>WAAD01040696.1:2292-17723 GCA_013389945.1 Fregata magnificens | reverse complement strand
GGGCGCCCCGCTCGGCGGCGGCACCCCCCGAGCCGAGGTCCGCGGCCGTGCCTGGAAACAGGCGCGGAGGCGAACTTGGGAAGCCGCGTCGGGTCTGGTGAAGGACGGTCCTGAGCGCAGGTCCTGAGGGGCAGCTCCTCCTCCTCTCCATCACTAGCCAGGCCCAAACCTCCTCTTCGCTGCTCCGCGCTTAACGTTAACAGTTTGTGAAATACCGTATGCTTGCTGTGTCCCGCTGCCTACTCCTGTTCAGAAATTACTCCATTCGCTCGGCTGGTTGTCTCGAAATTACACTCTGTAAATAATGCGTGCCCTCACTGTTGGGAACCTCGCGGAGGGGCAAGTGTTAGAAATTTATTCTGGACAGAACGGCCTTCTTCAGCGGGTTCATATTTTGGCCTGGGCGGTGGCTTAGAAAGAGTTAAAGCACCGATGAGAAATCTCAGGCACCTGAGAACCGGCCGCAGCCCGAGGGGAAGGCGGGAGAGCCTTCGCTGGAGGAGGTGGAGGCTGAGAAGCCGTCTGCCATTAAGCATGTTTATCCTGACAAGTAGGAGGTTTGTGAGGTGCTGCTTCGCTTTCTGGATTTGTAGGCGGGGAGGCTGGTGGGTGTCATGAGGGGAAAAGCTGAGAACTGGCTGCTCCATTTAACTTCGTTTTTTCCTCTCTCTCTCTCTTTTATAATAGTTTAAGCAAATATCAGAGGCCATGACGAGCTTGGAAAGTTCAGACTGGTGTGGATGTTCAGCCTACTGTTTAAAGGTCGGTGATAACGGTTCTAGAAATAGTGTAGACAGCAACATTGCCTAGTAGAAGCTTTTTTCGTCTTTTGAGGAAAAAAGTGTATTGTTGAAAGAAGTTTAAAAGTATTCTGCGAACGGAGTGGATGTTAACAACAAAAGTTGTTTGCTAGTATAACTTGATCTCTCCTAGTGCTGTGGCAGCATTGCTTACGTCTCAAAGGTGTGACTTTTTTTTCCCTCACTTTTAATAGAAAAATTATGTCTGTAAAACATGATTGCATAAACCAGATATAATTCCATCAGTAAACAGGTAACTCTTTCACGCTGGCTTGTTCTTATCAGGAATTAATAATGGATAATAAAATGGTATGTAGCTCTTATAGTCGTTGAGGTCATATCTTTGAAGCCCAGGGATTTTTATGACATAAGGATATGTTTCCACATCTAAGCATGGGGAAACTTCCTACTAATCTCAGTAAATGCTGCACAAATATTTATCTTGGTGCTGGAAATACCAGTGTGATTGGCTTGTTTCTCCAAGCATGCAGGGAGGGAGGGAAGAGAGACAATTCTGAAGAGGTAGTGTCCGTCACAGCTCTTTCTCTGAAACTAAGGACCAGGCTTTAGCAGTACTGCTGCTCTTCCTACTTCAGTGAAGAACTTGGTAGAACCAGAGATACCAGAATCCCTTTTTTGGGAAAAAAATAGCTGCAAGAGGGCTAGCGAATTATTCGTATGTATGTAAGCTCCCTGGGGGTAGAAACTTTTTCGTCTGTAATGCAAAATCAAGTCCTGGCCAATGCTGGCACTATGTAATAAAGAGGAGGAACGACAGAGGAGCCATCAAAGATCACTGACCGAGACATCAGTGAAGTACACTGCAAGTAGTCCAGTGATCATGTGTGACCAGATTTTGAATTACTGTACAATTTGTGCATTGTGACGCATTTAGGCAGATTATTTGGCTATATTTTGGCAATTTGGCCCCAACCTAGATGGCTGTGCTGTTGTATAGTTTGTCCAGGATCGTCAAATATATCAACTGCAACGTAGTATTAATGCATTTACTAGAGTGTGGGTTTTATCCTGTGGGACCACAATCCCATCGCTAGCCTGGGATTCTAGCTTGCCACAGAGTGAACTCTGGACAGCCTGGTGATGAAGTGGTAATTTCTTTATCTTTCTCCTATAACTAAAATATCTTGCTTCATTTTTTAAACAGCAGCAATTTGAAGGTGCTGAGATGTTTGTAATGCAGATGGTGAGGGTTGGAAATTTTTCAGTCTGGTGGAGGAAAGACCATGAAATTGTTTGGACATCACTGCTGGTAAACAAAGACATCTATTCTCAAAAGCTCTGAGCAAGTACTAAGTGCACTGCGTAAGCAAATGCCCATGTCTCTTTCTGGAGATAACAGAAGTAAATGTAATCTGCTGCGTGTCTAAAAGCAAATGCAAGTTTTCCTTCCTGTGGTTGGTTGTGAAAACTGGATTATATCTGCCATCTTGTTGTCATCGATTGCATGTTTCTGTTCTTGCAGGCACCCCTAGCTGTGATGAGTTTGCTCTTGTGTCAGCTGCAGATTTTGCCCATTCAGGGGATCGTGTTATGTTTGAGATCCCTAGTGAATGCTGTACTAATTAACCTTGGTCCTAGAAGGGCATTGCATGATGCAGTGGGACACTCCTGTTAACCTTATCTTGAGAGTTACAACTTGTACTGACCATAAGTCTATTTTTTTCTGTTTAGCTCAGAGCTGCCCTCACACAGTACAGTGTACTCAGAAAAAAATATCCCCAAGCCTGCTACACACGGAGTCAGAATAAGTTTAACTGTTTGACCTACAACAGTTCTGTCATATCAATTGACACGTTCTTCTTTCTTTTCTTGAAATAAAGCTTTTCCCCAGTGTTCTGGCAGTAACACAAGGGTTGCTTGGCAATGAAATAATCTTCAAAGCTAAGGCGTTCATGAAACAAATGCCTTTCTGGGAGAAAGTAAGGCAACTTGCATCAGAATTTTTGTTATGGCTATGCTGCAGCCAGAACTTATCAAGTATTTATAATTGTTTGAATGAAATTTGGCCTCAAATAGGTGGATATAGCTCATCATGTTAATACTTTTTTTAACAAAAGGGAAGAAAGAGGCCATGTGTATTTCAGGAAATCAAGGAAACATGAGCAGTAAGCTTACTAAGTGCCACATGACAAACAAGGTTTTGCTGGGTTTTTTTCAAAAGTCAAAGTGGGTGAACTCTGTGATTAAAGAATGGGAAGGAAAGGCAGAGATCAAGGAGGACGTTGCTGTGGTTAAAGGATGCCATTTTGCTAAAGCAGTCACCTGAAGTCCAGGCTGGAGAAGGGAAATGCCACTGTAGGATCAAAGATTGATACATCTATCAAATCTTTGTGTTACTGGCTGTGCCAGACTTTCTGCCTCACTCTCCCTCATATATGTGTATACTCTTTACCTTCTGTTCTTAATGGGTATATCTTTTTATGCTACTGAAAACTAGAAAATGCTTAGGTGAACATATAATAGGAACACGGGCAACTCCTACTGAGTTTTTGTGAGATAGTGCTTTTCTGGGCAGCTTCATTCTTGAGATGCGTTAGTTATTCTTCACAAAAGGTTTTAGGAATGCTTTTAAGGGGAGGGTAGTTAGAAAGTAGATATGCCCCCATTTGGGCTTTTTGCTCATCATTGACTGCTAGAGGGCACATGGACACAGGTTAGTGTTAACTAAAGGGAAGGTGATAGCATCCTTTTGAGAATGTCTTATGAAACTTTGATAGCTGTTCTTGGGTGCAGCTAATGATATGGAGACGTTTAAAGATTTTGAGATCAGTATTAAATACTGTGGTGAAACAACATGAAAAGGGACGGTGGTGTATTTTCATTATGGTATTTATAAAATCTTAAGGCTTTTTATGTGGAATCACGTGATTTATTGACATCTGTTCAGATTTTTAAAACATAATGCATAAAAACAGTGTTAAACACTGGATAGTACAAAGTTTTGTTTTTTCCTCTGCAGGAGGCCTGTAAGCTCTTTGTACGTCAGAATTATTAAAATGTCATTACGGAGTTTTCTGAATGATGGTAGGTAGGTTGCTTTCTCACAGCAGGTCCTGAAGGAAGAACAAAATGTCTGTCCTGTATTGAGCAGGAAAAAAGTATGTCAAAATCTTTGAGATATCATCAAGCGTCACTAGAAGCCGTGCTGTATTAGAGGATTAGGAATATACATCTGACAGCCAATGTCCTGATACAACTGGGGCTCAGCTACATTTTATGAAGTGAGTTGAAGGGGTGCAGATAAGGAATGAGTTGTTTGAGTGAAGGTTATGAGAAAAAGCAAGACAGCTACTTTAAGTCTACCGTAGCTCGTCAGTGGGATCTTTTTGTTTGGTTGGGTTTTTTCGCCATGTTGCTATTGGAGAAGGCTCTACTGCCTAGGGAAGAGGAAGAGATGCAAGCTCCAAGTAGAAGATACTGCCCAGAAGACTGTGAACAGTGTAACATGAATACAAGCTATTTCAGATGATGGATCACTTTCATGACCTCTTTATAGCAGATAACCATTTTTTTCTTGATCTGCATACCCCTCATGTTGTTAATAGAGAAGACTCTGGCTGCTGTAGCTTGTCATCTGCTATTTTCATCTGTCTTAAGAAAGCTTCCTCAAAACTAGATGAAGAGGGAGGAAAACACATCTTCTCCTCTGATGTGACTTTAATTCTAATTTCACAATCTCTTCCTTGACAGCTTTTGCAAACACTACTGGGAAAAAAGAAAGTTTACTGAATAATTCAGTCTTGAGAGTGAATTGAGGAGAATTGTTGAATTCCCAAGTCTGTGGTCTGTGGTTTTTGTTATTGACTGCTCACATGGATTTAAAGTCCTGTCTCCGCAGTCAGTGTTTTTTATCTCCCTTTTGGATGCTGCAATTTTGTCTAGCTTTCCATCCCTCAATGCCAGCTCTCTGATCTTGCGAATAAACATATGAAGAACCGTCAAAGGACCTTCCTGCTGCCAAGGGGAGCCATAGCTAGCATGCTACACCAAGCTCCTTAATAGCTGTAGTTCTCCATATAGCTATGGAACTATAAATCAGAATTTGACCCTGGACCTGAGTGTTGAAGAGAGTCCAATGAAAGCTGATGGAGTCAAGCATGCTGAGTATGAAGCCATCTTTTCTGATTTGTAAGGTCTGGTGGTTTTTCCCCTGTTCTGTAGGGTATTATTTATGACACTTTTCCTTAATGTTTGCCTGTTAGTTGATGCTGCTTTTATTACTGAAGTTTTAATCTTACAAATACACGTGAAGGCATGGTGTGAAAGAAGGAAATTGATATCCCAGACATAAACAATGAAATGAACACTTTAGTTCTACCTTGCAAGTAAAGGATGGTCCAATAACCAAATCATCACCTGTGATGTCTTTCTTGTACTGCTAAAGTGTATTCCCTAAACTGCACTATAACTGTAGCTAGGTCGGAGGCACAACACCATCTTGCTCTCTAATAGCTAGAGTTATTCTCGGATAAAGAGCAAAAGTGTTGACCTTTACATTGCTTGGTGGGCTATTGTTTAGAAAAAGGAAATATGCTGAAAAAAGTGTTCCTACAGTAGCCTGGACAGCCATCGCACTGTTCTTTTCTGAGGCACTGTTCCTAGTATCCTCCCCTCATGTGCTGAAGCATCCAAGTCCTTAAGGAAGAGGAAAACTTGGTATCAGAAAAGAATCCCCTGAAAATGGAGTGTCTTAGTCATTCCAGATATACCTGTGAAGCCTGTTATTTATATTAACATGCTAATGGGAGCCAGACGATAACAAGATAGGAGTTGGTCCTCTTCTTTATGCATCTACAGTCAACAAGTAACAAAAAAGGTCTTTGTATCATTTGAGTGTTTGTAAATGCATAAAAAATAGAGCCCATTTTGTTCAAGGTGGAATGATGATGTGATAAATGTCACTGAAAGTAGCTTGTCCAGAAAAAAAAAAAAAAAAAGATAGGAGCCTAGCTAGTATTCAGGACTGTATATAAAACCTAAACCAGGCTTAGCAAACTTTAAAGCCACTGAATAAAGTAAATGTTATTATCTCTAAAGCATTTTTTTTTCTAGTTCAAGAAGCAGAATCATCTGCAACAAAAATGAGTCTCAAAATTGGTATCATACTGTCTAGTAGGACCTTTATATAATTAACTTATTGATGGTCTCACTCAGTGGTACAGTTCATATGAGTAAATATATAAGAGCTCAATCATAATGTGGACTGCAGGAAAGCTGTGCTAATGTATTTCCACTCAGCTGCTTACAGCTACATGTTACTGTTTCCTAACCAAAAGAAGGAATAAAAATGTTTTGTGGTTTTATGGCTTATAGCTTGATGAATTTGTAAGAGAATGCTAAGAAAGTAGCTCTCAGTGAGGAGGATGTAGTCGCTTATTTTTGAACCTTAAAAGGTTACAGAACCTTCAACTAAACAAGAAAAAAAAAAAAGCACCCAAAAGAAAACCTTTTTTTGATTTCTGGTAATTTAATGCTTTGCAAATTATAGCTGTCACTAGCGTTTCTGTAGTCATGGCCTTCTTTGAAAGGTAGTTAAATTTAGAAAACATTTTTAATTAAGTGATAGATCAGATGGCATCTGCTTGCAAGTAAAATAAATCCACAAGTCCCCTTGTGGATTGATGAAAAGTTTTATTCCTTTCTGATCTACCTTTAGTTCTGGTTAGTCTATAACATATAATCAGATAAGCTAGAGTCCATCCAGAAGGCAGTAGTGGTTAAAAATAGTCAATTAATTGCATCAAGAATATGCTTTCTGCTAGATTTTCTTGAAGTAGGAAGTGTAGAAACAGTAACCGAAATAATGGAATAAATGAATTAATATTACTATCTTTTTGATGATTCACTTGGACAGAAAGATCAACGTTTGTATTACAAGAATCTGAAAAGTCCAGGTGGCCTCATTTGGCACATTCTGTTTCAGATCCATGGTTTCTAGCTACTACAGTTTTGAGCAGATGTGGACTGCTGTCATCTCTGGTGAAGAAAGTACATAGATAGAGAGGGCAAGTGTTGATCTGTTCCTCTTCATGTCTGTTGAAGAGCAGCATTTTCTTGCTCAAAGTTGTTCCTGCCACTTTATTTTAAACAGGAAAACTTCATGATGATTTATTTTCAGTCTCATTGGAGTTCTTAATTTTTTTAACATGCATTTGCTGCTTTCTTTGTATATTTTTTTGAACATACCTAAAAGAGGAAAATTGGGAAGGAGAGAGGAAGTTAGGAATTTGGGTTCTGGAAGTAAATACCTGTACAACACTTGCGCCTATTATTTTTATATGCAAACTAAATTTTGGAGAAAATGTGAAGACAGTAGTAATGTTGTTACAAGTATGGTGTCCCAACAGGCACATTGGACCTTTGGGATCAGGCCCTTATGTTGGAGGTAAGGGATAATCGACTGGTTTCTTGAAAAGGTTGCTCAATATTCTTCTTTCATAATACAGGAGCAATATAAAGCAGAACAGTGATGTGTCTTTTCGCCACAATATAGATAGTATTTAATGCAAGCAGACATCTTATCTTCTTGAGAACCACTCTTAACTCTTCTAAGGGTAATGATGTTGGCCACTGCTCAGACAACACTGAGGACAGAGATTGATGTGTATCTGCATTTCAGAAAGGGAGGTGTTCTGCACCGGGGTGAGGAGGGAGCGAGATGGTGCAGGGCTCTTTCTGGATCTCAGTAAGAAATGCCCAACAACAAATTACTTAAGATATCCGCCTTAAATAAGACAGAGTAAGAAGAAGGATATAGATAGTAAGTCTTGCATCCCTTTGTACCGCAATGGATGGAGCCTGGATGGATTTTCCTATGGTGCACTGCGCAGAGCAGAGCAGTTCCTGTCTGTGGAGAGAAGCTCTCCCTTTTGGTCATCCGAGCTATTATAGAATTTCTTTACAAGAAAACAACGCTATTCCTAAAGGACACTCGCATGAGAACCTGTTGCTGTACTGCCAGATACAGGTGGGGCCAGGTGGGTGGTGCAGTCGCTGGTGCTGAGCGAGAGCTGCCCGTGGTTCCTCTGCTGCGGTGAGCTGGCCACGCTTGTCCCGTGGCCAAGGAGCTGTGAGCGTTGCACAGCCTGACGGACACGCTGTATGTGCAGCATCGTGCTGCACAGCACCAGCCCAGGCGTGCTCCGGTTAACTGTTAGGTGGATCACTGACTCCTAAATGTGCAACAGTCTCTCGGTCAGGATGGAGAACATACTACTTCTCTCCCTGTATGTCTAACTTAAGCATGCGGGTTATTAAATTGTGACCATCTCTAGTAGGGGGACAGTATTTTGTTAAACTTTTCCTTTCTCCTAGGTATTCAATGAATGTTTTCAAAGTGTGTGTGGCCCATGAGCTGATGGTGTGTGTAGAAGTGTAGGGACTTAAAAACCTCTTTTAACTTGTGATGCAACATTATGCTGGTTTTTAGGAAAAGTTTTGTCTTATACGTCCAGTTTTCTTCTTTTTGGAAGTTTCCTTGGCTTGACTCTTTTTGTAATACTTTTGGAGAATGTGTCACGTCCATTGCTGTTCTGGGCTCAAGGCAGAGTTTGGGTGTGTAATCCCTTTTCCCACAAGCGTGAATTCAAATCAGAGTTGAGGCACATGCATGTACATTGCTTCAAGCACCAGAATACTTCTGGTTTTAATTAAATTGGACAAACCACGTCCCTGAAGTTAGATGCTTCCGAAGTATCACTCTGAATCAGGACTGCCTACAGTAATGCTCCAGGACTGCTTGTTTGAGTAAAGATGGTAGGATCCTTTTCTCAAATCTCTGGCTAAAGATGAAAAACTTTATCCTGAAACTGCCCAGCTTTTATGACAGCTAACTTGGTCAAAGCAAGCAAAATGTTACTAAGCAAGCAAATGACAGAAATAACGTTGTTCAATTTCCTCTTCTCTTTTGCTTAATTCACTTGAAGAAGGAGATTAAGGAATCCTAGCTGAACATGACATTTTGGCCGCAGTGTAACTTGTGGTACCTCAATGCAATGGCTGCTGGCTGCCTGTTCCTCTGCAATCACAGGGCTTAGCACTTGCTGTAAATCTGTGTAAGACGGTGAGAGTTTTCTAGGTAGCTTGGACATCTCTCTTCCCAACAGACTAACAAACAACTTCTTTTTCTATTGCAGTTGAAACATCAGGTGAATAAATGAGCTGTGCTGCTGTATGAGATACTTTTGAGGGAAAAACAGGTAAGCTGTTTATTTGGGGGAGGCATAACTTAAACTTATGACTGAGGCCCCATGTGTAAATGAGTTTCTTCAAGACCTACTGGCAACACAGTGCTAAACACTTTGATCAGAAGAGTAGTGGGTTTTTTATATATCTCTTTGTGATGCTGAGGCAATAGACTCTGCAGTTTGCTTTATTGGTTGTAATAATTACAACCTATACCTTAGAACAGTTTTTCTTCCACTCTCTGATCATCTCCCCAAACAGTTAAGAGCTATATTTCCTTCTCTGAGGATGTTCTGATGAAGCTGGTGCTATGTGGTAGGGCCTGTCCACCTGCTTTACTTGCTCATGTGAATGCTTTCTTGAGTCATACTCCCAAAATATATTGTTGCCTAAATCTAGGGAAGACTGGCAATTGGTAGCAGTTGAACTTTCATATTACACCACAGTTTATGTTAAAAATAAACTCTTACAAATGATCAGTGTCTGGAAAACATATGGGTTGTTTGCTAAGAAACAAAGGATGGTAAGCACCTAGTTTGCTGTGTGAAAAGGGCTTTCTCTTGCTGTTAATTACTCCAGGAAGAAAAATCCACGGTGGATCACTACACAGGAAATTGAGATTCATTGTTCAGTACTTTTCTTGTTAAATATTGAAGCTGTCACACAAATATTCCCCAGCCTATGTCAGCTACTGTTAGCTTTAAGAGCTGTGTTCATTCTTCTTTAGGCACTGTGAATTTTCAGGTCTTTTCAACAGAGTAATATCTTTTCAGCCAGAAGGATTAAGGTTGCTTTAGCAAGGTGGAGGACACAGGGTGTCTGTAAGTGGGCTGTTAAGTTGTTCTGTGAGCCAGAACCTGTGGACAAAAATCTTTTCTGCAAAGAATTGACTCCTGGTCTTGCCTGTGGAAAGTGATCTAAGTGAGATGCTGTTATGCTGAGGTCCTGTCATTTTGTCTACTATGTCTTTTGATTTTAACCTCCTGGAAGAGTGTGTGTCTTTGGGAGAGGATTCTAAACAGTATTCCAGGTGGATGATGGGGTCCACCTTTCAGTTTGGAGGAAACGGGGGGAAAATGTAAAATATTGTGCTGATCCCAGCATTCCCCTGGGTTGTCTCTGCAGTGGTACTTGGAGTGGGCTGACTCCAGCAAGCTCCTCGGTCAGTAGCTGAGCTATTTTGAATTTTGTTGAGGCGTGTGCCTGTCCCCATGGATTATGTGTGAAAGTAGATGGCCCCTTTCCCCCATATTAGAAAGTGGAAGGTGAACAATGCATTATCCACCCTGTACTTGTGCTGTTTGGAATAACTGACTAGAGCAGGACTTGGAAAACAAACTTTTCCCCTCATAGGGAAGAACAAACAGAGTGAGTTGACAATGTGAAGCTGTTGCAAAAAGAGGCAAAGGTGATTCTGCAGTTTATGATCAGGAAAATTACATGGAAGGCAAGGGACATAATTATCCTGATTTGAAATTGCTGAAGGCTTCATCTAATGCAAGTTTTGGATACTGCAATTTCACATATAGACAAGCTGAACAGTCTCCAGAAAAGAGGAGCAAAAAAAAGTCTTAGAAAACGGCATGTTGTAAGCATGACCTGTGAGCAGATGCTAAAAGACATAGGACTTTTTATAAGCTTTTCTAAAGAAAGAGAATGATCTTTTGACTGTGGAAAGGTTTGTTAGGTTTTCTGGCTTCCTTACATAGAAGATGAGTATGATTACATAGAAAAGTGGGACAAAATATAATCACCTCAACAAATAGTAAAAAAATGCGGTTTTCTATGCAACAGAAGGCTATCTAACTGGATAAAAAAGAAGTTAAAGTGAGCAGTGCATTTTTGTCTTTAATGCACATGCAAAAGCATTTTGTCTTGATGTCTTAGAAGTGGTTTAGTTTAGCAAAAATTTAATTTGATTTCAAACATTTTTTCTTGAGTAATTTGCAGTTGCTGTTGAATATACGTTAAGCTTAGACAAAACATAAAAGCTTGTCTTAATTGTTTCAAAAGCAGCCCATCTCAGACCATTTAACGTCCAGTGCAATTCCCTCCGAATTCATTGTGAAGACTATGGTGACTCTCTTTACACTGTATAACAGCCTTTACTGATAAAATTGGGTAAAAGCAAAGTAATCTGTATGGGTGCCTGTATTTGATGTTATTTGGTGCAATACGAACATTTCAGTAGATTGCAGCAGTTGGTTCTGAGATTTGTTTGTCTGTGTGTGGTCTGGGGATTTTAGTTCAAGATGGATCTCATCTAGTCCTCTGGACCGTAGATTTCCATTTGTAAATGCAGTTCAAAGGTGACCAATGAACCGCTGATGGTTTCAAACTCCCACTGGGGTTGGAGAGCATTTAGCGGGTAGCTGGAGCATATTTCACTTCCCTCAGAAGCAAATTTATTTCATTCACATCAACTTTGAACTGTCCTGGTGTACAGTAAGCATGGATAATTAGGGGACTCACTTCACTACTGCACTGTTGCATTGAACCAAAGGGTTAGGAGATGAAACCTTTACAGTTCCTCCTTCTGAATCACACAGTGGACGTTCTTAACTTATCACACTTTCTCTTTTGTTTTTACTTCAAAAATACAAAATTATTAAACCAGACAGATATGCCGACTTTTCAGTGTATACTTAATCACAGTACAAATGTGAGCAAACTAAGGAATGTGTGATATGATGTTTTATTGGTAGTTCTCCTCACTGAATTGTCAAAGGTGACTTAAATTTCTCTACTTTACTTAACAAAGAGGTTATTGGTAATACCTTTGTTTTTTCTTGGCAGACATACCAAATATGGAATTTTATGGTATGGTATGGAAATTTAATCTTACTATTGATAGCAACTAGACATTTTTAAGATATTCATCAAAAGGATCTTTGAACTTTTTCTTCTGTCCAACAACTTGATACTCATAAAACAAGGAGAAATTCTGATAAAATGTGAGCACCATGTTATTTCGAAGTACACATCTGTCTGTCACAGGATTTCTTTAACATTTGATCAAAGTATCTAAAACCATACAGTAAAGACCTCAACAATTAACAGGTCAAGATTTGCATTTAGTTATGTCTCACAACATAAGTGGTATTTGTTTGAACGTAGAAACAGAGTCTTCTGACTCGATTTTCTGCTTCTCATGTTGGGAACTAACATTGCTTAATACATTACTTACTGCAAATTAAACTGTTTATTAAATACTTAATAAATTAACTTACTGTAGCTTTACATAATCGGAGTGTAACTTCTTAAGCTGACAGCTTCTGACCTTAAAGTTGTGTTTATAGTTTGTATCTGAAGCCAAACTTTCCTTCTGTTCATTATGGTACAACCAGAGTTAGATGAGAAATGTCTTTCCAATTTTTTGAAATTTTGAGGAATTTCATGACATCTTCCGCTCCAGTGTGGGCAGAAAACATGTTTTTTTTTTTCAGAGTGTTTTGGGTTTTTTTGTTTTCCCTAATAAAAATGGGACCATCCTTATTTAGCCAAAGACTTTGGTGGTTGGAACACATTTCGGGAAGAGAGCACCCTGAATCAAATGCCTGATACCTCCTTCTACGTGAGTTTCCTCACCGCTAGTTTTGCTATATCCAGCTGAGAGGAAGGAAGGAAGACCTACCTTTTCAATTTTTTTCTTCCCTGCTCTCAGAAAGTTTATTTTTCTTGTTAGCATTCCTAAACCAAACAAACAGGTTGGCATTTCCTTACAGAAACTTGTTCAGTTAAAGCATTCCTGGCAATTTGTGTTGTAGTCTCTCAAAGGCTTTGGCAGAGTAAGGGGTGAGTGGGGCTTCCCTATTCTAGTCCCAGCTGCTGGATTTGGGTTGACTAGCAAGATTCTTCTTCCTCCCTTGAGACCTAAGACGACTTCCCCTTCCTCTACCTTTTTTTGTTGTTGGGTTTTTTTGGTGGGTTTTTTCTCTTGTGCAGCTCAAAATCTTTACTTAAAGACATGAGGGGTTGATTATCTGCTTTCCCCAGGAGTCTGAACTCTTCAGTCCTAGATTCCTTGTTGCTATTAGGTCAGCAGGGCTGATACAAGCTTGTTTACTGCAGATTGGCTTTACCCAGTGCATCCAGCTATTTTTCCCCCAAACCATGTGAAGAAGGAGAAATGATCCATAGCCAGCTATAGCCTTTGTTTTTTCCCTGCTGTTATGTTTCTGTTCATACACAGGCTTTTCAATTTCACGAAGCCAGCTTTACATGAAAGCTGAAATGTAATTGCATCCTCCTGAGTAAAATGGACAATTTCTGTGCCAACTGCATTTTTAAAGAAAAAGATTACAGCATTCACTGTGCTGCCTGTATTCTTTGCCGATGAATCCCTTTGCTGATGTAAAGGGATTAAATATTCTAAAACACCAGCCAGACCAGTTCTTTATAATTCCATAAGTGCGCAGAATAACACCTTCATTACTTTTGTCAGGGGAAGAAGTAAAACATAACAGGTAGGCCTCTTCCGATACATCTTGTTTAACTTTAGCAAATACAAGTGAGGATTCAGTTCAGTATACATCATGCTTACTGTTCCTCTCAGCTCTCCATGTTAACTTAAACTTTAATTTCCTTGTGGAATTTGTGGCTTTTTGATATACCTTGTAGATCTAAGGCAACATAATAAATACTGTGCAGTTTGCAGCTTTTTGTTTGTTTGTTTTAAACTGAAGACCTTAAGTGTGATAATATTCGTTTATGTCATGGAAAAAAAAATTTTAATAAGGGTGCGTGGTTGCACACAAAGCAATTTCAAATATCTTTTTCCTCCCTTTTTTATCGTTTCTAGCATTCTTTGTATTGTTCATAATACCTTTGCACAGCCTCAGGAAGTGGGTGGCTTTTACAGAGTTGACTTTAGATACAGTATTTTGTCTTTCATTGATTGCATTTTGTAAGATTTCCAGCCTTACTCATGCATTTTATGCTTGCCTATGGACAGTCATAAAATAGTTTACTTATAGTTATGTTGTGAGCATAACAATGCCAATCTATCTCACTTTCTTTGAATAGTGTACAGACTTCTCTTTTCACAGCCAAATGATGTTGCAGACTTACCTGAAAGAATACTTGATAGCAAGATTATGTAGTTCTTGTTCCCAAAAGTGTGCTTCTCCAACTCAAGTCTGCAGAATCCTTCCTTTAACATTGGAATTTATTCTTTGAAAGCCATCTCTGATATGCCCCAGAGCGGTCCAAACCAGCTTAATGAGTAGAGATTAGGAAAAATGGTACTCTAGCTGTTTTGAAAAAGGTTGTATGTGCAAAAGTGTGAGAGGTTCCTAAACTCAGGATGACCTTAACTCAAGAGCCTGGGCTATCTGGGGTAAAATAGTTCTACTTTGGGCACAGCTAAGATAACTGGAAGTACAGATAAACTGTAAGGCTTGTAATCTCCTTCAGGAGGTGCTGAAGGGCTAATCCCCATTAATGTCCAGTTCAGCAGATTCAGCAGTTGTTCTGTATCACGGGATGAAGGGGGTGACAAGCTGCTTCTCCTTTAGTTATTGTCACAGCTACATCCATCCTAGCTACTGATTACAGCTACTGCAGGAGAGATTCAGTGGTGCCACATCATTGACGTTTTGAGCACTGTGTGTGCAGAACTGTGATAGCCATAATCAAAACGTGGGCATGAGACCTAATACGGAAGGAAGTATGTTCATCTCAACTAAGGAATCCTTGGAGAACCAGCAATAACCAGACAAGCCCTAAGGAAGTATTAGAGCCTATGTCTATAAAATAAGATTATGTTCTGAAAGATGCTGAGCATCAACTCTGAATAAAATCAGTAAGAACAGAGAGTGTGCAGGGCAACAAAAAGCAATGCAGAGGAAGTACTGTAAATCTAAGAGCATTGGAAGTATGAAAGAAACTGTTATGAAATAAAAAACAGTGAGATGTATACAACTACGCTCCTGTAGACTGGATTGTAAACCAATGTGAGCACTGGTACTTGGAGGCTTGGGGGAGGAGAAGGTAGGGAGATCATCAGAAGAACTGCAAATGCCAAGAGAAAAGACTAAGAGTCATAATACTGTAATATCGTCATGTGGGGTCAGATAAAAGTGAAACTTTAGAATGGTAATTGCCATCTGTGTATCTGCTTCTGTATGTAGAAATCTAATGGATTCTGAAAGAATTCTTAATGTGCACTTTTTAAGGAGATTCTTTAACTCCTATTTTTTCCCACTAATAACAATAGACATTTTCTTGCTGAGATGTAAGGTGCTATGAATGCTGTGATTTAATTTTTTTTTTCTCGTTAGGAAGCACAAAAAAAGGTCTATAGTGCATTTTCAGAGAACGGCTTGCTCTTTATAGTATGTTTTCTTACTGTTAACTTTACTAAATCATGAGGGGTGTAACCGTAACCATTAACCTGATTTTAGCCGAATTAAAACTAATTTACTC
>WAAD01040688.1:2674-17590 GCA_013389945.1 Fregata magnificens | reverse complement strand
ATATTCAAGGCAGAAGTTAAAAAATGCTGCTATCTATATGTATCTGTATCTAAATTTATATATTAGATAGATAGATAGACAGATATATAGATAGATAGATGGATAGATGGAGAGAGAGAGAGAGAGAGAGAATTAAAGAACTGAAAGAAAAAAAATGGGCTGAAAGATATAATGAATTCTGGTGAGAAGCATGGCAAGGATGGGAAGAGAACTATCCTGTCAGTTTACTCTGCTTCACAAAGAGGCAGGACCAGAAAGTCCAGAAATTTCTGCTTTTTATCTACACGTAAGAGACACAACAGTATTGTTTGTGATACAGGCTTTCATGATCCACACCTACAATGATGGAAAAGCCGTATTTTTGGATGAGACTGTAAGCCCCAGGACATATGGATAGTTACGGACAGTAGAACTGGGTTGAGAGGAAGCGCATATTAACTTAGGCTTGTCTTCATACTAGCGTTGTGCAATTGTAGAACAACTCGGTGTCATGTGTGCCTGTCTTAAAACCTGGCAACACTTTCCCCTTGAAGATGTGTTGAGCGTCTATATATTTTGTGAAATACTGCCATCAGACTATTCGCTATGCATTGACATGCTTCAGTAATTGCACTTCTGCACTGGATTTTAAATAACATAAGGAAATAATTGGTATTATAGAGCAGGTTGGTTTATTAAAGCAAGCTCCAGATCAACCAGGAACATTCATTAATTACAGAGATGAGAACGCACAGTAAAAAATGAGATCTGTAGGCCAAATCTACAGCAAGTGCTGTACATTTGACCAAATCGGAAGTTTGGTCATCATCAAGATTTGATGGGAAGTGGGCAAAATATATATATGTTCTGTATCTGGAGAAGGGAAGAAGCTGACCAATATCGGGTTCAGCTGTCTGCTGCTCTTAAGCATCTTACCTTGTATTCTGCAGGCGTCTTTCACTGTTCCAGGAAAAAGCAAACTCAACAGCTGTATCTGCAAACTGCAGACACTGAAGATCTCCCCTTCCTCACTCTTCCTGTCATTCTTCTCTGTGGCTGCCATGGTCTTTATGATTGCGTCTGCACCTGGATCACTACTTTCTGCCTGTACTGAAGGACTTAATATCACATGCTCTTCCTCCTCAAAATGTAAAACCACAATTCCCACTCACAAGAACTCATGAGTTATGATTATAGGCAGACAGTGCCTATGCACACACCTGCAGAGGGTATTCCCTGCCTCTGGAGAATGAAGGGGTTGGGGTGGGCTGAGCAGTCTGTATAGTCTTGCTAGTAAAGCAAGTAGTAACAGTAATGCAATTCTGGCTGAGGGACGTCAGGAGTCTGCCTTATGCTCACTATTATGGTGTACAGATGCTGTCAGACTGCTCTTACATTATAGCAATGTTCCAGCACTACATTCATGGGCTGTCCCATGAGCAAGACAACTCAGCTTAGTCAGCAGTCAAACTTCTACTTGCTGCCTCCACTTAAAGGCTTTTTAAAAGTGGCCCCTGAGATTCAAGGAAGCATACACTCCAAATACATCCCTGCAGCTACTGGGTCTGTTCATCGTACCCCCAGTTTCTGTTATTTTGTCATCACTAAAGTTACTGTTTCTCATCATGCAGTGCTATGTTCTCCCTGACATGCTGTGATTTCATGGAGAAAGCTTTGTCACCTGATCAGTTAGCAGTGGTACACAGCTTACAAAAGATAAGATACAGATGTTCCCTGAGCTTCCACTGACCCACATGGAGAAGCTCACTCAGTACAGTGCGGCAGTGTAGGATCGTACCCGGTGAAGCCTAGAAACAGTTTTTTCCTGGGTTTTAATGATATTCTGCACAAATTAGTAACGTCGGAGCCAGACTCAGTGCTTCAACCTTGCTCAATTTCTGGATTAGCTCATGCAAAGCCAATTAAGAGGCTTCTGCACACAATGGGCTTATTGTATAAACTCACCCTTATTTTAATAAATTTAGTGCCAACTGTTCAGTGAATCTTGGATCCTTCTGTTTTCCTTTTCTGTTGGGTATGGTCATTAAAGATTTCTTACCAGTTTCAATAAAATCAGGAGCTTGCCTGGGACCAACACATTTTCCCTCCATACCTGGGAGCACTACTCCGTGCCACACCTGAGGCCACTACACTCTGGTACGGAGGAGATCATCCCTTCTGTCACCCTGCTTCTTGTAGCTTACACTCACTGTAGTTCGCTGAAGCATTCAGATAGGATGACAGATATTATATAAATATGAAACCCAATAGACACTGTATTAAATAGCACCAGACAAGGCAAGAAATTGGTCATTCTATTCCTAATATAGTAATATTTCTCACTCTCATAGAGAACTGTATGCAGCACTATCCTAAAGCCAGACATTTCCCTCTTTTTTTTATTGATACTGTTTTCCCTTTTTTTGAGAGAGGAAGCTATTACAGTACTAACCACATAGTGGTGCTAAATGGCATTTGGATCATTTCTTTAGCAGAATGTAAGAAAAGCTATTCCATTTTTAATATATGTGAATAGCACAAGAGTAGTAGTAATCAAGCTTATATTGGATCAGAGCCCAAAAATAAATTAGCAACCAAAACAGATGATTTAAGATGTGCACCTTGTCCAGCTGTAGCTGTTTGTGCCCATTTAGTGTCCAAGAAACAGAGAATGGCCTTTTGCCTCCGCCGATGCACTTAGCGTGCTGAAAAGAACAGTTTGGCTTGTGCAATTTTTTATCATCAAATGTATTTTCCACCAAAAATAAACGTAATCCAAGAAGGCTTCATTTTTCTCAATTTTGATACAGAAATGTCTCCATTTTTTTTGCATAACAACAGAACAAAAAAGCATCTATGCAGTGACTGACAGCTTCTGGCTGCAAGAAATTTTTCAGGAAAAATAAAAGCAAAATTTATAAATGGTTTTGAAATGGCTCAGCACTGAATTACTGCAGCACTTAGAGCATCAGAATATGCTATGATACAAAAAAAGTGCAAACCTGTTTTTAAAGCACATGGCACTTTTTATTAGTGGCTTTGACTATTTATTATTTATAATTCATAATTGAAAGTGTTGGTCCTATTCATTCACCAGCTTTGATTTAAAGAAAGACTTAAATGCATGCCTAAATTAAATATTTGCATAATCCCACAAGGTCAAATCAGTGTTTTGAACACCATGCAATGTGAAATTGCTTCTGTGCAGGCAAATGAATAGTGCTGTTGCAGGCTTGTACAGTACGGGTAGCATGAATTTTAATAGGTGTCTACAGAATTGTGAATGTCCTGCACTTCTGAAAATCTGAAAATTGCAACCCGTGAAAACACGTTTATATTATCACAGGCATAGAGGATACGAAAAGACAACTGAGTTAATAGTATCTTTAAGAATCCAGATTGCTCTTGTTTAACCTGGGATCCAGAAAGGAACTTAAGTGGATGGATTTTGGATGATTCCAAAATGTCTTAAAACACTTGGATCATTTAAAGCTTAGTGAATGGGACCTTGTCCCTAAGAAAAGTTTTGTGAAGGGCAATGTGTAGGGTCTGTACAAAAGCATTCTTTGCTGGAGGACCTGAGTGTTGGGTTTATCTTCTTTCTACACTCCTACAGAGAACAAAGCTGGCATTCCCTGACCTTCACAGCCTGTCAGTGTCCCCAGACTCACTGCGATGAAGAAGATTAAGAAGGGATTAGGATTATATTTTTTCCCCTGCTGTTCAGTGACAGAGATCTATCATTTACATTAGGCAACATCAATGGATGTTCTGCTGTTGTAAAAGTGCCCTAAACTTTCAGATATGCCTTATATTGTGACTGCAAGGACTAAATAAATGCAGCAAAATACAATGATCAACTCTAAAGTATCTGGATATAGAATTAGTTGCGTCAATTTTTTTTTTTTTAATTAGTGGTTGAATTAGATAGATATTATATAATTCCCCATATAGCAGTCTCAAAAGAGGCCAGGCATTTTGCCTGCGCTGGTCCTAAGATAATTGTGTCAGACAAATTAATATGTGGATGCTCTTAATCAGTAACAAATATTATATGCATGCTGTTTGAATCCTCATTGCCAATTTTAATGTTTTGCCTATACAGTCTAATATATATATATACTTAACCATAAGTATGGAAAAATTCCATTGCTGTGTATAAAAACAAGCAGCACAGCTAAGGCTTAGGACTAATCCAGGGAGAACTGAATCCTATCAAAAATCTTCTCTTGATGCTTAAACATTCATTTTTCTATGGTTCCCACTCATTGCCATTTCCAACTGGCAGTGCATATGGAGGGGCATGCAGCTGCTCAGCCTGACAGTTCCAGATGGAGCTATTTTTGAGTGATCTGCATAGACGGAAAAGGTGATCAGAACAATTTTAAAAAATGAAACAAAGTTTACAACTTCACATAAGGAGGAAGCAGTACATTCAAACTTTTAGTCAGAAAAGAAGGGGGTGTGTGAAGAGTGCAAAGAGTTTGTGTCTCATTGACAAATTACTTCCTGTGGGTATCGTAGCTTCCATTTTATGCCACTAAAACTAGCAGAAGAGTAAGTGGTGCGATATCATCTGATCCTTTAAGGCACCCATGGATAATTTACTATTTCCTGGGTCAAGAGGCTGAAGCCAGAAATTTTGTTGTTGGATTGAGTATAAAGCAAATATAGATACATGGTCAGAGCTGGGGGAAATTTTAGTACCTAAATTCTAAATTTTCTTGGAACTAAAGCTTTTCTTTTCGTAAAGCTTATCTTAATACATGTGTCCAGAATTCTTTCCTTCCCAGACCCTTGCGAAGTGTTCCGCTCATAGATGTGTTTATTTTACAAAAATTACACCTACAAGCATGAGCTGTCTATAAAACATAACTTGGCCTTTCAAAATGAGCTGGTGGTTCAGATTTCTTTCTGCTAAACAAGTTGATCATTGCTGTACGTGTACATGCCTGGGCTCAGAAGACAACCGTTGGTTAAAACGTGGCTGTCCCTGTTTTGGATCTCTCCTACTGAGTGCTTTAATCACTAAATTCCAAATAACACTTATCCTTTCATCTTTGAAATTCATAAATTCTGTAATCTTGAATTTATTTTAGTACACTAAAGCAACATCAACAGATGAGATGCAGTGTGCTCCCTTGCATGAATATCTGATAACCAGCTATTTGGGACACTATTAGGAGACTGGAAGTAGGACAAGTCAATTTGCAACCATTTGGGACTCCTCTACCCTGAGTAAAAACTCTCTTCACCACACTATTGTACAACAGTTTCATTATTAAAATAGCAAACATAAAATTAAAATTTTCAAAATATAATACTTACAAGTGAAAATGTAATACATTATCTCAAACATAAAATATAGCTCTTTCATTCCGTGCTCTGAACTGGAGCATTTTTCATACGGTTTTGAGTGGAAAACTTCCCATAAAAGAGAAATTATACTTTCTGGAAAGAGATAAGAATTACTTCTCTGCCATTAAAACTGACATTATTTGCGAAAAGTCATACCTGATTGTACATGAAATGAAACACTAAACTCCAATTTCTTTTAAGACTAAGATCACAACCACAGATTCTAATAAAGGTACAAACTACTCTTGTGTTACTCATGAGGTATAATTGTACAACATTTAATTCTCTTACCTAGTATCTCCCTTGAGCCATAGGTACATACACCCCGTCAGTGCCACATACCTTTTTCAGTTTGATGACTCCTTCCTGGGTGTTCTTATCTGTTGTGATGTCAAACAAGTTCCCTCCATCTCCTGGAACTATGTTGTACTCAATTTCTGCATTTTTCCCAAAATCAGGGTCCACAGCTCTGATCCTTCCAATAGCAGAACCAACGTGAGAGGTCTCAGGTACTTTTAAATGGAAGATACCTGTGACAAAGTGGTAAACAGTCATTCTTGGGATTTCTTGATAATTAATATAGTATGTCTGATTAAAACCATAGAGCCTGTGCAAAATAAACAGATTTAAATCATCCAATTAAAATGATGGGATCAAAACAACAAAGGATTAGAAAAAGGTATGCATGTTTTACCCACTGAACATGTTAATTTCCCTTAGTTTCTAGATTTCATCCAGTACAACTCTAAGGACTTTAGCATCTCTGTCTCTTGAGATATCTACCTATATTTCTATCTTTAATTTTACCTCTATGGTTGACTCTTTTGAATTAAATTCTACTTGTAGACAGTTCATGTTTATAAGCATTTTCCTCCTTCATGTTTAACAGTTTTTAGTATCTGAATTTTTATTTTGTTTGAGAAAATATATCGATGCATTTCACAGTAGTTGCAAGGAAAAATTCAGTGGAAAAAGAATTTCCACCCATTTCTGTAATATTCAGTATTATAATTACATGTACATCTCCTTGGCAGGGGGGAGATATAAAGAGTATTGTTTATACATTAGCCACCAGAGGGTGCTCTTACTAAAATTTCAGTGCTAAACATAAATTTTTAGCTCTGCACACTTTTATTTTCAGTTTATTTACTATTAGTGGTAATAAAAGTTTAAAGAAACACATGAAAATTACACGCTTCTAAAATAAGCACTACTACTGATATGTGAGGACAAAATGGTTTCATTCAGGGAAACAGCTATGCTGAAAAAATGCTAGACATAAGAGTTAAAATAGCTAAAAGAAAAGGTCCAAAACACTTTGAGTCTGCCTTGACTGTAACGACGTTGGTAGCAGCAGGCCTTAGTTTATACCACCGTGCCCGGTTTATTACACCGCTGCTGAAGCACCTGCCTTTCCTGTTCAGCTGCACCTCTCGCTGGAGTTGTTATTTTGCACAGCTGGTAATGAACACCACCATGGGAGTATTTCCAGTGGGCAGGCAGCACTCGCCTTTCTTTACGCAGCAGCCTTTGCTGTCAAAACCGCCAGCAGCTTTTGGAGCTGATTCAGCAGGCCTGGGATGTTTGATTCCCTTCATCCTGGCTCTGAACAAAGCTGGCATTTGCTTGCCCCATCAGCTGCACATTTTGTTTTCCTGGGTCATCCTCCAACAGCTCTCATAGACCATTCGCTTCAGCACAGGAAAACATTGGCAATGGCCTTCTCTATTTCTCTACCTGTGAATATGCAGGATGAAATTTTACACCTCTTTTTCAATAGTATAGCAGGACAGGCATCCGTGACTAGTGGGAGGCATATTAGGGGGATGTCTCAGAGATTTCCTCCCAGTAGTGGTTCAGTCACACTTCACAAAATAAGGCTCTGAGAAGTTGTATATCATGTAACAGCAGGATAGATAACTTTCACATCCAGCCGCTGAATTAAACAGCAGACGCTGCTCCCTGTCATTATTTCCTTACAATGCATGCTGTGTCAGCTTTTTCAGCTTTACAATACTTTCAGGTGAGGAAAAAAAAATGACATTAGCACTGCTGGATTAGGAGCAAACCTGCTCTTTTGTGAGCTAGTAGTTTGGGCTATATATTGGTACCTATATAAATGTCTATTTGATTGCGTCTGAAAAAATGAGTTTTGTCTGCTTCCTCCCTCTGTCCACCAGTATGCAAAGTATATCTGAATGCAAAACTTGCTTTATTTGTTTGAGAAAATCCCTGTAAGTAAAGTCTGCTTGTGTCAGCATCCACATTTGGACATTACCATTTGTGGCTTTGTAGTACTCAATAGCGATAGGACGAGAGGGAGTGGCCTCAAGTTGCGTCAGGGGAGGTTTAGATTGGACATCAGGAAGAATTTCTTTACCGAAAGAGTGGTTAGGCATTGGAACAGGCTGCCCAGAGAGGTGGTGGAGTCGTCAACCCTGGAGGCGTTCAAAAAAGGTGTAGACGTGGCACTCCAGGGCCTGGTTTAGGAAGCATGGTGGTGTTGGTTGATGGTTGGACTTGATCTTAGAGGTCTTTTCCAACCTTAAAGATTCTATGATTCTATGACTGAGCTACTAAGGGTTGTGCAATTATCATTTCACTATTTTTTCCAAGGGAACATACTAAAGGAATGTTTCCTTCTTCTTTTTCCAAGGGAATGTACTAAAGGAAACTTTACTTTTTCTTCTTCTTGTTTTAACAGCTGGAAAGGAGCACTGTGATGCAAAATATTATCAAGACAGAGGAGCCTCAGCTATTTCTTAGTTGTACTTCGATGACTGAGTAAAGAATAAATTTTTAACATGGTATGCAGAAGACAATCACAAACTCTCCTACTATCTAATGTCACTTACAAATGTGCGTGTTACTGGGTCTCTGCTATGTAAGTTATTCAGAAGAGGTGGAAGAAAAGGGATCCAAAAGGACTCTGCCTGCACTTGAATCTTATATTACTTTTCCACAACATAGTTCTAGCTCTGATGCCCAGGTCTTTTACAGACACTTACATTGTATGACAGAAATCATTGCTGCAGTGTTTGCTCTTTACAACCACAATTTTGGTGAACATAAAATGTAAGAGCATATGATAATGGCATTTTCCTTCTTTGCCTAGTTGATCTATTCTTAGTGAACTGAAGAGCACTCAGATTCATTAAAACAAACCTTTCTCTCTAAAATACTGTACCTGGCTGTAAAGCATATGGGACTTAGATGAAGTCAAAGAAACAGTACATTACTCATTTCAGATTGTTTAGGCTTTTATCACTTATTTTCAATGACTTGGCATTTCATCACTTCCAGAAATTCAACAGCAATAAAGATGGGGTCATTCAGATTAATTTGAAACTCTGAAGTAATCTTCAACTCTGTCAGAGTCAGATCTCTGAAGATGTAGTATGTAATTACACAGCCAGCGTCCTCCTGTAACAATATCTTCACAGCATATGGAAGCTGTTAATGGTGCTACTGTGACAACATACTTTCAGAATAAAATAAATGAAAACAAATAATGTATATTGTTGCCAGATCAGGGAAAAACTTCAAGAGAATATAATGTATAGCATGAAAAACTTCTTCCCCGCCCCCCCCCAGAAAATAGTCTTTGTACAGAGGACATCTGAAATGATCAATACATGTTGCACATGAAATGTAACAGAAAGACAGTTTTGGATATTTTTATTTTTCTGTTTCTAGAAGACATTACTTCTTGCTGTGGACTTGCTGTGACAGTTTAGCATTATTCGGTTTTTGCTGTCTGTTTTGACTATATACACTACTACCTCCATTTGCTATAGAGGTATATTGAAACAGGCCTGAGTAATAACATTTTACTCCCAAAGGTCCTGAAAACCTTGCTCTCTGCATCTTCTAGGAATGATGGAACAAGTAGCTCGGACAAACTTAGGTAGCAGCAGGTTATGCTGGTCAAACAATTCTGTCAAATTTTGTAGATTCTCATGTGAGTCTCTGCCTACAAAAATCTTTCCTTCTACTTGCATAAATCTCTTTTAAATGTATTTTCTAAGTTTGCTGCTGGCTTTTGTAAAGAATGAGTGATATGGGATGTACCAAAGGAGCAAGCCCTTACTTCCCTTAGACTGCACTACGAAACTGGACTCTGCAACTAGTTACCCTTTTGTTCATTTCAGTCATGTATATCGGATGCATCTCGGAATGTTTTCACATATAGGAAAGCTAGTAGCAATGCATGTTCCCTGGTCAAGAGTTTTCACTCTGTTGTAAATGGAATTTTAAGAAAAAAAATTAAAGGTTATTTTTAAGGCCAAAATTCATGTGCCAGTTGACATGCTTGACTTATGCAACACTTCACACTTAAATTATATTTAAAATTCAACCCAGAATCCAAAACTAGAGAAAGCCCAGTGATTATGTAGCTTAACATAAGTATTCAGGCATTCCCTTACAAAGCCTGTGTAGTCTTTATCTGACTCGAGGTATGAAAGTCTCTGGCTGAGCAGCATCAATGAGGACGACAAAAATAAATGAGTGATGATGCTGTTGAAGCTTTTAGGCTGAAATGACTGATAGGGCTTATTACACCCCAAAAAACATTCAGGAAACCTAGGTGGAGGTGAGCTAACAACTCATACATGCTGCCTCCGAGTTTCTGAAACAAAGATGGTTCCAAAGCACATAGCAGGAAGATATCAGAGCTAAGTGACAAGTAATCAGTCATATTGACTGAAATTCAGCACACATTTACAGTTCTTTTGACATGATTAGATTAGTTTTAGTTTTTAAGGCTCAAAAGCTATTCTGGGATTCGATTTTTACTTACAAAGGGGTATTTTTGTTTTGTTTTTCCACACCTGCAGTTTATGGGTACACCATCATTTACCAAAAAGGTTTCCAATGCTGATGAGGATAAGAAATGAAAACCATCATTACATCTCAGCAGCAAAACAACCATTAAGAAATAACCTAGGTTAGCATCTAAGGACTTAAGCTAAATGCGTAATGGCCTTCAACCAAACAGCTGTAAATCCTATTTGAGCTTTTTTCTTATCTGTCACCATACATGTACTGTGTGTGTGCAAGATTACGCTCTCCTGCTTTTTCTTTGTCTATATGTTTTTCAGTTCTCTTTGGCAGCTGCCAAAGTATTGCATTGCAGTTAATCCTGGTAGCATGAATCTTATAGGCAACAACACTGAAATAAAATAATTTCTTTCTCTTTGACCTAAATCTTTAATGTTTTTTAATGAAAAAAAATCAGATTACTTATATTATAATATTCTTGTTAGCTTAAATTACCTAGGCATTTCAGTTTTTATCCTGGCCAGGTTATAAGGGCACTGATTTCTGTCTGTTAGGAAGAATCCAAAAAGACAACTGTTCATATTTGCTTGCTGGTGTTTTAACAATAGTGTAATAGGCAAAAGAAAGGATACTGCAAATACAAGCAGATACTCAGTGCATTAAACTGTTACATCAGCTGCAGCTAATCAGCCTAATCATTAGCAGCATCTGATGTACATGCTCCTAAAACTGGGAAGATGTGATTTAGCACAGTGGTGAGATATATTCTTGCCTCTCCTAGCTGCGGCTCTGTGTCCTGCAGGGGGCTGGGACCCTGCATAGAGGAGAGAAAGGCTGAGCGTTGTGACCATGTGCTATGATGCAGGTCACGCATGACCTAGCACAGGCTGGTAAAACTTTGGTTATGGCAAGGCTTCTTCCACCCTCAAACCCACTGCTCTGAGTTAGGGTTTATGGCCTTATTAGATGTAGCATAACCATTCTTAAAAATTCCTGGTTCTCTGCTGTGGATCCCAAAGTCCACACCTAGCAAGAGCTACATCTCCTCGGACTGCAGAGAGCCTGGATGTCCAAGGGTCCCCAGTTCTTCAAGGGAAAATGAGCAGAGGCAAAACCCCTTTTGAGTTTGATCCTGCCCAAGTTTAGGGTAATCCACATGATGGAGCTTCCCTAGAGCTGGCAACTGCTGAGCCAGGACTCTATCAGCCCCTCAGGTGAGCTAGCAGACAGAGTTTTTGAGGCTGTCCTTTTTCTTACTTCCCTAAAAGGAAAAAAAAAGTTCATCATACCTGGTATAATTTTTGTATACTGAAAAAATTTAACCACTTGTTGTTTTTTCCACTGATAAGCTGTTGTCAGAAAGCTTTCTAAAAATAAACCTCCCCATTGCAGGTCAGAGACTAATTCCACAGAGCATAATATCCCCCTTGTTGGAGCAAGGGTTCAGGAAATTGGAGATGCCAGTTCATTTTCTCAGCTGAAGATATTCAGACCCACAGCTTCTGTCTCCAAAGAGTGCTGGGTGTAGCAAAGACAATAGACAATATTCTGTTTAACAGCATAATGTAGAAATAATTCCAGAAGCAGTTGTTTGGAGCCACAGACACTCAGATGTGGGTGTCCTAATACCTAGGCAAGAATAATACTTAATCTTCTTTGAAGAATCTTAAATTTTCTTTTGTATGGTGGCACAGGTTTACTAGGAATAGAAGAAAGTACTCATTTCTAGAACTTCCTCACATTTATAATTAAGGGTTTCTCCTACATGGTACGGAGTTGAAGTCTGACAAGCTGAGGAGGTCAAATCATGTTCCTGAGTAACTGCTTTAATCATGTTGTTATTACTGTATAGGAAAGATCCCACTGTTACCACTTCCCCTTCCATTGGTCTTGCTATACAGAAAAGTGGTGGCTAACTGGTCATCTGTCCAAAATCTGACTTTGTCAGTGTGTTCATGTGTTAGACAACATGCTTCCTGGATCTCTGACGGCTTATGTGGAAAACCAGGTGTAGGTGATCAGCTTCATTATGTATCATGACCAATAAAGAACCGTTCTGCTAATATCCAGTCTACTAATTAAGAAATTATTACCAAACAAAAAAAGCAGTAAAAAAATCCAAAATGCAATGAGAAAAATAATTTTTTTAAGGTATAGTCTAAAAGCTTGAATCAAATGTTTTTGTGTAAGTTGTATAGTGGTTATAAAAGATTATCAAGGTGTAGCTTGACTTACGGACAGAAAAAGGGTAGTTTTCAGGAGAAAATGTCTTTCCTTTTTCAGAAACTCAGGCAGCATGTAATTGGCATTTATCAGGTAGGTCTATTGGTAATATTCTGGTGATCACACCATCACCATGAAATAAATCAATACATTTATTCCCCCTATAAAATTTAAATTGCATGATATACGTGAAACATTAACATGATAAAAAGCATATTGCCGAGGATGGGACACAGAGTTTGTAATGCTCTGCTTAACATCTTTGCTTCTTAAATATCCTGCAGGAGCTTTTTCATATTTTCTTTATTACTCTGGCACAAAATATAATAACACAATTTTACTACAATTCATTCACTCTTAAGAATGTGGTCAAACCATTTACTTTAGGATCTAAGCCAAATGCTCTAAATCATGTGTATTGGAAGAATCATTTTTCTCTCCATCGACTAAGGAAATTAGGTCCCTATCTTTAGTCCTCTGAGTCAAACCTAAGTTGCATGCCTAAAATCACCTAAACAAAACATGCTCAACATCTGTATTACTCAGAAGACTCCCTGTGAAGCTTTGATTTTCACATGCTCATTGGGTATACTTTATGTAAATGGTTTTCCCTAATATATATATTACTTTGCTTCACCATGTTGGCACAGTCTGAAGCAGAAAATTATTATTTTTAAATATAAAAATGTGAAATCATCAAGTACAAGTGCATAATACTTGTATTATTCACGTAATTCTTTTGTTCTTTGGTTCTTTGTTTTAAGTTTTGATTTACTGTATGAAGTTTCCTTAAAATATTTGTGATTTAGTGTGTGATATAGGCCAAAAAATAATGATACAATAGGATGGCAATTGGCCTCACATTTGTAGTCTCTTATACTTTACAGCAAGTATGATCAACTTATCAAAAGTGATGTTTATATCTTCCATTTTAAGTGTTTAAAGGTGAGATCTCTATATAAATACTGCTCATTTTGCAATGAAATCTGTAGGTAGTGAGTGCTTATTTATAGATCTTTCTCTTGAGAGCATTGGTGATCACATTTATAAAATCAACAAATTTGCTGTGGAAGCCACTGAGAAAAAAATAATTGTCATGAATTCGAGAGAAAACTTGAAAGAGTTCCTCTAGCATATTTCTGTTACTTTCTTTTATTTTTATAGCTTTCTTTATGCAAAAATTCAACTGAACATATATTTTGGACTCAGAGAAGACAGTTTCAAAACTGCTTGGTACCTGCAGCTCCTATTGCTGTCAGCAGGAACCTTTGGGTTGTTGTAAGCACTTTTTGGGCATCCCATTTAATGCTTTTACAAGGAGTGGAGCACTCCTGAAAACCTGACTACAACTGTGGTTGTTAGGTATTTCTGAAAATCACGAGCCTAAACTGTTGTGATTATAATTAGATAAGTACATATGGTCTGTTTCACTTCATGTTGCACTGTAGCCTCTAAATTTTCAGAAAGCAAGCCCACCACAGTCAGAGACAGAAAGGCTGTGTTGATTTCTTACTTGGACAGAAGGCCTTGGGGAAAAAGGCAGATGTTACCAGAAATTACAGTGACGCAGCAAGTGACACTGTAGTCTGTGAGTCACTTTGCAACCAATTCTCAAGGCATTGCAAGGCAACCCTGTGCTCTTAAATCTGTGGCCCTAGCTACTCTTCAGTATCAGAGAGTAGGTGGAGATGCATGGTACTTTTAAGCCATCCCAGATTACTCTGGATAATTTCATGCAACCAGTCTAAATGCTCTCTGTGTTTTGAATGAATAATTTCTTCACCGCTCCCCACAGGAAACACATTGGGGTGGAATGAATGTCATGATTCCTGACAAAGGTTGCTGAATTTCTATGAACCATATTTGTTTACACTCTCTATACAGAAGGTAGCAGATGTAAACTACAACTATTAATTATAATAATCTACTATGATGATAATGATGTGTTTAAAAATAATTGACTTATAAATCTTGCTGTTAATGATGAATTTCCACTTAAACCTGATGATAGGAGGAAAATGAATTGGATAAGCGCAAACTAACAACAGAATTTTATGACCAATATATAATATTTAACTTCTAACCACTGTTGTGCTCATTTGTATTTCTTGGACTGTTGCTTACTGTGCAGTCAAAGCATTACATTTTACCTAGTAACAAATTACCTATATTTTTCAGTGGTTATGGAATAGTACCAAGAAATAGCTATATTTGTTTTCATGCTCTGCTTTGCAGCTGAGGGTTCAGTCTCTCAGTTTAGAGCTTTAAAGAGGTTTTTGTTTCATTCAATCCGTACTCCAAACAGTCCTCTAAGAATAGCCTTTGCTAGTTATGCATTCTTGAGAAAGTTAAAAAACAATATAAGTGTAGCAGACATAAAATTTACTAAACATTTAGTGTTTTGAGAATCTATGGTAACTGAATATTTCTCCCTCCAGTTTATTTCTCAGGTTTTTTTACAACAGTATGCTTTAGCTGGGTTTTGTGTCATTGTTCAGTCTGAATCAAATGTTTCACTCTTCAAGATGCTTTATGATCAAGATCATGCAACAGTGACAGCTACCAAAAAAAAAA
>WAAD01040681.1:1605-15147 GCA_013389945.1 Fregata magnificens | reverse complement strand
AAATGAGGTTTGTTTGGGGTTTTTTTTCACGCATTTAAGCAATGGTGTTCCAAAGAAAGTAAGTTTTAATAATACTAACAAGAATCCAATGCTTCAGCTGTGGCTGTGACCAGGCTGGACGCCATTACATTACACGTAAGCAGGGAGCCAGAGGCGCTGCTGACCCCTGCTACAATGAAGCCAGCTGCACTCTCCCCTCTATTGCTGAGTGCTTGCTGAATTTAGCTGAAATCTACCATTCTTCTTCTCTTGCAAGCTCTTCTGAGCATTAAAAACAAATCAAAATATGCTCCTTCAGGCCCAGTTCTTGTCCCACTCAACTGGACAGTTAAATACATGCTGATTGTAGTGGGGGCAGAATCTGTCCTTTGTTAAGTGGAATTACAGTTCCTCATTGTTATATTGGAAGTAGAAACCCACAGAGTAATCCTACCTCATCTATGTCTGGTCCATTAAGGAAACGGCACGGAAGAGGATTATGAAGCATTCCAACATTGTTAACTAATCAAAGGAAACACAATGATAAGAACCAAATCTAGACAAAGTGCATAGTTCAGCTAGTTAAACAAACAGCTTCTTCTCAAGACTCAGAAGCTTTTGAGCTCTATGTGAAGAGAAATGCTGTTTAGCATCGAGTCTTGTTCTCACTGAAGTCATTGGTACTGATCAGTACTGACTTCAGGGAACAGAAAAACAGTGTGTTGCTACAGTTAGGGGTTTTGTTTTTGTTTGTTTGTTTTGTTGTTGTTGTTTCATTTGTTTCACTATTAAAAGGATTATTTTCTTTTTTAAAAAAAAAAAAAAAAAACAAAACCAACTTCCCCAAAAAACACGTTTTCATTGTTGCTGTGTGGATCATACCAAATAGTGTTAGCCACAGGCTCATTTCAGATTGAATGTAAGAATTGCACACAGCTGTAAAACAACCAATAGTGAAAATTAATTCCTTGAGGCCAAACAGGGAAGAAGTCACCCCACAAGCTGGATGCTGCTTATAAAGTGGCAGAAGAGGTTTCACAGTAAAGAAGCCACTGTACAGAGAAACAGGAAGCCTTTGGAGAATCTTAATTCACTTTTAAAACTTCTTCATGATAACTAATGCTCAAATGTATGAGGCAGCTGTATGCTTGGTTTTAAGTGTTGCATAACAAGTTGTTATGACACACCACTTATACAATTCTTGGTTTAATACAGTGCAGCCTTAAAATACTCTTCTATTAACAAACCTTAGTGACTCACCCAGAACACCAATATCCAAGCCTTGCAGACTTTTTTCGATGTTCTCATATACTGAATTTTTGGTGAAATCAGCTTGTATAACCTTCACTTTTTGACCTGTGGCCTGCTCTGTAATTAAGAAGAAAAAAAATAGAAAACCCCTTTGCATCTACCTAGAGAGAGGGAGAGCTGTAATTAAGTAATGAGAGAAAGAATCAGATGTCTCATTTAGTAACGTCTGCTGTACAGTAAGCAATTGTTTCAACTTTCTTGCTTTAAGAAAGATCAAAACACAAGCAAAACACTCGCACTGTTCCCAGCTGTTTTCAAGGAAATGGCCTGGCAAATGTAGGGTGAATTTATGCCCTGAAATCAATGGAAGTTCCCTCACAAATTCTAAACACCATTTGGTCCTTCAGTAAGAAAAATACCCCAGAAATAAACAACACAGGACTTCTTCCCCTGGTTATCATAATATTTATAAATGAACACTGTCAGCATAGGTTAGACAAGTGAATGTGGGTGCCAGATCCTCTACATAAGCACAGTTTTGCACAATTGTTTTAAAGTGTTTTCATGTATAAGACGAACATTTTAACAAGCAGAGCTTATCTTTTCATGTAGGAGGAGGGGAAAACAGGGCTGGATGTGATGCAGTGTCTTCTGCATTATTTTCAAACAATTCCTCTCCTATTTTGACATTTGCACTCCTGTAGACTGAACCTTCCCCAGGATTTTGCAGGACTAAAAGGCATTTAAGGGAGGGTATAGCTTAAATTTTACAAGGTCAATTTACACAGAAGGGAAAGGGAAATGTTTTCCAGTGTCATTGCTATGCAGGAGTAGAGCCCAGCTGTACATTACCATTTTTCTCAGTAGCTGATTTATTGCTGTTCATATTTTCAATGAAGTTTCATGAGGAAAAGAGGTAGAGGCTCTTATTTACTCATTTTAAAGGCAAGGTTCTCCTTTAAAGGGGCCCAGTAAGGTCTCTTCTAACTAGATGTTCACATTGTAAATTCTTGCTACTAAACCTGCTTTCAAGTTTTATGAGCAACTTGAAATCCAGATGAAGTTTGCTGAAAAAGTGACAAGCGAAGCTTGGAAATGTCAGTAGATGATCGGATTGCAGACTTGCTGCAAGTGGCAGGAATTCAGGTGCATGTGGATGGCAGAAAGTCGGTCTTGTTTGGGAAACTGTCCCTCCTTGTTTGGAGCCTGATTTTATCATAGAGGTGACAGGGAGCACTGCCTTTGATGAGAATCAGACTTGCTAATTTCTACCCCGAAATCTTGCCTCACCCCTTGTGTACATTCAGAATTTAGGAAGAGGCCTTGCCCCAGCTCCCGCAGGAGAGCAAGGCTGGCAGAAAGCTGGCTTTGGATCCAGCAGACCACTTTGCGACAAAACAGGTCCTATGTTGGAGGGTGAGAGGATATTGTTCCCTCCTGGTTGTTCCCTCCTTGCCCCTCGCTACACTGCAAGTCTCGACCACTTATGCTACCCAAGTAACACAAGTGGTCTGAGGAAACAGCAGATGCTCTGACTCCAGATCTGAAACGCGGGCTGCATCTTGTGTGCAATTTTAGAGGACATCTGTGTCCATGACAAGAAGAAAGGAGGAAGGAGTGTCCTTTTTCTTGCCCTCTTCCCAAGCTGCAGTTGTGTGTATGAAAGGGACGAAACACCGTTTGAACCTTCAACCTATAAAAGCAACTCTAGTGGCAAATGACCCCCTAGTGGTCCCCGGCTGGGAGAATGGTACAACTATAAAGAAAAGGATATTGTGAGTGTAAACGCAGAGAAGGGAAAGAACAGAGCAACAGCTGGAGCAGACACCTACAGTGACCTTCTGACTGAAGAGCTCTATAAACAAAACGAGATGGTCTTAAAAAGTGTAATGATGTTGTGGCCATCTTTCTTGCGGGCAATGAGAAGGGCAGCCAAAACCAGAGCAACATAAAAATGAAGATCAAACAAACCATTTGGACTTTCTCTGCATCCCCTTGTCTGTACAGAACTGTACGGCTGCAACCAGCACTGTCAGCCAACAAACAAGTACTCCAGATGGCTTTCCTCTGTCTCATTTAAGAATAAAACAATATATTAAAAAACAATAAAACTATCATGCTGATAAATGAATTATCCAGGGATAGCTCTTCAGAAAATGATAACAATTCTGCAAAGGAGAGAGCCAAAAAATAATTTCCAATGTTTCTTATGTCTCTCCCTCTCTGTGACAAAGATTTATGACAGCCTTTGAAGACACAAGCCATTCCAACTCTTTTTAAAAGTCCTAAGTATGCCAGAAGCAAAAAGCCTAGGTTTTCCAACATCAGGACAGGTTATTGTCTTTTTTAAAAATGAAGAGAAAACTAATTTAAGGAAAATTAAAAACTTGAACTGAGTTGCTTAATCCGATGTGTTATAAAATATATCATTAAGAAGGATACATCTAACTCCTTCTGACCTCAGATCACTCGGGAATCCCACTTGTCAGATAGGATAATGTGCTGCCTTTTGAAATTTACCAAGAGGAGAATAAATCAGGATGAAACATGACGTTGGTTAGGACATGCAGTCTGCCAGAAACTCTCCTTTTCTGTTTAAAGAGTTATGAAGATCTTCTGAAAACCTGAGGCAGCAAAATGAATGCCTGAGTGACACAAGAACCTATCTTAGTAGAAAGAGGAGATCCTTTTGAAGTATTATAGCAAAATTTGAATATGAAGAGAGACGGATTCAGGCTAAGATGGCATTCATATTCAGTGGAAATTTGCAGAGAGAAGACCAAAACAGGAAGTTATTTTAACAACAGAAAGAGGTTTAAAAAACATTTAAGACTGGGGAGAAATACAAAAATTTATGTCTCGGCTTGTTACCTGCTTAGCTCTCGGAGCTAGCTCTGGAAGGACAAGGGGTGGAGGACACAGTGGACCAGGCTGGAAACTGAATCTGCAGCAGGAGGACAGCTAAATGAATTAGCACCTTTACAGGTCTTAGTGGGAGCAAGACACATTTGGTTCTTGACAATTCTGTGGGGTCATTTTTATGTTCACTGCTTTATTCTATACTAACAGGCATGATTTCACCAAACCCAAATTCATGAACTGCATGCTCAGCTAGTCTAAACTGGTGTGGCTGTATTTTCTGCTGCTTTCTGAGGATCACACACCTTATCTTTCCTTAAATACAGATTTGTTTCTTCTCAAAAAAAAAAAAACCAAAAAACAAACACCAACCCCAAAACCAAAACGACAAAAACCCAAAAAAACCCCATGAATAACTTTTATGTCTTACAGAAGTGGCTTTTGTTTGTTTGGCATTGACAGCTAAAAAGTACAGACCCTGGTCATATAAATAGATCCTAAAGTATAACTTTTCAATCAGGACCTAGCTCCATCTGTACAGCTTTCTTAGGAAGTGTAGGCAGAAGAAATAAAAGAAGGAGTGCAGTTAGTAGCATTCCATCATTTCTAATGTCCTGGTTTTATGGTTTGATCAATGTTTCACAACAATACTAAATGTGTTAAATGAGCAGTATACCTGGTGTCATGGTCCTCTCTGTCTGCCCTTCACAAGACTTACTTTGTTACCTTCTCTCTCATTCTAAAAGAGTTTTCCTGTCCAAGTGGATGGAAATCTGGCTTTCAATTCCAGTTTTTCTTTAGAGAAGTGTTTTTCTTATGGTGGATATCTGCCTGCTACAGCTCTGAGAGCTGTTCCCAGGCACACCTGTGGCCCACGGACTGTTCAAAAGCCAAATACTGAGGTCTGTGGAATTATCCACACTTTAGACTCCTTTCATTTACATTACTCAGTATCCAAGCTGAATGTGACAGTATGATTAATCAAATAATATTGTCAGGTTGAAAAGGGAGGCAAGTCTTTTAATTATGGTGTCCAACTGATTGGAAAAAGATATACGGTGTAGCTGCTAAGAAAAAGCAAACACAAGTAATGTGTCTGGTCCTACAACAAATTTACGCAGCCTACAACAAACTTTTTGTCTCTCTCTCTCTCTGCCTTAATCTCCTTGCATGTTAATTCAGGGTAATGATAACCGCTTGGAGTGAGACACTGCTTGTTTATGCAGTTTAGAAAGAAAAAGTCAGTGAGAATTAGAAAATTTAGAAAACAGTAAAACCATTCTGGTTAAATTTCTGCTTCATTTTTAGTTTCTGTTGTTTATTTACTCACATCAAATCACAGTAAGTTTAACTTTTCTTCCTTCCCAATGACTGCTTAGCTTAATTATTGTAAAGCCTGAGTCTGCAAATTGGAATCAGTGGAACATTTCCAAAACTTTAACATAAGCCCACATCCAGAGCTCCCTGCTGATTTTAGTGGCCTCCAGATCAGATACTCTGTGCTTTTCATCACTATATCTTCCTCTCCTTCCTTTTGTTTGTGCCATCTACTTGTTGTTATGTACTGGTTTCCAACCTGACACAATAAGTAACACATGAGTCACTCTGGGCTTCAGCCAAAACCCACTGAAAACAATGGAAAGATCTCACTGGGATTTGCCACCAATTTCAGCAAGCTTTGGGAAACGTCTTTATGCCCGCAACCCAGCTGAACACGGCACGGAAACCTGATCGGTGTAGGCTGAGCTCCTGGGCTCACACCGTCCACCTCCCCGCACTTTGGATTACACGGATAGTGCTGCTGCAGCCAAGGAAGCTTCCCACATACAAAAAGTCACGGGTCACTTTTGCACAAGGCGTAGCAGTGTTTGTAGGCTATCTCATCAGTACCTTTCAGGACAAGGCAAGTCCTTTACATGTTGCTACACAACTCAGCACAGTACAGCCTCAATTAGGAAGGAGGCCCATGGATGGCCTTATAATAAATCACAGTGCAAAGGAATTTACAGGATGTTATCTTTCTGGGCTCCACCACTTTTTTTCTTTACTTAGCTATGTCAGTCTCGGGAATCTTATTGTTTTCATTCTTTCCTTCTGATTATAATTCACAATGCAAAGAAACTATAAAAACTCCCTATCCTTTTTTTTCCCACGTTTCTATTATTTTAATTCTTTAACATTTAGCTGCAAAGAAATGCAACAATGACACCAGAGCTGGTCTAATTCCCACGGAAGTTAATTTTTTATGGCTGTATATTTAAGAGGGGCTAGTGTAGGCCATAGTCACATTGGTCTCATGGATACGGCTGCTTATAGAGACTATTCAGGCAGTTGGTGCTTTCCTCCTCTGATACCCCTTGCTTCCCAGGGGAAAACAAGTCTACCCCTGGAAAAAAATGGGAGGGAAACTGGACAGAAAATTTCAGAGTCCAGGCCTTGGTTTCGGTAGCTGCAGGTTCAGAAGTTACAGGCTTTTTCACCCACTTCAAGGCTGCCACATCCTTGAGAGATGCACTGCTCTCTCTGCAGATAAGGATCGTAGACCTGATACCCTGTTGGAGCCAGCTGCCAAACCTGCTTAAAGGCAAGTCTTTCTGACAGAGGTGTAGTCTTGGACAGATGCATGCTTAACACAGGAACCTGTGAGTCAAGGAATCTGGTGGATAGAACCCATGAATAGAAAAAGAGACAGGGGGAAGAATAACCTTGATTACAGCAATATTTAAAGTTAACAGAGGGTATAAACTCTTTTGACTCCTAAAGAAATCCTAACTGTCCATCTTAACGCATTTAAACAGGCCATTCCCTGCAGTAAATGGCTAATTTCCTTTGAAGAAAAGAGAGGATACATTAATTCTAAAGACACACTATTTAACTGCTTTATCAAAAGCCAAATATAACTTGAAAACCTTAAAAAAGGTACATTAATTTCATTTTTACTCCACTGCTATGTTCCAAGAACTAGCCTAAAGGCAACTTTCTATCCCACGCATAAACTGTTTCATAGATTCCTCTGACAACTCTACTATAATATCTCCTTTGCCTGTATTTACAGATTTTAAGGGCAGCTGAAGCCAGTAAAGAACCCACATTCACTTTTTTATCCAACCTATTGCACTGTTTGAATTGTGGCATGTATTTTTAAAGCGATCCATGACCAGAAGGGTTCAAGCAACACAGTAATACCAGAAATTATTTGTAGTCTTGGAGGAATACCTGGGGCTATATCTGTAGCAGTATCTGGGGCCCTACTGTACTAGATACTGTACTGAGGAAATAGACCTCCAGATCGCTGTAAAGCCAGCCTGCTAAATGGGAAGGTAGTTGTGAGACAAACACTTACCAACTTCAGAGGCTACTCTCTGCAGTTTTTCAAGAGTTCTGCTTATCATAACTATATTTAATCCACGTTTTGCCAGCTACAAGAAAGGAATAGAAAAGTTGTTAGAAAACAGTAAGGTGACAAGAATCTTTACAATTTTTCCAGTTTTGCCATAAAAACAATTATGGATTTTTAAAAATTGCTTTCATTCACCTGCCACCTGCCTATTGGGGAAACAACAGATATTAAAACCAGGCCAAACAATACTCAGGCTTCTAACAGTCTTCTGAAACCTCTCCTTCACTGTATAATCTTCAACCTTTACAAGAAAAATATACTGGACAACAATCAAACCCCAACAATATGAACAAAAATAAATAATCTGAGCCAATTTCAAATGAATGAAAGTCTGCAGGGAGTGAAAGCAATGTGACATTTCCCAGAAACACATTTTTATTTCAACTTGGATTTGGGAGGCCAAATATGTCGATGACTTCCTAGTCATTTTACAACATCACCTTCCACCCTCACATTTTTTTATCGTGAGGAAGTAGATTAAGCATATTTGAATTGAAGGCTCAAGAGTTTGAAAGGACTTAGACTTCATTCATATTTTTTTAATAGAAATAAAATCTCATGCAGGTCAGATGAATAAATTTTAACTGTTTTTTTCATTAGATGCAAACTAAAGAAAAAAAAGAAACCAAGGAAAAAAGGCTAAGTCTGTGCATAAAAATTCAAAATACAGTCACACAAATGTACACCCACAAAGACGTTGGCAATAGTTAAAGTTTATAGCTGCGAACACTATTTAACACAGCAGTCTGTTTATAGTCATTTTGGTATTACCATGTGCAGAACAAATGCAAAGCAAATAGAGAACGGTTTTCTCCTGTTCTCCCGAGGCCTCCCATTCCCATCAGTTAAAGAGTTTCAGGCAAAGCTTGAGAGAGAAACATGGCCCCAGCTTGTGAAACTAAGTTATTAACAAGTGGAAGCTGAACGGAGTTGCGTGCATAAAGAAAGGAAAGATAAAGCTGAAACTAGAAAAATGTTCATGAGAGCAAGGAGAAAGAGAGCTAAATTAGTCAGCATAGAAGATAAAGCCAACGTTATCTGAAAGTACCAGGACTGCTTAGAAGAAGAAACTAACTGGTGAAGCCCACACACTGAAGACCCATTCATTTCCCTAGATGACTCCCTGCAACACTTTCTCCTTAAACCTATTTGAGGGAAACAGTTTGTCCTGTTGGGGTCTCCTGAAGCAATGCAGAGAATGTTAAGAAACAAGGACCTTTGTTCAAAAATACGCTACATCGAGAGCATGAGGGGCAGACCGTCTATTAAATGTATCAGCCACAAACATTTGCATTTTCAGCATAAAGACCATGCTCACAATTCTGTGCTTTTGGAGACCCTCTCACACAATTGATGGGTGCTCCAAAGAGACCTGCACAGACTTAGACACTTGGGAGTTTCGAAAGCTTATTTTAAGGGCTGCATTTTAAGTTCTCAGGAAGAGAACTCTGATTGCCCACATACTGGCAGATTTCCCTTTGTCCACAATGAGTTTGACTCAAGCCATTTCCAATCAGAGACATGATCTCCGTTTCCATGGTCAGTTGCTCATTTCTGCCATTTCGGGGTGTCCAGGTGGGGATTATTTTAATTTTTATGCCTTCTGACCCAAACCCAAATATCAGCGCTGTCATGTACAGAATAAAAGCAAAGTTCTGCTTCACTGGGCTTCTCAATATCATCTCAGTTATGCCTCCTAAAATCTAAGTAAAAAATTATTCCTATTGCTAAGACTGCATTGTATTTCAGCTAAAAGCATGTTTGTGGCAATCTGATAAAATTGTTAACCATCAGGTGAGAGGACTCTCCCTTGCTGCTGTATACCAAACTAACCAGAAGTATAAGGCTGCACACCTGACTACTCTTTTTTGCTTCCCCACCCACACAGAAACATGCATCCTTTTCAGAAATGGGTTTCATAGGACTCAAGCAAACAAAAAGAACTGTGCTTAGAAAAGAATTTCCTGGCCATCCACAGCAAAGGTTAAATCAGTTTTAACACCACCGCATTTCAAACAAAGGTAACTTTTAGTGTAGGCGTCTTTAGCATAAAGTATTTTCCTAAAATAAAAAGGCTTTGACGTTAGGGGATGGTATTACCCCTGATTGATAGTTAAGAATAAGCACTGGCTCCCAGCAGCATAATGCAAAGCTGCTTGCGTTAGGAAATCCTGACTCCCAGTGGCAAAGGNTGGGGCTAATAATTAAGAAAGATCAAGCAGAATCTGCACTCTGGAATCTGTCAAACTCGTTAAAAAGTTTAAACCAACACTAAATTAGTGTAAAGTCACTGCATTTTCTAGCACATTTTTGCAGCTCAGTCTGAGGTGAATTTTTAAATAACAAAGCTTCATGAAAGGCAAGACACAGGTGTTAAATTCAAACCATGCATGTAACTTCTACAGTTACACTGACAAATTGTTTATACTCTACACGGATCATTAGATATATTAATTTAAAACCCCTAATAATGCTTTTTGGAATTTTGTAGCTGCCTACTGTCAATTTCTACCTATTACAAAAGAGATTCTTCTCTCTTCTCCAGGATTGTGCTGATATGGCCTCAGCACTTCACCCCTTTTCTTTCCTTGCTTGTGATTCAAATCTTTCAAACCTTTTTGGTCCAACAGACTAGGACTGAGACAAAAGGGCAGAAGGATTCTGCAAGCTTTCTGCTAGCTCTGCACCTGTGCAACACAAGTAGAATAGCAGTATTTCCAGGAATAAATCCAGGACCAAGTGGAGAAATTAGACTACATATGCAACTGGAGTAGGAAAACTCAGATCATATTTAGCTTGTATTATATTGCTGGTAATAGTATGCACAATTTCAGGAAACGAAACAAAGGTTTAAGATTTGAGAAACTGTTGTATTAATAAATTAATGCAGTGCCTGTCTCAAAACAGTCTGCCAAAACACTGATTTAGACATAAGACCTATAAGAGAGTTATGAACTGTTAACAATAACAAAAATGGTGACCGTGTGAGCCACCAACATCCTGCTTGTGCCCTGACATCAGATGAGAAGTGTGTAGAGGCTAAACCGTAAGTCTCAGAGTATGACATGGCCTTGTCCATAAACCCAGTATGTTTGAGGTGCTAAGCCAGTAACAGATGCTAAAGCACAACTGTAATTATTACATAAGAAAAACAGAACAAGACTGCACCCGTACCTGAAATGCTAACAGATGAGTGGAGATGTGACAGCCTAGCAGCATGCTCACAGTTGACTTATTTTTGTTCCTTGTTGTAAGCCTGGTGACTCTAAACCCCATCAGTCCAAGAACTAATGGACCAAATCTAACAGAAACGTGGCTTTTGAAATAAGTATAGCAAACTAGATCCAAAATCCCAGTGCTCTGACATCACAGACGTCAGTTAAAAGGTTGGGGTCTTTATGCTCAAGAAGGCCAGTCATTCAAAATCACCCTGCTGTGCTAGAAATACAGACAGAGCCTTCATGGAAGCCTGGACTTTCATGCAGAAGAGGATAAGCTCAAGTTGTGTGTGTGCTTGCCTATCAACACAAGCTCAGAAAACAAGAGACAATAATTTGCTCTGACAAATCTGTGTCCTGGCATCAACAAAGTAGTATTCTGAGACCTCACAGCTGCCAGGCTCTTCACACAGCCCCAGTCAGCTCTTGAGCTTAATAGACTTTGCAGAGACCTGTATTTAGCCATAAACCTTGGAAACAAGGGTACTGAACCAGTAAATATTGTAATCTTTCCCTGAACCTCAGTCTGCTGGGTTCTACCCAATGAACCACCTACTGGGATTTCCACATAAAACACTAAACAGAGAAAGCCACATCACACTAGCTTTCTGAAACACAAGAACTGCTCTCCTTTGTCTCCTATATACTGCATAGTGTATACTGCATACTGCATATACTGCCAACAAGTGTGGAGCACTTACATTAGTTTGTGGTTCATTAGCAGCCTATGCCTGAGCTTAGGATGTCAGAAAGAGATTCATCACCTGGTGTCAGAGCTCAAACTCTAGAAGAACAGACACTGTGGCCATCTAACAACGCTTGCCTTCACATCAGCCCATAACAAACACCAGAGGGACCTACGCCAGAAGACCACCAGAGAATTTTGTACCCTGACATCAGACCAGCAATACAGTAGTGCTGAGCCAGAAACTCCAAAGGTACACAGACATTAAAACAGCAGGGTCAGATTTATTTATCCACAAGCCACACACAACTGTGTGCTTTGACCTCAGCCAGCAAGACAACGTGCCAAGCTATGAGCTCATGTGGTGTGGGCTTGGGATCTGCCCCACAGAGCAGTAGCTGAGCACAGCTTCAATCAAAGGGACCACCTGGGAAGGAAGGTACGTCTCAGCATGGATGAAGATGGCTCTCAGTCATCCCACAAAAGCCAAAAATAATGAACAGATGTTCCACAAAATCTAGCCAGTTCCAGACAAGTTTAAAAAAAACCCAAACAACCCACAGTAGTTGTTTTATTTTTTCTCATGGTGTAAAGCAGCCATTCACATGCTGTAACTGGCTTTTGAAATGGGATTTACTCTTACATAACCCATATAGCACAAAGGAGCCAGAACAATGACAGGGGCTCTGATCTAGACATTTACAGGTGCCTGCAGCATTCACATGGATAAAATATCACCGGGTGCTGACCCACAGAGTTAGTTCAGCAGGCTGCATGTGTACGTGACTACACCCAGAGGTGTGGTGCTAAATAAATGTTTAAGCATTTCTGATGTTTCCTCTCCCTGTCTTGAACCCATCCCATTCCCCCCCGACCTAAGTATTCATCAGACCCTTCCCATTTGCTCGTCACTACAGCAACTCAGTGAGTAGACCAAAGGCAACATTTTCCCTTCTTTCCCACAGGAGAGCTTGTCATCTTTATCACAGCTATGCCAAATGTTAAACTATAATAGCTGGTTTTTGTCTTTGTGCTTCCTACAGTCAATGCACTTTCCAAAGTAGTTATTGTACTGCCACTCTCAGTAATGAAAATCATGAGGTAGGTACTTAAACTCTTAAAAAGACTAGCTTAAAAATCCTGTAAATTAATTCAAAAGCAAACTCATTTTCCTTTCCTGTGAGATACATTTTATAATTGACGAGCAGCAGGCTTCACGTCTGAACTCTTGCATACTACAGGCTGCTAATTTTCACCCGGTCCCCTCAGCTCTGAAGACAACTCATGTTTCATTGCTGTTCAGCTNGTTAGGTTCCGTTATAATTTCCATAACTTGTAGTTTATATTAATTTACACAGATTTCTCCTTTATTTGTTGTTTGAGATATATCTTTAAAAATGTGTTTGCAACTGTAAAGGCTAGAAAATTACATTTTGTGTGTTAATGCTGGACCACCCCACTGAAAGTCAAAAAGCAGATCAGCTGTGAAACTGGGTAAAAAAGGACAATGTAGGCGACTTCCTATCCTGGACAGATAATATGAAGTATTTTGGATTACTCAGTGTTTCCATTTTATTTCCTTGGTCTGATGAGACCATTGAAGCATGAATTACTTTCCTATGAAATGCAGTACCAGTTCTCTTTCAGAACTTGATTAGTGTTATTCTGCACATACAGAGAAGGATTAGTATCATGTTTGTCACAGTGGCTTTGAATCGTAGGATAATTTTACTAACTTGCAGAGACTGATGAGGGGGTAGCAATTGCCACTTCATTAAAATAAACTTAAGGGTAAGTAATCTTTCTTACCTCAAAGGAATACGCTTTTCCAAGCCCGTCTCCTGCTCCCGTGACCACTGGAGAAAATAAAAAGAATCAGGATTACGTTTGTAGCTCTGCTTTAGTTTGTTCTTTCTTGAATTCTTTAATCTTCATGATCCATGTTTCCTGAACATTGCAGCCTAAATGCTTCTAGTAAAGCACAGAATCAATCTTTTTAAAAATTTATTTCTTCTGACTTTTTCATCTTTTTGTTACTTCATTTAGCACATTTTGCCTTCAAAGCAAATCCCTCCCCACAGTAACCTATCTGATGCAGTAGGTAGTTATTACTCTCATTTTCAATGGGGAGATGCTCAGCAACAAGTCAA
>WAAD01040671.1:1096-21021 GCA_013389945.1 Fregata magnificens | reverse complement strand
TAGAATAAAAATAAAAGAAACATAAAAACTCAGCAAGGCTTGAAAAGTTCAGATTCAGATCACCACTGTGGAAAAACTAAATCATTAAAATCCATTCTTGGACACTATGAAGCATGAAGATTTTTTAAAATTTACTTTTTATTGAAGTAATCTAAATTTCTCGCTGAGGTATTGCAATAATTCATAAAAATTAATAATGTAGTTAAGCTTGTTCCTGTTTAAAAATGTACTTAAATTTTAAAATCAATTCAAAGTCTTTGAAAGCTGCTGTGTGCATTAGCTTTTACTGTCAGACAATACATCAAAGAAAACATAAAATAACAAGCAAGCAACTGACTCTTTGGTGTTGACAACAAGAGCCTTTTATAAACACATTAATGACGGAGACAGTGTTTTTCACTCAGTATGCACTGAGGCATAATGAATTTAGGGCCCCAAACTGAAATATATTTTTCTCCGGAAAGCACAGTCATTTAAACAAGCATTGATTTGTTACCTGGTATGTTGACACTTTATGATGAGTTTCTTCAGAGCCAACTTATCTTACTTTTCAGATAATAAATAATGCACAAAGGAAAGAAAATAATACACGCACACACAAACAAATCCACACATCCATATATTTATTTTTTTAATGGAATACCATCCTTATTGAGTGCTGAGGTTGCTTAGGCAATGCAAAAGGACTCATAGAATCAGAAACAGACATTTATTAATCCTATTTTCATTTATTAATGTAACTTATTTATTAAGGATAAATAGCTTTCTACATTTAGAAATACTTCAATGTCATTTGTATGTATATTTTATGTTATATTGTATGACTATTCCTCCCAGTTGCAGGAATAAATCAGTGGATTTTTAAACACATATCATTACTATATATGAATTTGCTTCAGTTTGAAATATTGTCTTTATTTGTAGTGATGTAATCTTTAACTGGGCTTCCTAGAGTTATATACCGTTTTAATATAAAATCAGCATTGAAAAATGTCATGAAGTAGCCAGTTATCTGACTCTAATCTTAAAAGTCATTTGTTCATTCTAAATGAGTCATTAAGAATTGCTAGATTGTCAATGAGGAATAAGAATCCTCCCAAGAGGAGGAGTCCCTCGATGAAAAAAATCTAGAGAAAAGAATGTCACAATCCTAAAAGAGATGCACCAAACCTGTCTCTGGAGGAAACTTCCCTTCTCCATTGAATGTAGAGTAATCTAAACAATAAAGTCAGATGAGAATCCTAACAGAAGTTTTAAACTGGGTGAAATTATTTTTCCAAACCAGATCCAGGCTCTGATTTCCTTTTTACTTGTTTTCCCTATTCCTTCATAGCACAAATCATGAGAGCACTGGCTGAACAGCTCAAGATCTCTCAAAATTTCTACAAGTTCTCTTTGTGTTAAATGTGGTTGCAGCCTGACTTCAGCATACATACAATGAACTCACTCTTCTATTTATCTGAAATTTAAATCTAATAAAATCATGAGCAAATACACAAAGATTCATATCATTCATATGTGTGTATACATGTGTGTGTACACGTAAAGTCACTAGCTTAATTGGCTTTAGGAACTGGCTGTTTGCTGCCACTTCTGGGGTTTTCTAGGCAGAATTAATGTAGCTTGCTCTTCACTCTATTTTGTACAGTATTTAAAAAAAACCAATGCTCATTAGGCAGCTGTGGAGAAAGTGAAGTGATCTTTAAGTCCATGGAACAGTTTGTCTAGAATCCAGGCCAAGTAAGTAGTCAAGATAAATTTACTGAAGGAATGTTCTACAAATATGAGACTGGATTTAAGAAACTGTTTTTCTGAGATGAAAATAGTATTTGAAACATGATAAGGAGGTACTTTAAGAATCTGTGAAATCTTTTCTAATTCAAGACTTTTTTTGCCTATTTTCTAACCTTTTGTATTTTTACCTTTTCTCAAACAATTTTTCTCTCTCCCTAAATACCTTGCTTTGTTCTTTTCTTTCCTCTTCTTTCTAGATACTCTTCTGAGTGTCCTCTCCTTGACTGTCTATTTTGCCCTGCTGCTTCTTTTGAAGTCAGTGGGAAATCTCTTATCGATTTCAGTGTGAGAAAGATCAGCTTTCACTCCTTTGCGTCTCTCCATTTTACCATCTCTAATAGCTGGTAGCAAAATCCCACTGACTGTGGCTCTGATCTCTGAAGTGCTGGTACACCATGCTTTTGAGTTTTGATCCCAGTCAGATCATTTTTTTGACAGCCAGAACTGTATCAAAATAGAAGCACTACTGTGCTCAAAAAAACAGGGATTATAAGCTATGTTTTATTCTTTTCAACTAGTGCTGAGTGTTAAGATTTCTTGTGTCATGTGATCTCTCTTTCTCAACTACTTATCTGCTTTCAGTCATCATGCTCATGCTGTTCATTAATTCCACCCACTCAGTAAGACAAGCTGAAAAGAAGGCAGAGCAAGGCAGAAAGCAGTACCTCTTCAGTTTAGCTCATGGAATTTCTTCACCAACTATCTCAGTAAAATGCAGGAGAAGAACTTTGGGATATTTATATTGATATGACTTATATCAATAGAGGATATAAAAGCCAACATTGTTACTTGCAATGATTTGTTTTCATGTCTCACAATAGTAAAGGTAAACATAGCAGGATACCATGTTCTCATGTTCTGCTTGATACCTTTCTTAATAATTTGTTTTATAATCTAGTTATCACAAGCAGAAACTTTATCATGATTAAGCATTTTACCTTAGCTTAAATACACATGGATAAGTTTGGTCTTAGGCATAGAATCGGAATGTCTTACGTTTAATCTGAAATTTGATTTTGTTTGCTTGCATGTCTATGTCTATATGTGTGTGTGTATAGGTACACATGAACAAGTGGTAGTGTGTCTTAAGTGAGAACACCTTCAGTTAAAAGGCAACATAATGTGACAGCTTTTGGTGATCCTGGGATTTACCAACATCTAAACTTATTCTTGAAAGCATTGTTTAATGCCTTCAAGTAGCAGACAAGATTTCTTTCATGGTATTACTTCACGGTGTCTGCAATAAAAAATTATATCTAGGTTGAGGAAGTATGAAAGAGGTAATCGGCTTGAATGCCTCCTAAAATCTTACTATGTCAAGTGCAACCACTTATGTGAACACTTGAAATCTTAAAATTGTACTTCTATAATCACTTTGGATGAAGCTTCCCATACCAATTCATCCCAGACTCAACTGATATATTACTGTTTATTTTCTGCCTGAGAAAATTGTGAATGAAAGTCAAACATGATATAGAAAAATGCAGTGAAAAGAACAAAAAGGGGAGAGACAGATATCCCAATTGAGAATACGGACATAGCTTTACAAAAGCGACTGGTGGGGTTTTTGTGTTCATTACCTCAGCATGCTTTAAGGCACATCTGAATTTTTAAGAATGCTTAATGATTGTTCATTAAAAATCAATTTTTGGTAGTATTTAAAATTGGATATCAAAAATGCTAGTCAATATAGGTAGCCCCCCCAAGGAATGGTTTAAAAAAAATTCTGATTTCCTCTAAAGATACAATTTTTTGATGGCAGAAAAAACCCTTTACACTGAAATCAATAATATGTGGGGTTTATTTTTTCCTCTTAAAATATCATATCAGTAAAAATTTTAAAAAATTCTAAGATAAATAATATAGACTGGATTTAACAATACTTATCTTGACTTAGTTGTCCAATGTACTTGTGACAAAACTTGTGGGTAAGAATGTCCATTTGGAATTTCCAGCTAATCCATAAGGAAAACCTTCCTTTGTACTTAAAGTCATTTGGAAACTAACGCAACTTTCAGTTAACATTACATATAATAGACTTTGAACAATCTAACCAATTTTGCAGATTCTGCAAAAATGAAAAAAAGCTTTGAAACCTAAGTAAAACTTTAGAAGTCACAAGGATCAACCACCCAGAAATGACTCTTACACTGACATATTAATGGCATTGTGCTAACCTGTCATTATGGAATGACAATCATATCGCATTAGCTTACTAGGTACTCAGCAGCAGTTTCTGAGCTCCAATTATCAACTACTACAATTTTTTTGTAATTATAAGATAAGATTCTTATCTTGCTTTATATATTACAGATAAATCATTGAAATGACACTTGTTGACACAAAATGACACTCCAGTACTTATATTAAATGTTAGCCCACTGATGACAAAGCCACTTAGAATGTATTTTCTAGGGCTACTTGATCACACATTTTGAGCATTACTTTGCTCCAGAATTGATACTGGCAACTCCATCTTCCTGGGTTTTGAGTAGGAATAATGTTATCAGATGGTCTTTGTACTCATCAAGTTAAGCCTAAGACTTTGAGAGATTTAAAGCACTCCTGTTAACTCCGTATCACAAAGGACCTGCTAAAGAGAGGGAAATAGGGCTACTACAAGAACTTCTGCCAGAGCCTGATTGTTGTCTCCCAATAGTCACAAGTAGGCAGGAGGAACAAAAAGAGACAAGAGAAGAGATTTGAATTATCTCCCTCTATTACTACTGCTATACATTTAATCAAATGACAATTCTCAACATCTTATTACATTACCTGGATGCAACAGAGCTTCTGCGTCTTATTTCCTGAGACTGTTCTTATGTTTTTTAGTTACATTATCTTGCATGATTTCAAAGATTTCATTTTGCTGTAACTGAAACATACCTGTAGCTTGTCTTGCATTTCTTAAATTTAAACACACCATCTCACATCTCTTAACTGTTTATTCTTCCATATAAATCCAAATCAGCCAAACTTTTGCTGTTGAGGATGCAGGGCCAATTTTTGGGAAATTAAATAGAACATATTGCATTTGTCACAATGTAGTGTGACAAATTATTACCTGGCATGGCTATTATTTGTAGAAATAATAAAGAAAGGAAAAATCTTTTGTAAACAAAAAGAGATTTTTATTCATTCTTAAAAGAAGGGAATATAATAACAGTATGGAGGATAGAAAATGGACCTTGTTAAAATGCTTTTACATTTTTGTTTCATATTTTTATTTTAATGATATAACAGGCTTGGTAGCCAAAGGTCCTGTTGAAAATTTTATAGAGACTATAAAAATGCATGACACAAAATGAACATATGCACTAAATAAAATTAAAAATGTTTAGTTAACATGTATTTTTCACTGAATGAACATCTCTTATGCAGCCATGCACTGTTATTTAATATTATATGGAAAAACATACGAAATATTTTTTAAAAATTAAAATAAACTTTTAAGATATATTCTTGTATTAACATACATTTGTTTAACAATCCAGAACTAAGAATAAATTGTGCCTTTTTTTCAGTGCAAGTGACACTGCCACTGGAGTTCTGTGACTGTTTCTGATGTCCTCAGTTCAAGAATAATGTCAATGTATTATAAATGAAAGAATCACAAAAAGTATTTAAAAGTTGAGGCTCAAGGAACCAATTCTATTTAGCTTAACAAAGTAGTAGCTGAAAGGTAGATTAAGCAATGTAGATGGATAGAATAAAGTTGAACTTTCTTTTATTTTTGTCAAAAGTACAACAAAATCCAGTGTCTAGAAGAGGAAATGCAGCAAATTCAGCTGAAAGATGAGTTTACTCTAAGACTAAACTTGGGCCACATTATGGAAGGATGTAACAGTATCTCTAGCAAAGGAACCTTTTAGCTATGATTATATATTTTAAGAAGAGGTTTTAAATCAAAAGCAAACTGGAATTTATCCAGTAAAGCCTAAAGATCCAGGATATTCAGAACAGCATACTAAATAAACATCTCTTCTAGCTTTTTAATTAATAGAGTATAAAGCCAAGGCCGATAAATACTAACAATTTATTGACAGCTAGTTGCATCTTTGATCCTAACTGAATTCACTTTCTTGTCAAATGATACATGAAAGAGTGGCTATATCTTCAGATTACTTCATTATACATGGATTTTATGAGTGTATCACTAATAATTCTGCCTTTTTCAAGACCCAGAAAGGAGAACAAAATTCAGTTATTCTTCCTTTACAATCAACAAAATACAGTTGCTCACTTATTGATTCTTCACCACATTCTGTCTTTAGGGAATATTGTGTTTACTGGCAAAGTATTAGCAAGCTAAAAAGGGCTGGGAACTTCAAGAAAGTTTTGTTTTGGAAGCCTCTGTAAGCCAACCCAAGAGAGTTCCTTCAGGTTCTCTACGCCTATACTATGTGCCAACTTTAGGAACTAGTTCTGTCATGAAGAAATGGTTCAACTTCTGAGTTCCTGTAATATCACTATTTGTTGGCTGCCAAGAATGTGTCAATGGTACTCCTTGTACCATTTCTGCTGCTGTTTCCAGCTTTTCTGAATATTTGTGGGTTTTTTATCAAGATCCTTATAGTAATGCATTGTCTTGAATTTCACATTATGAGGTGTGTGTAACATCACTGGAACTATATAGATCCTTTGCTAAAAAGATTATATTATTGATTTATCTTTTTTTTTTTAAATCATTGTTAAATAAATAAGTTATTGTCTTAGCAACATATAAGCATCATGTTTAAGAATCAGGAATATAGCATGGTGATCCAAGCCTACCAGCATAATGTAAGCAAATAATGTTGTTATTCTGCTCTAAGAATCAAGATGATAGCTGAACCCTCAGTTACTTTTTTAACTAAAACTTGACCTGGTCCCTTATGAACTGATTTACAACACATTGCTTTTGTTATTTACTCTTGCCTTTTGTTGCTTCCATTACTTGTGTCATGAAATTCTACTTGATTTGCTTATAGGCAAGTCCTATCTCCAATGTATGGCAATCTGTGTATTTAGATAACTTTCTGATTCAAGCACAAAATTTCTTTTTTGAATTTTAGGTAACAACTTACTCCTTTTCTGTGAAGACACTCTTGACTTTCAACACATTATTTCTTAGCATTCAGTTGGGATCAGTGAAGTAAAAAATTATATGCTCAAACAGGAAAATAATTCTAGTGAAAATGAAAATAAGGGATCATTGTTCTGTAGTTGTGCCTATGAAATATAGTTTACATGCCATATTTTTGCGATTTTTCAGACTCTTTATAAATTCAGGGAGAAGGATCTGAATTACTCTCTAATCCACTATATTAAAAAAAATCAGTGTATGATTGTTTCTGTGCTACAAAACCAGCTTTTAACAACATGTTATGTCTTCTTTTGCTTTCAGATATGTTCTTCCAGAATAAGAAGAAAACTTAGAATAAGGATGTATTGGGTTTAAAGGGAAAGATTTTAGTGGGGGGTGCTTCTGTGAGGAGGGGCACGGGCTGCCCCCTGCTGGACACAGCTGGTTCCACCAGGTTCCGGCTGGGTCCAATGGTCCCACCGCAAGATATAGCTGAGCCCCTCAGCCAAGTTGGTGGCACCTCAGTGAAAACGTATTAAAGAAAGGGTAAAAAACACTCTGCAGCAGCTGTGAGAAAAAAACGTGAGAGAAAAAGCCCTGCAGACACCCAGGTGAAGTTCATGAACAAGGAGGGGGAGGACGTGCTCCAGGCACCAGAGAAGACATTCCCCTGCAGCCTGTGGAGAGGACCATGGTGAAGCAGCTTCTCCCTGCAGCCCATGGAGAGGACAATGCTGCAGCAGATATCCACGCTGCAGCCCATGGAGGACTCCACACCAGAGCATGTGGACGTGCCCTGAAGGAAGCTGCGGCCCATGGAGAGCAGCCCACGCAGGAGCAGGATTTCTGGCAGGACCTGTGGCCCACGGGAACCAGCCGTGCTGGAGCAGTCTGTACCTGAAGGACTGTGCCCTATGGAAAGGACCTATGCTGCAGCAGTTCTTGAAGAACTGCAGTCTGTGGGAAGGACCCACGTTGGAGTGGTTCATGAAGGACTGTCTCCCATGGGAGGGACCCCACGTGGAGCAGGGAACAGCAGGGATGAACTGTTATGAAGTGACTGCAACTCCTCATTCCTTTCCCTTGACAGCTGGGTGGTAAATGGTCACAGTGCATCTGTATATAAGAGAAGGAAGTGAGTATGTGGATCACAAACCCCTCCTACAACAGTCTTCCAGATGCACCGCTGCAGTCAGGCAGTTAACATTGGACAAGCCAGTCAGGTATACTTCCTTCTTAAAGGAGCTAGTATGTACTGAGTGTAGACTGCATGGGATTCCTAGACAGTCAAAGAATAGATGTTACTTTTTTGGTAATGTAGAGAAAAAAACCCCCAAAACAGCACAGGCCTAGGATAGTTAGGACTGTTCTGTACCCAAGTTTCTAAGGATAATGGACAACTAAATTTTTTTGCTATGTGGCTTGTCACAGTCTAGGACGGTGTACAGACTTAGATAGACTTTTAGGAAAACCCAATATAATTGTCTTTATGTTTCAGAGGTGTTTAGATTTTTCCTGGACTACTGCCCCAATCATGGTAACAAAATGGAATAAATGAGGTTTGTAGACTTCAGCTGTATAGACAATTAAGCTATACATAAAGTGCCAGGTATTTTGGTTTTTAACAGAATTTCTTTGGCATCTTATTGATTAGGTTGTCAGAACTGAAAATTAACATAAGGCAACAGAAGTCAATTGATCAGTTCTTTATAATGAAGTGTAGCTGCTATATGTAATATGCATAAATTTTCCTACGTGTGTTTTAGGGAATAATGCTGTCTGAATCTAAATTATATGACATATATTAGACTAATATACATAGTTGTAAAGAACCTAACATGAGGTAATTAACCTTTTACTTATATTCCTGCAGCTCTGTTAAAACCACTAATATTCACTTGCTATCTCTGAAGAGGACATTTCACCAGGTTTCAGCTCAAAAAATATTCATAGCATGGAAACAATAGCTGGAAGGTAATTCTAATATATTGAGTGAGATTCTTCTTAAAAGAACATGCAGTGAATATTTCCATTGAAATCAATCAAGTACGTGGGCACGTATTTGTGGGAAAAAATAACTCATTATTTGCAAGTCTAAATGAAATAAAATTTATTTACAGCTTAGTTTTAATATTTATTCCCATATCAGGAGTTGCTCAGCCATTATTTATAACTCCTGTAATATTTCATCTCTACATGACTGTATTGTGCTCCTGGTATTACATGTCTCTTTGATCTTTCAAATTGTGATATAAGGCCATTCTGCAGGCCGCTGAACTTCTGAGAAGATACCTCCCATACTCAATGTCTAATTATACCTTTGCCTGGTTAAAATTACTGTAAGGAAATTCATTATTTAATTCTAGAGGTATAACTAAACCCAGTTTGTACTATAACTAAAACCAGTTTGTAGTTGATTCAAAATTGAAATGGAAAAGATATTTGATATATCATTATATACAGTTTTGCTTCTTATGTGTAAGTTAAGTAAAATGAAGGCAGGTATAATGCCATATTTCCTACTCTTCCTACTCTTCTGTCAGCTGTCTCTGAACCAGCAGAAGGTTTTATTCTCTAATCAAGTAGGAGAACAGGAAATTGTTCGTACTGACATAGAAAAAAAAAAAAAAAAGTAGGGTTTGTCTTTTTGTTTTGGCGTAGAAGCCAAGGTCATCAAAAAGTATTACACTGTACACTTACAGACATCTGACCTGAAGAGAATAAGATACTCCTGTCAAAGGCACATTTGACTATAGCCCCAGAGATGAAAGGCAAGTGACTAATCATCTGAGTTCACTGCCCGAGTTCATTTTTTTAACTATTAGAAGAGAAGCTGCACAGCATAAAAGTAATATCAAGGATGAGGGTCAGTTGGAATATTGTTGTACCAACACTTATAAAGAAAACAGCTCCAATGGATTTTAAAAAATCAAAGAGGCTTTTATACACTCACTAATAAAAGATGCCAAAGTGCTGTTAGTAGCAGATTTAAAGTGACTTTTTGCTTGTGGTGATTAAACCCAGCAGGCGTGCTTGTTTTACAAACAGTATCTAACTCTTTTTGTGTATAATTCGTGGAGACACATAATGCATTTGCTATCACAGACAAAGAAATGCAAGAGCTTTAGTATCTTTCAGATCACATTTAGGAGATGCTTGTAATGGAAGGTTTTCATCTGACTGACTGAACCTATTAGAGTGAGGCCGCAGACTACTGTTAGCTGCTGTTCTTCTCCAGCTTTGAGACATTCCAACGGTAATACTGAATTAGGTTAGTAGACATAGGAAAGTCTTTTTTTTAAAAAAAAAAAAAGTGGATTTTGAGGAAATATGTCTTAAGTCATCTTTTCTTTTTACTGTGTCCCTACTGAACAGAGTTATGTAAGTAACGTTCGCTTTCATCTATTCACCTCAGAGATATAAGAGGACAGGTACTTTTTTGCTATTTAGTTTCTGCAAGGGTAATAAAACCCTATTACTGAAGAGCAGTGCTCGTAACACAGAAAGTTAAAAAGGACACTCTCAGTAAATTAAGCAAATATATAAAATGGCTTTCCAAAAATAGTTCTCAGAAGTAGTTCTCATGTGCTTTTCTGTCTTTGTAATTTGCTGTCCTGGGCTTTCACCTTATATGAGGCGTTCTCTGCTTGACTGCAGACCATATGTTTCATGTCCAATGTACGCATTATGGAGCACTGTGTTTTTCTGTCAGATTATGCTTCTTTATGGATTTTGACTTCTAACCAGAAATGTATATGATAAAACAGAAGCATATGTCTTAAGTGAAGATTTGCATTTCACATGGACTATTTGAATGCTGTCTGTAAAATCATGTCATTTAATTATTAAAAACATATGCTAAATAATCTATCTCAGATTTTAACGGTAGGTATTCTATACCCTGCTTCTTGAGATGCACACGTGTACTAATACAAGTTTCAGTGTTCAGAGCAGGGATTCATGTCCACTGCAGTGCATTAGTCTCTTAGCTGCCACAGTTGTGATCATCTGTTTCAGTGGTGTATGTGTTCACTCACTAGTTGTTCGGTGAAAGTAAATTAGATTGTTAATTCTGATTCTGGATTCTACTCTCTTTTCCTGCTGTGCATTAATTCTATTAACACGCCCATCAAGAAACTTTGGGCCAAGATGAATACCAAGCACAAATGAAAGATAGTTGTGCAGTTCATTAAATAGGTGATGAAAAGACAGACTCTGTGGTAGGCAATAACAATGAGACACGAAGCAAACAAACAATGTTTGTCTTGGCAGAGTACTAGCTGATACTGCAATCTTTATAAAGTCTTTCCAATTTATCATGATAAAATTTGTCACACAGATCTCGGAAAAATCAAGGTTACATATACAAAACTTGTGAGACACAAAAAAGGTATCCTTATGATGTGTAAAGTCTGATGTTAGTCTCCATGCTTACACACTCTCATATTGCTCCCAATGCTCTCAGTAATTGTAAGTGACAAGAAACAAACCAACCATCCGACCAACCCCCGTATCAGCCCAACATTTAGGACGGGATAGAACACATAGTATATGAACCAACCTCATATGTGTTGTATGCACATTCCCTGACAAATGACAGGTGGCACACCTGTCATGCTTAAGAAATTCACAAGTTCCTGTTACCCAGCCTTGCATAAAAAAGCCATGATTCCTGATCAGGAGTAGGAGCACCCGGTCAGGTGACTCCTGAGATGCAGGAAACATGGTAGAGTCTCTATGAACTGCTCTGGTAGGCTGCATCCGTCCTAGAGACTGCTGGTTATGTTACACTACACATTTCGTAATGGGGAAAAAGGGGTACACACCTTTTACAGGAATTCAAGAACCTGTTAACGTAATAAAAATCTTAACAATCTAAATAAAACAGAACATCTATTACAGTTAGTCTGGTACAGTGATACTGACATTCACAATCCAAATTATCCAATCAATGCAAAACAAATATTAATAATAATTAAATTAAAAACTGTTACACAAAAATTTCCTAGTGTATCTCTTTGGTGTTATGCTTACTGTCCAGATACACAGTACCAGTATTCCTCAAGAAGAAAGGGTGAGGTTTTACGTCAAGGTGTCAGCATCCCAAATTCTTCACCAGGATGAGTGTGATGTTGGTGGTGGCATTTTCTTTTTCTTCAGTCGAGGATTCACTTGGGACTATTTGTGTGTGTTTTCTAACACAATTTTACACCTTGCTTTTTCGTCATAGGTCTACAGGTCCACATTACAGCTGAAGTTACTATGTATGATATATTTTATGTGTTAGATACTTGCTCTTTCTTCATTTTCTTATCCTTAAAAGCCACTTGTCCAGATCTCATCTCTTTAAATGACTGCTAGTGAGTTGTTTATATTCCTAGTGTCATCCAGTGTCATCCTTTGCCCCTTCTATTACCGTGCTCTGCCTGCACTCCCTTGCACTGCATTCTCCATCTCCCCTTTCAAGGGGCAGCACTATGCACCCTGGTTTACAAACCTACAGCTACTCCTGCTACAGGGTAACTATTCATAAACTCAAAAACAGAAAGATTTTAAAACATCCTTTCAAATTTTGAACTATTTAAGTGATAAAGTCAACTAATCAGCCCACTAAAGGAATGTTCTGGAGGTTCTAGATCTAACCCATAAAATCAGAAATGCTAACGTAAATATTTATAGTATAAATGCTAAAGTACCAATGCTAATCTATGTCAATTACCAACAGCCTAGTATGTGAAGTATTTTGTGATCTTCATAGCTGTACAAGTTAAGATAGGCAACCATCACATTAGCAGAGAAATAGCTTATGTGCACCCTCTGTACAGAAGGAAACAAACTGTGATGAATAACAGGTTTGTAATGTTCAAACAGTGAAGTGTCAGACACAAAAACAGAGTAGGTAAAATAATTTTATCCAAATATTTTTCTTTATTTTTTTCTCAAAGGAAAGAAATACTGCTTTTACACCCTTGCTTCTAAAAAGGCTGGAAAAGGAGAGAAGGAAGGGAGTCCCTGCTCCAGCCATGGCTGAAGTTAAGAAACTGTTTTCTTCCTGCAGCTATGGAGATGCCATGCCATGAGACACACTTTGCAATATTGAGAAAACATATTGCCCTGCTATGTATGCCTTGCTTTAAGCATGACAAATTGTAAAGCTACAGTCTAGCCCAGTCCAGAAATTTGCCTGTTCATATGTGCTTGTGAATGTAGTTACTAATGAAATCACACAGGAAAAAAACCTAAAAAAGCTGTTTTAAAAAGTGAAGCAAGAAAACAACAACAAAACCCATAAGAAAACAAAGAAAGAAGCTGAAGTCAAAAGACAAAATAATTTTACTTTTGGAATACCTACCTTGAAACGTAATGACTTGCTACAAAAGGTAACATCTGGTTCTGTGCAAAAGCAGATTAATGTGCATCCCTTGATATCTTCAGAGCAGGTGTAACAAAATTGAAGAGAAACATCAAGGCCAGATTCTTTCTGGTTGGTATTCAGTTGTGCCTGTAACTCAAATTAGATCTGCTTGATAGGTAATGAATTCCTGATGATGTCTGAAAATATAAAATAAAATGTTAGTTTTAGTGTCATTATCTCACATTTCAGTTTCTTAGTAGTATTGCAGGAATCCTTACTTGTACATAACCTGCTATTTCCATTTTGACCTGCCATCTATTAACCTTTGGTTCACAAGTGCAGAGGAGCTAGCATTTACTTCTGGGGAAGTAAAGGAGGGAGGGAAGTGCTAGAGAAACACACATTACCATATCACTGAGCTAGTTTATCTCGTCTCAAATGTTAGTAAAGAACAAGACTTTTTTTTCAGACAAAAAGTCTCAAAATAGTCATAGTTGCAATGTTTGCAAAGACCTGTCTTAAGCACATGCTCATCATTCACAGTGATCTTCCACCAGCTGCAGTTACTATGATCCACCTTGCAGATAGCTAGCCCATGATGACTACTTAGCAAATACACAGAAATACATCTTTTGAATACACTTGGTAAAATCTGGAGCTAAGAGAGGGAGACAGATCGTCTTTTACCTTTGTTATTTTCAAGAGAAAAAGGAAGAAAAAATGTCACTTTTCACAGGCTTACAATCACCTGTATAAAGGTTGAAAAGTGCATTGCAGTGTTACTTTTATCTTTTTAGGAATGAACACTCGTGGCAATAACATAACATGAAGTATTGCAAGAAACTGTAAAGAAAAGTCAATATTATAATTGAAAGGGAAGAGACTTAGCAGGGAACCAATATCAAAGATGTAAGGTTTTAAATTATTAGTGCTTGAAGCATAGAAGTGATGCTGATCTGCAGACAGGCCTCTAGTTGAACAGTATGTTCCTCAGAATGTAATGGAAACAAGAACTGAGTATCATCTGAGAGAAAATGAACATGCTGAACTAGTGCTTTTATTGTATGTCACCTAACCCTCAAACCACTAACAGTTATTGCTTTATTTTTTGCCTCATCCTCTGTCACATAAGTTCAAAAACCAACACAGGTATGTTCCTGTGGATGGCTGCCAGAAGTTATGCTTTTAGTCATCATTGCTTTCTAAAGCTGATCCCAATCCTTGAGCTGATCTGAAATGACATGCCAAATCGCACATTGTATCATTTTTGTATCTGCAAAATTACACTCTGTAGACATTGCACATTACAATACATTGAAATTGCCACTTGAAAAAATAATGCCTATAAACACAACATTATTAAATTATTTTTGTAAATGTGTACTGTATAACTACTGTGTCTTTAGGTCACTAAGTAAAGCCACTTGGGAGAAAAGAATAGACATCAATTTGCTAAAGAGACTGAATTAGACTTATACTGCTCATAGAAAGATATCATAACAAACAGAAGATAGAGCCACATAAATAACTTCAGTTGTTTAATTCCTTCTATCTTCTAGTAATACTCCAGCAAAGAGTAATTAAAAATAAACAAATTAAAATAGAAGATTTAAAATAATTAAACTTATAAGGTTTAAAGTTTTCAAGTAAACTTTAAAGTTTTCCCCTGTACTCATCGGACCTAAGAATTTTTTTTTCAAGTGGTCAGAATTCAGCACTGTGTACAGAAAAGTATAGATAGAATATCCACTCTACCTGTGGTACTTGTTCTTTTTCAAAGTTACAAGCACTTTAACATATAACATAATTGTGAAGCTCAGTGCTATTTGTGAATCATTTTCTGTTCAACTTTTAATCTTCTTTACTAGATAATAGAAACATAAGGAACAAATGCAGGGCTGGCATAACAAGATGACATTGACATCAGTTCCCATCTTGCAATTCATGTCGACAAGCACTGAGGTTTCTTTAACATTAGCAAAGTTATGGAATTACTCTTGCAATGAATATTGTCACAACTGCTTGTTGTTGTTATTGGGTTTTTTTAATGCATGAAAATAATATTCTGCATTAAATCTAACACGTTTTTCCATGTGATAATCTTAAACCAATAAAATATTAATAAATATTTTATTATATGTTTAATAAGTTTTATCTTATTATAATGTACCTTATATATAATTGTTTGCCCAGTGGCCAGGCTTTTTTAGTTAAAATTTGTGTTGAAGTAGTTTGCCACTCCATGGTAAGAAATACATCTGATCCAAAATGTCACAAACAGTTGACATTTACTATCAGAATCTATTCAGAATTTGAAACATTATATCTTGAACTATTGAACAGATAAGAATGAGCTCATGTAAGGAAGCATAATGAATATTTTTATTACATGGCTTTACAAAAAGCTATATAGCTTATAGCTATATAGCTACATTATCCTTCTATAAAATCTCACATTTCAGAAAGACTGAACATTGCCCCTTAGATTTTACAGGTCACAGCGATGTGACAAAGGATTTCAGGTGTACTTTTGTGTGCACATGAAAACAAGTTATTTTTTATATAAAATTACATGTATTAGTTGATCTAATTCTTACACAGCATTAGTTTTCCCTACTTAGTTTCTGCTACTCCTGATTTAAATAGAATATTGAAGAGGTAATGAATATATAAGGCAAATCTTTTTTTTTATACAACAGAAAAGTGATGTATTTGTTTTCAAATTTTGTTTGTTAAAAAATAAAGGGGTTTTTTTAAGCATTTCATTTGATGTAACTGAGGGCTGAGTTTTCAAATATGACATGAAAACAACTGTCATTGAGAAAGAGTACGTAACCCTATTTTTGAGGAAATTGGTTTTGAATTGACAGTATTACTAAAACCAGAAATAGGTGAACCCTAGCAATGGAGAAGACCTTGACATAAATGGCATTACTGAAAAAACATAGAATGTCAAGAATGAACATGAGCCAGCAGTGTGCCCAGGTGGCCAAGAAGGCCAATGGCATCCTGGCTTGTATCAGGAATAGTGTGACCAGCAGGAGCAGGGAAGTGATCGTGCCCCTGTACTCGGCACTGGTGAGGCCGCACCTCGAATACCGTGTTCAGTTTTGGGCCCCTCACTACAAGAAAGACACTGAGGTGCTGGAGCGTGTCCAGAGAAGGGCAACGAGGCTGGTGAAGGGTCTAGAAAACAAGTCTTCTGAGGAGCGGCTGAGAGAACTGCGGCTGTTTAACTTGGAGAAGAGGAGGCTGAGGGGAGACCTTATAGCTCTCTACAACTACCTGAAGGGAGGTTGTAGGGAAGCGGGTGCTGGACTCTTCTCCCAAGAAACTAGTGATAGGACAAGAGGGAATGGCCTCAAGTTGTGTCAGGGGAGGTTTAGATTGGACATCAGGAAGAATTTCTTTACTGAAAGAGTGGTTAAGCATTGGAAGAGGCTGCCCAGAGAGGTGGTGGAGTCGTCAACCCTGGAGGCGTTCAAAAAAGGTGTAGACATGGCACTCCAGGGCCTAGTTTAGGAGTCATGGTGGTGTTAGTTGACGGTTGGACTTGATGATCTTAGAGGTCTTTTCCAACCTTACTGATTCTATGATTCTATGATTCTATGAATTGATACTGTAATGTCTGAGTATAAAAATATATATATATATCAAACACAGTAGTCAATGCATTCCTTTTCAAAATATCTAATCATATAAAATCTCAGTATATAAAGTATAATCTTTTGTGGTAAAAATCTCATTTGAAGAATGCCATTGCGCGTATTTATAGAAGTAACTGGCCTGGTCAGGTGAAAAACAGAGTTGAGGGAGATCAGGCAGTAACTAACTAATAAATCTAACAACATTATAGAAGTAGATGCACTAGTTAAGTATTACCAGGGGACAGGTCTAGAAAAGTAAATGTTTCACACCTTAAAAAAAAATTCTTTTTCTATGGTATAGAACAGAAGACTAAGGACATGATTCAAAGAAGAAGTTGTATTCAGGCCACTAAGCAATAGCTTATGGATGATGTAGACAGACAGATAGACAGATCAATCAATCAAATGATTGATCAGTTTGATACAGTTGCAATAATTACCCAAACAAACAGTTAGCATTTTTCAGACCTTTAAAAGTTGCATTATTTCATGGTGGATATTCACTTTAACATCCCAAAGGGGACACTATCCTAAGGGGAAAGGACACTGAAATGTCCCCTTACAAATATACCTTCTGATTTCCAATTAAGGCAGGAAAATATACTACCAAACACCATATTGTGAAGGAGAACTTTCTAAAAGGAGATATTTCCAAAATGTCTTATATCAGTTGTGATAAAATGTGTGCTTACAAATTTTGCGAGGAAAGAAGTAGGGTACAGCCTGATACTTTAAGGCAAATCGCTTTCGCTGTGGTTTGGATCAGCCACCATTTCTGTTAAGCATCTGCAAGTGACATCCAGGAGTATAATTCCCTGCCAGTCAGTCTTGTTGCTGCCTGCAGCCACATGACAGAAATCTGTTTCTTACATAAAGAAGTGATATTTTCTTTCTTAAAGTCTTGACAGTTATTATGCTGATGAAAAAGACTTTCTTCCTGAGCTCCACTGACAGACCAGAGTAGAAAAGATGACACTACAAATACATATAATTTTATTTTTACCATCTCTCTTTGATATTCAAGAAATTGGAGCTTAAATAGAGAACCTCACATGACACATTGCAAGGGTTGACCTGTTCACGTAATTAAAAAAGAACACATTTAGTCAGTGTGTGTGGCATGAATAGGAACCAGAGGATGACAAAAAGGTCTCTCCTACCCCAGGTTCAAAAAGGACCTTCTTTGGGCATGATTTTTTTCTGATTAATATTCCTGGAAAAAGTTTTTTATCAAGTTTCTCACAGCTTTCAAAACAGTAGAAAGTTTCTTTGAAATTTCTTTAGTTGGAAATATCATTCACAAGATATTACAATTCTGACAGAAACATTTGAGTTCAGAGCAGGGTTTTGTTAAATTCATTCTGATGTGGACCGATATCATGAGGTCAACTCCATTCTTGAATTATTTCTGTTTCGCTTTGATTATGGCCTGAGCAGTGTAAATGCGCAGGGTGGCTTTGCTAGTTCTGAGATTAGCTTAGAGCTGCTCAAGAGGAGCCACACAATAGATCTTTGCTAAAACAGATAGTAGTCATAGCATTTAATCCAGGTGACCTAATAAATACCTAGTAATAACCAGAATAATTATAAGAAAAAGCAAGTGTGGTGGTCTTATAGCACAGCATGCTTTTTGTGAACTGGAGGCATATTTGTTTCTCAAACATGTATGCTGTTCATATACACAATTTTTTTCCTTGAGATTCACATACATTTCTGCTATTGTAAGGTTTCAGGTAATGATTACAGATTAATGGAAAAAACATTCTAAGTATTTTGTAACTTAAAAATACACAGGATGTAATACTTCACAGTTGTGAAAAAAATGAGAGAGAAGCTAGTCTATGAGAAGGGACACTGTAGAGCAGTAAATTAAAAAACACCTTTATGAAAGTAGCTATACAACAAGAATATCACTGGCTGTATTGCATAAGAACTGATGCCTAAACATTAAATGAAGTAAACATCCAATCAATGAAAAAGCAATTAGCTATTTTACTTGTTTAATTGGTGTTCTTAAAGTCCTCCTCAAAACCATGCAATATTCCATGTTTTTGCATCATGAAATCTCTTCCCACCGTATATTTGCAGAAGAATGCTGCCATATATTTAGGTGTTAGTTCTACAGTGACAGTTTATGGAACTGTTTTGGTCTGTTGAACCTGACAATATTTGGCAGAAGCGATAAGAACAAGCTTTAAAATGCTTAATGCTACTAGGATTTCTAATTTTATTTTGAAAGTAGAAACTATTAAAATGTTATTCTAATACTTTCTGCTCCATTGATACTTGCTGCAAAACTTTCTGTTGTGTTAATTGTAGGATATATATTTAAAGACACATTGACAGATCTTAAGTTGCTGAGGAGGGAGAAGTAACCCTAGAAAAGTGAAGATAGTGAAGTTTCAAATTTTCAGTTGGAATATACTAAAATACTTCTGACATTAATTGAAAATGTGTCCTGCCACAAATTTTCAGCAATATTAGAAGCTTAATGATTACAATTTGCCTTCAGTGATAACTAAGCAGAAACTGAGTAAAACCAAGAAAAAAGACAGACTCTCAATCAATCATAAAATTTTTCCGTATCATACTAAAAAAACCCCAAACCAGCCCCTCAGACAGATGATTGTAAATCATAGAATCATAGAATCATTAAGGTTGGAAAAGACCTCTAAGATCATCAAGTCCAACTGTCAACTATCACCACCATGACTCCTAAACTAGGCCCTGGAGTGCCACGTCTACACCTTTTTTGAACGCCTCCAGGGTTGACGGCTCCACCACCTCTCTGGGCAGCCTCTTCCAATGCTTAACCACTCTTTCAGTAAAGATATTTTTCCTGATGTCCAATCTAAACCTCCCCTGACACAACTTGAGGCCATTCCCTCTCGTCCTATCACTAGTTTCTTGGGAGAAGAGTCCAGCACCCGCTTCCCTACAACCTCCCTTCAGGTAGTTGTAGAGAGCTATAAGGTCTCCCCTCAGCCTCCTCTTCTCCAAGCTAAACAGTCCCAGTTCCCTCAGGCACTCCTTATAAGACTTGTTTTCTAGTCCCTTCACCAGC
>WAAD01040652.1:0-15340 GCA_013389945.1 Fregata magnificens | reverse complement strand
TTTAAAGCTCTATCAATCAGCCCTGCTAGCTCCTGCGCAAAAACTCTTTTCCCCTTCCGAGAAGGGTGTGTCCCATCAGATGTCAGTAGACCTGGTGATGAATAGACGTGATCGAATTCAGTACCTTAGCCACATGATTCAAGAATGGGAGGGGGTCTTTGTCATGCCTCCCAAATAGGACTGGCTAGCTGAGGGGGAGGCAGGGAACCAGTGACCAGAGATGCTATCCTACTGTATTTCATTGCAATCAAACTTGCTGAGGGGTAAGAGCAGTCACTGGCCTGAGTGACTGGATTGTTTTTTTTAACTTGAACAAGATATCTCTGTAGCCTCTCTGTTACCTAAAAGCATTCAGTTGAGAGTCTTCCATGTTCTGCAGCTTCTCAAAATAAAGAATGGCTCAGCTGTCCCATGGACATCTCAGGTAGTTAACTGCACTGTCTCAGTTTGCTAGTAAAAGCTTGCCCTTAACTAGCAAGTGCTTGTGGATCCCTGTTTGTAACTATTTGTAAGGGGCTTGTGTTATTCAAGGTTTAAAGCCAATTCTTGTTCTCATCAGCTGAAAGCACCATCTGATCTCATTTTCCTGGGCGAAGAGTCGGGAGAAACAGTGTTGTTGACTCAGTTGCTTGCTGCGCTCGCTGTAGCCAAAAGAATGATAGTGAGAACTTCCTCTTGAGGTGACTGGGGGCATCAGGATGATGGAAATTGCTTAGATGCTCTCCAGGTTCTCTGGCACTCTAGCCAGGCTTTGTTTTGACACTAGCCTCAGCTAGAGCCTGACTTGTGAATGGAACTTGTAGAGCTACTTTGGTCAGTCGCAGAATTGCTCCACTAACTTAGAATTAGCCTCCACCAGAAGCTGCATGTGCTGGTTTCTGGGCAAAGGATATGGTCATCACCCACCTCAGCTGGGGATAGGAAGCATTCAAAACTGCTTAGCTGGATGTGGTGACAGAAAATGTGCGGTAGAATAAACTTGTCCTTTAGTGCCACTTAGTCACAACTTGTGTGGAGGTGGGTAGGAGGCAGAGACTAAGCACGTGGGAAGTGTAAAGAAATACTTGTTTCCTGTCCCAAAGAGTTCCTATTTCATGCCAAGGGGGGTGGCTCTATGACTAACATGGCTCAGCCCATTGAGAGTATCCTCTGATTTTTAAAATATCTGATCTGCATTTGTAGCAGGCTGCTTTCTAAGGCTGCTTAATATTTCAGGAGAGCTGCACTTAACACCGTTTTTTCTTCCTTGTCTTCTAGAGCACGGAGTTCTCAGAAACCCCATCTCCAGACAGTGACTCTGTGAACTCTGTAGAGGGGCACTCTGAGCCATCCTGGTTCAAAGACATCAAGTTTGATGACAGTGACACAGAGCAGATTGCTGATGAAGGAGAAGATAACTTAGCCAGTGAGTTTCACCTGAGTCTTGTTCTTGCTCTGCCTTCTCCCCTGTTATCCCCAGTCCTTTGGGACATAGGAGTTTAACCATGTCTTGCTTTGTGTGTGCCTGTGTTTGTGTGTGCGCGCATGGGGCTGTAAGAATCTAAGCAAACTGTAACCTAGCTAGTTCTCCTGTTTCTTACGATGGATACAGTATTTTGTATTTAGTGGAACTGGTAAAGCTTCATACTTCTAATGGAGAAGAAGCATGTAAATTGCTGCCTTCTGTTTCTCAGGCAGACTTCTGCTTGATTGGACCCTATAGTAATGCACTAAAGAATGCCCAATATGTCAGCATCCACACATGAAGATAAGATTAGAACTATGAAAATACTGTATTCCTGTAGTATTGCACACTGGTCTTTATGTATTAAAGACAATTTTTCTCCTCTCCGGTACCCTCATGATACCCATTTGAACCCTTCTCCTCCCTGTATTTTCCCCCTTACCCAACACTAAAAGACTCCGCCAGCCCTAGCAAGCGCACTTCAGTCAGCAGCTTCCAGTCCACAATGGACAGTGATTCAGCCGCCTCCATCAGCCTGAACGTGGAGCTGGACAACGTGAACTTCCATATCAAGAAGCACTCCAAGTACCCACATGTGCCCCCTCACCCTGCCGACCAAAAAGGTATGAGGTAGTCACCAGCTGGAGTTGCACATGATGGAGAGCTGGGCCCTAATAATACTGACCTATTTGGACACTACTTTTGTAGCTGTCTTACAGAGGGGGAAATATGATATTTAGCTGGCACTCACTTGCAGTTTTGATGTGCTCACCTCTGAGGAGGCTCAGTAGACCTGTTGAAACACCTTCTCTGCAGAGTGTGTAACTTCCCCTGTGACTTTCTCTTTGCAGTTGAAGCAAAGTCTCCTGCCCATACATAATAGGGCAGATCCACATATACAGTTTCTGGCTAACGGGGGTGGAAAAATAGTCTGTGCATAAACCAGTTTGATATGTGTCTCTACAGTTTGAAATTAAACTGGAAAAGCAAGCAAGAAGAAAGCACCCCAAAAATAAACAAACAAAATTAACTTGGAAGAGCTCTGTGCTGACTTCTAATTGTACCTTAATAAGCTTACATTTGACATAGAATCTTACTGATGAGCAATAAGGCCTAACTTAATTCATATATGTAACATTTGCTCAAAAGAGAACATCCACTTAAGTGAAGTAGGAAGAAATCAAATACTCAGTGTTGAAGACTTCTTTTGAAAGTTTTTTTTTCTCCTAAATAAGTACTAAATTGAAAGACTCTAACTATAAGCAAAATCCTTATGGAAAAAATAATGTGCCTGCCTGTTGACAACTGCATTCTCTAAATTGGACAAGGGCTGACTGAAACCAGGGCTTGCCACTGGCTTGGGTCTAGTATATTCTAGTTGCTTTACATGCTGGGTAGCAATTGATGTCTTTGCTTTCTTACCTAAGGTTACATCAACTTTGTAGACTTATATCTTTGGCTACTTCTAAGCAATCTTTTATTCTTAATTGTTGTTTCACCCCACCCTTTCAGTATTTCCAACTTTAAAAGATGATCCAGTGTTAAACAATTTGGACTCCTTCTAATGAATTAATCCCTCTATAAAGTTTAATGGATCTCTTCTGTTGTTGTAGATCAGAATGCAAGACTTAGCTTATGCTTGCATACAGATTGCATTTTCTGAAACTGTGAAATGGTCACTGAAGAGAGTGAGGGAGAACAGGTCACAGCTGACTTTCAAAGGATGCTAGACATGAGAGAGAGAGCGAGGTAAATTAGAGGGGGCATTTATCAGTGCCTATTGTAGTCACCTTATGTTATTTCCTAAAAATATGTCTAGACGAAGGGAAATCTAACTGCTTATTTTTTCCCCCAAAGAGAGGAGCAGAGCAGGTTTGAGATTTGTGTTGGTGTCAGATGACTCAACAGTAGAGACAGGTTGTCAGTGCTACTGACACCACCTCATTATTGGTTCCTTTCAACTTGTTTCTGGCTCGTGCCTTAAATGAAAAGCTAATGCATCTGAAGGGAAGGAATGGTGGGGAGAGGGAGGATATATTAATGAATTTCTTTTAGGAAGGAGGGATGCTGAATTAAGTGAGCTTGAAACAGGCCCAGGTGTGCTGCAGTATCCTATGAATTTACAGCTGTAGCAGGTTTATATTTATCAGTGTGTGTTGGCAGTAGTCAGTTTGGCTCTGGCCAGTGTTAAAGGACCTGTAGAGTGATAGTCCTGGTTTCAGACGTATCTCAGTCTTTATCTCCTTATACAAAAAGCAGTATATGATGAAGGGGAAATGTAAGAGAGCCTACCTCTCTCGGAAACTGTTGACCAAATCAAGGCTTCTCGTAGCCAGAACTGAAGCTCTTGTGAGAAAGATTTTGATGATGGAGAGCTCAGAGAAGATCAGCAGAAAAGGCAAGTGGTGAGGGGACTGAAAGGAGAGACTTCTGCCTTTGAGTTGCATATGTTGGCAGCACTCTGCTATCTTTGGTGAATCTCTGCTGACTGGTGTTTGTTATTTGTTGCTGAAATGTGTGGTCTCTTAACCAGGTTATTCTGTAGGAGTGTAACTTGTAGAACACTGGGAACAATTCCTTTTAAGAGAATGGATTTCCCTTGAGGGGAAAGTATCAGTAATATGCCCAGAACTGGGATAGGGTGGAGGTGCGAGTCATTAAAACGCACTGTGGAGAGGTAGGTATTATCCTGCAGTTTTTTGAAAAAACTGTATCCTCTGCAAATACAAAGGACTTACTGTACATCTTTTTTTTGCTTCCCAGTGTGAGAGTCTCTAGAGGACAGACCTAACCAGGGAGCAACAAGTTTAAAATGAATGACAACATCTTGAATAGCAAGAAACACTTCTTGGCAACAGGGAGACTGAAATTTCGTAGGTACTTAGATGTTTGTTATTCAAGGCCTTCAAAAATTAGGTGGGACAAAACCCTACAGTGCATACTGCAGTGCCTAGAGTAGTGAAATGGTTGAATTCTAAAACTCTGTTCTGGAAATATTAAAGTTGGAGTGCAAAGACTTTTACCTTGTGTTCCTGATTTATCCTGGCTATATTTAACAAAAAGGTGCCATCCAGGATGTTAGAGTATCACAATGATTAGATAGCCAAGACTAGATAGTTAAGCTTCTGTGTAAAATGGGACATGGTTATTTTAAGAAGAGAGTACTGTAGTCAATCAGCAACATGGTGTGTTTGCTGCTGTCAGGGGTCAGTAACTTCCCTGTGACCGTTATGGACACATGCATTTGGCTTGATTTCATTGGAATTGTCTTTTGTCCTTAGACTGGATGACAATGACTTAATTTTCTTTGAAATAATGATGTAAAACTGAAGATCACACACCCCTTTTGAGGCTAGTAACTCAATTTCCTCACAACTGTGTAAATTACAGTTACTGGGGGAGGGCTGACAGGACAAAATGTCAGTGCTGGAAGTGCAGGTCAACTTTGATCTAAGCGGTTAGTGGGTTTCTTCAAATGATTAAGGGATATGCAATTTCCACCAGTCACAGAGGTCAGCTGCTTTGAAGCAATGGCCTGTGATGTACCAGCTGTGTTTTAGGACAGAGTGGTTTGTATATAGTCTGAGTCTAATGGCAGGACTTCTTATGATGTTATAGGCTGACTAATGTCTGGTGTGTTTCCATGAAATTCTAGTGACTCCAAGTTAGCTGGCTTGTAGTATCTTACAAGTGAGTATAGTGACTCATTTATAGTATCATCTGCCTAAAGACAATGGTACTTTATAGTGTGTATCAAAATGGGAAACTAAGATCGCTTTCTGCATTTAAATTGGAGGAAGAGATTAAGTGACTTATTTTAAATGTGGGTTTTAGTTGCTGTTTTTAAAGAGATACAGTTGTCAATATGGGAAACTTTATTTGCTAAATGTCCTTGTAGCCAGATATCCTTGATCCTGGTGGCAGGTATTTTGGGTAGTTAGTTTTCGATGTCTGCATGTAGTTAGGAGGGGGAAAGAGAAGAGGATCTGAGTAACCATGACACAGTTCCTTGCCACCATTGCTTGCCAAGGCTTAGTGTGCCATCGCCAGAAGCCCTTTTGGTGCACCTTCTTTTGAAAAGGTGCACCTCAGTTTTCAGTGGATATCTGTGGATGCATGCATCCTTGTTGTGTATCTAGAGGGAGAAGCTGTGGTTGCTGGCCAGTCTGTTTTGATGTTTAACCAGAGCAATCTGTAAGGTGTAAAAAATCTGTACCTGCTGGTTTCCATTGGAGACCTGTGAATTTCTGTGTGCATTGTGGTATTTGCTTCCAGTGATGCCCTTGAATATCAGACCTAGGAATTGGTCTGTTCTGGGGTGGGGTTTTTTGGTTCATTTTTTTTGTTGTTTTGTTTTGGTGAAGCTGTTCAGGGGAGCTTGTAAGATAGTTTCTTGATAGCTAAATGCTTGCAGACAAGGCTACAAAATATGCTACAGGAACCTCCCTGCCGCCCCCAACATTCTGTGGAGCATGATGCATGTAGGGATGATGTGAGGTAAGAAACGTGCGTGTTAGCCACTCTCACCGTCTCAAACTTACACCTATGAGTGTGTTATCTGCCCGATCTAGGAAGAGGTATGGCATCTTACCTTGTCAGGAACTTCCCTTGGGGCACAATTGGAAGCAAAGTTATAGGAGGTGAAGCTGTATCGAAGTGTCTGTGGTTTGGAGGTGCCACCTGTGTCTTTGAGGTTAGGTTTCAGTTGGGGTTAACTCCTGCCTTGGCCATGCCGGTCAGGAATATGTTTCAGACCTAATTTGAGTGTGTTCACAGTAAGAGCTGCTGCCCTGAGGCTGTTGCAAGATGGAGAGGGATGGAGGTGCTAGTATACATGCTCATGTGTAGGTGCAGCATGACATGACTTTCTCTAGGTAGTCTGTGGGGCTGTGGGTGAATGAATGCTGAGGGCGAGCCAGCTTTTATCAAGCAGTAGGTTGCTTGTAATGCTAAACTCTTCATCTAAGCAAGAGATGAAAGGAATCTGCAAATAAGCCCCCCTTGCAGCTTCATGGTTGCAACTTCTGTTTGGTACATTTATCATCTATTGAGTATCTGTTTGCAAACTGGGCAACTGCAGACAAACTCAGATTTTTAAACTGGTGGCATGTAAGGGGTCTCTTGAGTGCTGCTGTTCAGAGACTTGTGATTGCTGTGTCCTGTCAACTTTCTGTTGCTTTCTGTTGGTGTCTGAAAGCTGCCTGGCTTTGCATTCTGTTTGTGGCTGTAGGTCTGGACCATCCTCAGGAAAGGTGACAAAGAGTTAGCTTCGGACTTTGGATCATCACACTGTATAAGCAATTGGGCTATTGCTCTTGTTTTCCCACTGTACAATCCCTTTTTGTAGGAGCAAGGAGCCAACTAAAGGCACAACAAGCTAATGGCCTCTGGAGAAAACAAGCTTTTTGTAGCCAGCTAGCCTGCATGAAAGATCAAGATCTAGCAAGCTAAACAAGTGTAGTAGATGGAGCTTCATCCCATTTCCCATATGTAAAGTGATATATAACTCCTGCTTTCCTTTGTTGCTGGGAGTCCACCTCTGTCAGCATGGATTCCTCAAAACACTTTAAACTGTTTTAGACTTTAGACTTCTAGCTCTTGAAAGGCAGGCTGTCATCTGTTTCCTTCACTGTGTAAGATAAATCTTACGGCTGGTCTCTCCCTCAGTCTGAGATACTTCATTGGAGTGTGAGAGCAAAATGGCTTCTGAAGCTGTATTTTTAGACCAGAGTGAGGAGGCCATTCCCTGTCTGGACATTCCCACGGCGTCTGCTCACAGCTTAACACATTTGTATTCAGATCTAGAAGAGTGTGGTGTAGGTCAATTGGAAAAGCAAACTCTTAACTCCTAGTTCCGCCTTTCCTCGTGTCTACTTTGTTTGTTTTGTTTCTTCACAGTCATAAGTACTATTTTCTTGTCGTCTTAGAACTTTTTGATAGAACAAGAATGAGAGGATATTCTTGTCTTGACCACTCATCAAGCTGTTGCTAAATTGGTGACTAAACACTTAGATGAGTAATGCTGCTGCTTCTTCTGGTGTGGGCGTGTATATTGTAATTATATGGGCGCACCAGTGTAACCTGTCATTTTTTTGTCTCCGCCTATCTCCCTCTTCTCTTCCTTCAGAGTACTTGAATCCTGAAAACGGAGGGCAGCAGATGTTCTCTATAAGTGATGCTTTTATTAAAGGTAAGGAGAAACTTCAGATGCTGTTGTTGTGTAGTTTTAATATAATGATGAAAACTCTTCTAACAGGGCATTGACCCTTTAGCAATATTTACTTGACAGTAAATCTGAACTTATCTGTGGCAAAAGTGATACATAAACTCTACTCTAACTTTTTTGAATGCACTTTCAAGCTTAAATTTCTTTCACTGCTCAGATTTCTTCAGATTTCTTCATTCAAAAGCACTCAGAGAAAAGCTTTTACTTTTTTTTTTTTAAATAAGTGTAAGCGGCAAGGCTGTTCACAACTTCCCCACCCACAAACTTATGTAACAGACACTGATTTTAACTTTCTGTGCAAGCAAATGAAGATGTGATATGATTAATTGCACTGCTTCTACAGAGTAGCTTAAAGCTTCATCTCTTAAATTTTTCTGGGTTTCCTCTCATCACCACCACCACTACTGCGACTTCTGAAATGAAAGGCGATTAGATGCAGTTGTGAGTTTTAAAACCCATGTGCCTTCCAATATCATGGCAAGGTGTACTTGTGGGCTTTTGTTCTCCTGGTTAAAGCTATTGATTTTTGTGAGCTCATAAGAGGAGGAAATAAGGGGGAAACCCCAATGTCTGTGCAGCCAGAAAAAGTCCTTGATTAAACTGATGCTTAGTTTTTAACTGAACTTTTGCAAGGGAGAGGAAAGGAGAAAAACCAGTGTAACTTCTGTTAACCTTCTACACAGCTAATTTTGGGTATGGAGCATCTGGAAGAAGTTAATTGTTTTTAAAGAGTCTTTTTTTTTTCAATAGTCCTGCTCAGATTACTATTGTATAAGGATTCTGCAGTTGTATCATGCACTCTGAGGAGTTTTAAGCTTGAACTCTGAAGGCTTACATACTGGCTGGTTTATACACTACTAGCATAAATGACTTATAATATAGTCAGCCATGATGAGAATGGGGAAGTATATAACTTCCCTCTATAATATCATAATACCTGTGTGGGAAATAACCTAGTGACCCTTTCAAAGCACAGAAAACTGTGCTGAAATAGCCTCTAATCTTGGTACTATAAAACAGAGAATAGTTCTAAGAGTTACTACGCAACATAGTGATTGAAAGTGGCAGGCCCCCTCCAAGTGAGGACTGTCTTATCCTGTTGAAACATGCTTTCTGTTTCCAAAACCAGAAATGGCTGTAGTTCATGCTGACATTTGGGATTTAAAAAAACTGTATTCAGTGGATACAGCCCTCATTGGCATCCTGTTTATTGTCACAGGGAGATACCTGTGTTTATGATGGTTAGGTGGATGGAGGTGAGAAGATACGCTGAGATCTTTTGAAAAGCTTGTGCCACTTTCTTGACAGAAGATTCTTGAGAATTCTGTAGTATTAAATACTGTGACATAGGCTAGATGAACCAGCCTGCTGGCAGTTCCCTCTGCACCTGAACAGCAAAGATCTGGTGTGTGGGATCAGGGCTGCAAGTCACATAAAGGTTCAGAAGTCTGACATATGAATTGGTAGCACAGCATTTCTTTAAAATACGTTTGGGAGATGCACTAAACAAGGCCTTTACCAAGATATTTTTGATACTTGTGCTGCAGCCTGAATGAAATAACTAGATCTTTTAATGCCGCTTATATGTAGCTGTCTTCAAAGCAGCAGTTTTTTGTGGATCATATTAGTGCCTTTGACCAATGTTCTAAGTCTAAAAGGCATTATGATTATTGAATATACACAATATTTGGAATTTGCTGCTTATTTATAGGCAAAACTGGGATATAAGATTTTTTTTCCTTGTCTTAAACTTGGTAACAATTCAATTCCAGAAGAGAAAACCATCTGCTCTATACTGGCAGTACAAGAATTTTAGTAGCTCACTTTTCCACTGTACACTCATCACTGTTACACTCAATACTGTTTGCTGCATCATGTTACCATGACGTCTAGCTCAAACTCAGTATTTCATAAGGCTGAGACTTGTGTCTTAGTAAATTCTTTACTTTTCAAAGTAGCCTTTCAGAAAGACACAGGCATTCAGCTGTGACCTTATATTAACAAGGTTTGTTTGTCTCTTGCAGAGTCATTATTCAACAGGAGGGTGGAGGAAAAGTCCAAGGAACTCTTTTTCACACCCCTAGGCTGGCACCACAGCAATCTGGATCTGCTAAGAGAAGAGAATGGGGAGAAACAAGCCATGGAAAGGCTGCTGTAAGAAACATGTAGAAAAAGGAATTTGTGTATCTTGAGTAACAATTCCTGAAGCCCCTCTATTCCACCAACTTTCAGTGGGACTTGATCTGCAGTGGACAATACAAGGAACTAATTTGCATTAAGAAAACAGTGTTTTTACAGCATATTTTGATTGCTTTTTTCCCTGTGATTTTTATATATTGAAGTACAGGACCAGAGTTGACTGTAGGGTCTGTTGACTGTTCTAGGCAGCTGTTCCTTCAGAGGACTTCCTGCACTGTAGATGTTAAGAAATTTACTTCTGAAATGTAACTTCAACTAATCATTGCTCTGTATTTTTCTCAGGAGAAATCTATTTGGTTTGCCTTTTTTACAGGTCTGCTAATCACAACCACATGATGGCACTGCTTCAGCAGCTTCTGTACAATGAGTCCCTGTCACTGTCCTGGAGGGATATCATTGTACCTGTGGTCTGCCAGGTAGTTCAAACTGTACGGCCTGATGTCAAGAACAGAGATGATGACATGGATATCCGCCAGTTTGTCCACATCAAAAAAGTAAGTTTCAAACGGTGGATGTAGGGCAACAAAAGGATGCAGCTGCTGGCAGCACCCCTTGTTTGAAGAGAAGAGTCCCCTGCCCACTGCCCCCAGCATGTTCAGCAGTGTAACTGGACAACACCGCCTTTGGATAAGGCGGGGTTTCATAAAAAGTTGCCCAGAAGGAACTTTGCATCCTGTGAAAGGTGCTTTAATGCCCTGGAGCTGACCTCTTACTTCAGGCTGTAGGCTGCAGAAGGTAGCAAAGAGCAACACCTCTGTAATGACTCGCTTCCTTTTTTGGTTTCTGCTTGTTTTGTGCTTGGATTGGAGACGTACTGAATGCTGGATAAGTAGCTTGCAGGACTCTGTGTAGCAATCTATTGCCCTACAACTATCCATTATGGAGGATTGAACTCCTCCCATGCCAAGTACAACGACTTTCTTCAAGAGGAAAGCTTAATTGTTATGGGATGGTGCATCCAGTTCTGCCACATGGCCCAGTGTTGACACTGTCGAACTGTAAGGCTGGAGTTGTGGCATGCGGAGTTTCTTCTGAGAGGCTGATGTGAAACTAACATCCAAGGAGCTTGTGTGACTGAGGATCAAAGGCTCGGGCTTATTTTTCTATGGCAAAATTCACCTCAGGAGGGCTCCCTTGTTCGGAGGCCGTGTAAGATATGAGTTATGGTTCTGGTGGTAGCTCTGTGGCATCTCTTCAGGCAGCATCAATTGTTGTTGCCTCTCCTGAAACTCCAGTTCAAAGAGCGGATGTTCAGAGGTGAAAGCTCTTTGTAGCTGTGTGCTGTTTTCACATGCTGATAACAGAAATGTCCTCTGAAACATGCTATTCAGAAACATGTTTCATGTTGTTTATTACTCCGGTGATTGGTTGTGACTGTAGGCATACCAGTCAAGTGCTTGATGTGTTCAAATAGTAGGTAGAGGTTTGTTTGGTTTTTCTCTCTTCCCCTCCCGCCCCCCTTCCTTTCATTACAACTTGTTTGTTGTTAGTGGAAGTGGCATGTGCAAAAGTATATGCTCCCCATGGCCTACAGAAGTTAGATTCCCTTATTATCTTCCAGAGTGTACCCGGTTTAACAAGTATGCATCTGTTGGGAGGGGCACAGTGATCTTGGAACTTAGTACTTGTTTTCAGGTTGTCCTTAGTTTGCCAGACTTTAAAAGAAAAGAGTTGTGTGTCCAGCATGACTGTATCTGATCCTTCATCTGATAATTGAGGGTGTAGCTGAAGCTTGCACATCAGCTACAGTAGGTATTCTATGTATTAGGTTTACGGCATTAGAAATTATGGGAGTATATGACAGTTGTAAAAATGTTCTCTGCTTTATAGATCCCTGGTGGAAAGAAATTTGACTCCATGGTGGTGAATGGATTTGTCTGCACTAAGAATGTTGCACACAAAAAGGTAATGCAGGCTTGATTGATCAAGTGCTGGCTGTAGTGCATGGTGAGGAAACAAGTGTGCTGTGACTTCCTTTTTGCGTCGTGAAGCTTTTCTCACTATGCAGGAGGTTTACAAGCTTTCTCTAGTTTGAGAGTCTCAACGAGAATGGCTTTTAAAGCATTTCTTTTCCAAGCAGTTTTCTTTTAGCCCAGCAATTCTCGGGGAGTAAGCTCTCCTCATGCAAGTATAGGAAAACATCCTTTCCACCCCTACCACCCCAGAAGGCATCTAATAATTACCCCAAGTTTTAGCCAGAAAAAGGCATTTGTAGTTCTGACTTATGACAGTATAGTAAAGTGAGCCTTTAAACANTTTTCCTGTGTATTTTTTCCCTTCCAGATGTTTGTATTTTTAACTGTTTTTCTGTCTTTCTTAGATGAACTCTTGCTTAAAAAATCCCAAAATTCTTCTGCTGAAGTGCTCAATTGAGTACCTCTATCGAGAAGAAACAAAGTTTACCTGCATAGACCCTATAGTACTTCAGGTGAGAGCATGCTTTTGTTCTTGGTTAAAATTGCCTTAGGTCTAGTGATTCAAACAAAATTATGATCAGTGCACATCTGATTTTNATTATGATCAGTGCACATCTGATTTTTTTTTTCAGTGGGTAGGGTGGGGTTGAGTGAGGGGGATTGCATAGGAAAGAAAAATTTCCTCTTCTAGCAGCTAGCTAAGAAAACTGGTGCAGTAAATACAGTACAAACTTGTAGTCTTGTGCTGAGGGGTTTTGTCATCAAGTTACATGTACTGAGAGTGATCTTATGATCCTCACAACTAAATGCAGCATTTTAGAAAACATGGTTTGTTTTTAATGATACACTGTATAAGGAACATACGGTTCAGAAGGTCAGAGCTAGATATGGTTTAGGTGTGCGAAGAAATATTAGAAAAGTTAGTGTAGGTGAGGGTTATGTTGCACCCATGTTATTTCTTGTCAGGCTTGAAAAAATGGGATGACAACCAACCTAATGAAGTGACGAACTACAAAATGTCACTTTGGAACAGGTGCCCTGCCCCTGTGAACAGGGAGGTGCCTTAAGTATGAAAACACTGAAATGGATAGGTCTTTTCTTTAACACACTGCATTCCTGTCTGAGGATTGGTCTTCATGTGTTTGCCAGGATACTCGTAACAAGGGTATTTGGTGCCCTACTGAGCTTGGGTCATAATGTTTGTTTCTGTATTTGACTATTTCGCAGCATGCAATTAAGACCACTTCTGTCTGGTGATTAATAGACAGGTATGAAAGCTTGACTCTGCCTAGTGAGTTGGTTTTCTAGTAAAAGCTTAAACTGAGACCTGTCCTCTGTCTGAATGGGGTAGAAGTATCTACTATACTTTCTAAATATTGGTCTCTGTGATTATTTCAGTGTCTGCTTCAGAACATGATCATAACTATTTGTGTAACTGCATTAAAGTCCTATAGGACAGAAAATACTACAGAAATACCAGTTCAATTGAAAAGGTTAGATGCTAGCAAAAGTTTTATCTTTGCTACACTAACATGACTGTTTGTGTTCTGAGGAGCTGGCAAACTGCTTTTGTGGTCTTGCACAGAACTTTTAAAACCTGACTGATGTGAGCTGCAATAATATAATTGAGAATACCTGGCTTGGGAAGCTGTATCCTCCCTCTAGCAGTGTAGGCCTTTAGTTCTGATAGAGTTGCAGCCCTGCTTTCTTTTTCTGTGCATGGTAATAAAAGTGGGTGGAGGATAGTGAGATGAAGCCAGAAGGTGTGCATGGTGTTCGAAGAGCAGTTTTGCAGTGCACAGCATTTGGGGATCCCACTCCAGAAGCCCTGTCCCCAAGTACAGATTTAGGGACTGAAGCTCTGTGTACAGACCTGTAGAGGCATGGAGCTCTTTGTGAACGGAAGTGTCTCTGAGTGCCAGCACTCAACATTAGCATGTATCTGAAGGTGGAGAACATAATATTGCAAACAGCTTTGGTTTAGGATGCTCTAATTCTAGCACCTTTCGAATATAAAGCCTTTTTCCATGTAAGGATGTAAGGTGCATATATATATATATGTGTGTGTGTGTATGTTTGGATTCAGCTGCAAGTCCCTTACTGCAGACTGTCGTTGGACTATATCCTCATGTGCAATTAGTGCATGTAACAAATTACTGATAGACTGGGTGTTGTACTGGGGGGGTGGGAAATGTGCACAATGGGCAAGTGATGGTGCTTTCTGGAGAGCTGGTTTCCCTGTTTTATAGGAAAGGTCAGTATATAAATGAGAGGGAAAGTAGTATTAAGCATTTAAGTGTTTTTGCAGATGGGTTTGCAGTAGTTGACTGCTATACTTTGTTCCTGTCTGCAGGAGAGGGAGTTCTTGAAGAACTATGTACAGCGGATAGTTGATGTCAGACCTAATTTGGTCCTTGTTGAGAAGACTGTGTCCCGAATTGCCCAGGACATGCTCTTAGAGNCAAACCTAGAGAGTAACTTTTCCTCAGCTCTTCACAGCTACTCTGCTGTGTCCTTGCTTGGTAGGTCCTTGTACCCTGGCTTGGTTCTAGTTAACTCTGACTTCTATTTGTACCAAATCCTGAATGGGTCCTCAGTGATTCCGAGAGAGCCTCTCTGTCCCTGTGAGGCAGGGTACAGACAGCCAAACAGAGAGTGGCTGTTGGGAGTTGGCTGAGCTCCTGATAGCCAGCACTATGCTGACTGCACTGTACCTCCTGGAACTTTTTTCACTTGAACAGATTCAGATATCTCCAAGGAAGGGCACAACCTTATCTCTCACCAGAAATATTTACCCAACTGCATTTCTAAGATTCTTGTATGTTGTGGGTGTGTGTTGGTGTGACTGGGTTTAACCCAGAGTTTGCATCTCGGTGAGAGGTTTCCTGTATCACGCTGACATCTTCCCCCCCCCGCCCTGTTTTTTAAGAGCAAGCTAAGGATGCTCTTTGCTCTGTAGATTCTTACTGTTCTTTCCATTTTTACAGCAAGTGTTAGACCGGGTAAGTCGAATGACCCAGGGAGACTTAGTGATGTCAATGGATCAACTGTTGACCAAACCACGTTTAGGAACCTGTCATAAATTTTATATGCAAGTTTTTCAGTTGCCCAATGGTGAGTAAACCTTGATGTGTCTTAGCTTGTGTGTGTGAAACGATAAATGCTTTGCTCCTCTTAACTAGATCTGAACTGTTGGGTGCCTTGTGTGATAAAGTATTATCCTTCCTACTCAATTTTCTTTACTTCTGTTGCATCTTGGAACTACAATGAACTGGTTGTGGACACAAAAGCATGATCTTACTAAGATGAGACACACTAGATTTTCATTAGGCTGGCTTCTTCCTTGCAAACTGTTTTTTCTCTTCCCACCACCCTGGAGTTTGTCTAGTCCAACTTCCTGTTCAGAACAGGAAGGATTAATTTCAATGCAGGATTGGATTTCTTAGGGCTTTGTCAGCCAACTGTTGAAAATATTGCAGAACGGAGATTTCATAGCCTGTCTGGGTACCTATTCAGTTGCTTAACTATCCTCAGCATAAAGAATTTTTCTGCCTA
>WAAD01040650.1:6914-47992 GCA_013389945.1 Fregata magnificens | reverse complement strand
CAAAACCATAAAGGAAACACAGATAAGGAGCAAAGTAAAAAATGCTAGTGGAAGTAATTGCCACTTGATAGGCAGCAAGAAAAATCATATTCTTATTAACTTTTTTTCCTGTGCAAGTCTTTGAGTTCTTTGGAGCATAATCCCTGCCCCATCCTGAGAAGTATTTTAAAATGCAATGCATTTGTAAAAAAGTATCCCCGAAGAGGCACCCATGGAGAGAGCCATAGTATTGACTAGTAATCCTGGCAAGAGGAAATCTGGATGTGTTGCAGTAACATACAGTCTTGTGAATGCGAAGGTTTTCATGAAGAACATGTATGCAAATTCATCTCATCCTGTTCTACGTTTTAATTGTAGCTTGTGGTATTTTTGTAAGAAGTCTAGCTCTTTCATCTGAAACTTACTAAATTACAAGATTGTTTTTGTAGCATGGATCTGACAGCTCTGCCAATACGTGAAAAATTTTAGCAATTAATAAATCCATTGAACTTCCATGACCTACCTGTTTATATGCACAGTTTTTAACTCTCAGACTTCTCAAGTTTCAGTCACAAGATCCAAATAAGTACATTACATTAACAGATTATTATTTCCAGGTAGAGGCAGTAGGACCTTCAAGCAAAATCTTAAGTCTGAAGTTGGATTTCATTTGGAATAGAAAAACATTGTTTTGACCCATTTAAAGCATGTAGTTGAATCAATACACTGAAATAACAGATTGGGGGCAAATTTTTAGCTGGCATGTGTTGCTGTGATACCATCGAAGGAGCTGATGATTTCTATTAAAAAAGTTAGTGGGGTTGGATTATTCTGTTTCTAGTCCTGTACTCTTTCTGCCAGGGTCTGCTGTGTCCTGTATCTGCTGAACCAGAAGCAATGCTGAGAGACAAGTGGAAGACCTGATCTACCACCTGAGGGGTGAAGTACGTTCATCCACAAACCAAGCATGTTTCCAACATCTTATTCTGTCATCTTGTTCCCCCAGCACATGCACATTCTGCATTTGATAACTTGCATACTGGGTTTAAGGTTGTCATAAAATGCAGTTGAGGCATCATGGATGAATGGAGTACTTAAATAGTGTTTTAGCTAGGGACCGGTCAAGTAACACATCTTTCTATGTTTATATGTAGAAGTATGTCCAATGAGTTTTCACAAATACTAAAAAGAAAAAAAAAAGATTATGTTCCAATACACTTTTGAGTGAGAAGTTAATAGGATTAGCATTAGCTGTTGTTAATCCCGTTCACTGCTGCAATACAGCTAGGCAAGGTAAAAGTTGTAATGGGCTGACTGCAAAAGTGCAAGGACGTAGCTGGTACATCTAGGTAGTTTACAGCAAGCATATGCAAGAGTTTCCTGGACATGAATCCATTGTATTGTTAATTAATATAATTAAAAACATTGTTGCTCAGAAAATAAGTTGCTTAGATAAATGTAGCTGTAGGCTCTGTCTCCCAGCTATCTCTGGGCAAACACTCAAGTAACATTTAAACTGTTCTGTTCTACCTAGATATTGGCAGCTGCTACCCAAATTGCATGGCAGCAGCCTGGGGCAGTAGCCCTGCTGGTTCTCACAAGAAAGACTTTGCATTGTAACTCCTACTTTAAATGCTAAATAGTCCACCATTATCTACCCAGTGCATATGTATAGATTCCAGTGTGCTTGGTGTGACCTGACTATCTGATTGTACTAATTGGTCTCCTATGGCCAGCTATTACTGTAGTACTGTAAAACACTTGTGCGGTTTACATTACTGAGGAGGCTTTAGAAGTGTCTTGCAACATCTTGTGAAGAAACCAGGAGTTTCCAATGCTGCAGCAGCACCACCTGGAGTTTCACATCGTGCTGCTGTGCCATTTAGCAGGGTTTCTTGGGGTAGTTTTTTCTTCCCCCGGCTAGCACCATGCTGACATTTTTGAGGGACATCATCTTGGCTACCGCCATGTACCTCAGGCACTAGAAAACAATATACCATCAGCAAAAGCTTGGTTAGATCAGTTTAGCTCAAACAGTATAGTTTTTAAAAACAAAACCAAAAAAACCCCCAACATCTCTCAAATCTTTCTGGAGAACTGGGCTTCCAGGGGAGCTGGCAACCAGTGACATCAGAGGCAGTTCCATCCAGAAAAGGCTGAAATTTTTAAGGCATAAAAAACTAGTGGTGGTTGAAGAATTCAAAGTATTTTCAAATGGTTTCAAGTATTTTGTTATCAAAGTCTCCACTTCATGTAATGTTTCTGTGAGCCATGAAGGGGTTGTGAACATTTCTATTACAGAGCCTGGATGAAGCTCTCTTCTCAGAAGTTCAGGAGGCCTTGTGGGACAATTCCAGTTAAGAAGTATGAAGCCACAGCCGCCCTGAAATATCGGTTTCTGGATGTTGGAGAATAATCAGGAAAACATTTTATGGTACAAAACCAGCTGACAATCAAACAGAAACTGATTATCTGAGCTCAAGTGTGTTTATACTTCAGGCTTTTTGAAAGGTCTGTTCAATCTCTTAACTCAGTAAGTGGCTGATTTGTCAAAGGATAAGCTTTTGAGGAAAGCCAGATGGAAGGGCATTGAACTCCTTATTTTGTTTGAAAGAAAATGGATTGTTTTGTTGCAGCATGCAGCAGATTTTTTTGTTGCTGATGTTCTGGAAATTCAGCCAGTTTAAGCTATATTGCTTTCAGTTCATGTTGTTAGAAGCTTGCAGAAGCTACGCTTTATTGAATTGCAATGTCGTTAGAGAGTGTTAGATGTGGAGAACATGATTACAAAACCTAGAGGGTGGACACCTGAGAACAGGCTGTGCCCTGTTCTCATGACAAAAGCTGACATGTGCTTGCCTTACACGAAGCTCCTTGCTGNCATTTCCCTTCCTTCCTCCTCTCCTCTCCCCTCTCTTCCCTCCCCTCATATATGTATCATATATACATTAATAATATATAATTATTATTTATTTTATATATTATTGTATATTTTAATAATATATATTATATAATACAAATATATGTATTTCAGTTCCTTCAAAACCGGTGAAATTGGCTCTCATAGACTCAGGATAGGGCTTAGTTCTAAACAGTCGGATGAAACACCCAGCAGTGGAGAAGTGTTCACTTCTTCTTATTTAGTTACAAAGTGAAGATANTTATTGAATTGCAATGTCGTTAGAGAGTGTTAGATGTGGAGAACATGATTACAAAACCTAGAGGGTGGACACCTGAGAACAGGCTGTGCCCTGTTCTCATGACAAAAGCTGACATGTGCTTGCCTTACACGAAGCTCCTTGCTGCTTTGTCCCATCACAGCGGCTCAAAGCAGTAGGATGAACTGCTATGAGTACGAGCAACATATCAGTGAATCTGCAAAATTAAAAGAAAGGTAACACAAAATGCAGCTTTAACTAAGAAATGTTTTTCTGATTTAGGAAAAAAAATCCTATTCCTTCTGATGCATTTCCCTTCCTTCCTCCTCTCCTCTCCCCTCTCTTCCCTCCCCTCATATATGTATCATATATACATTAATAATATATAATTATTATTTATTTTATATATNTTAAAATCATTTCTTTTGAGGCTTGGAGGTAGGGGTTTGAGCACTAGGCAATTTAATCTGAGCAGAAAGCACAGGGGACAGAATGATCTGGCAGGAAAATAACAGTTACAGAACAAAGTTTTGTTTCCTCTGTCTTATTCTGTAGGCTCTTTGTCCAACCTCTGTAGCGGACAAGAGGCCCTTCATCACTAGTAGACTTTGCCCTCCTTTTTGGACTGGTGCCTTCTGTGGGTCTGGACCGTCCCAAGGTTCATATCTGGAAGAGAGAAGCTGGGAGGAGTGGGGGGTGGGGGTCTTGCTCAATGATAATTTCCTTCTCTGCTCCTGTACATCCTTTGCCCATGCTCAGCAAGACCCAGTTATCTTCTTTCTCTTCTCCTGACTCCATGAAGACTCAAGCCCAAATCAGCTGGTTTCTGCATAGCCCTTCTCCTCTGCTAGGTAAATGGAGGGAGCAGATGGTGTACGTACAGTCCAGCAACTCGCAGTGCAAGGGAAGAGCACTCTGTGTTGAAGACGGAAGCACCAGGTGTACAGCAAGGGGAGCAGCCCACGTCCTGGGCACCCGGCTTTGCCTGCTGTGGGTTCACATTCCCTCCTGGGTGGCTGTGTGTTGAAGTGGCCCTGGTTAATGGCAGGTATACATTGTAAGCGTGAGCAGGGACAGGTGAGAAAACAAAGAACATGCCAAACACTGCAAGATGTCCGTGTTAAATAAAAAACCCCAAGAACCCTATGTTCTTTATCACAGGCCTGCTTTTGGCAGCAACATATTTGCAGGGGACCTCAGGCTCACTAGACCTCGGGCTTAGTCTATCAGGTAGGTAGCTGCACACCAGTAGTATGGAGTGAGCTTTCTCGCAGCTGGGTAATCGCGATCACGTCTGCTGGCCAGGGAGCTCACCCTGGGAACTAGAGAAGTGGAGGAATTATCCAAGCAGTTTCTCTGGTGAGGCTTTCCTCTAAGCAGAGCACCCCAGGCTTGCAGTCTTTCCAGGTCTGAACTGCAGCATTGGCACCCGGCTGGACATGAGGTGGTCTGCCAGCAGGCATCACATTAGCCATCTCTCTTGCACTCAGAGCATTTAAGCTGAGACAGCAGTAGCAAAAATGACATTGTGAGCCTGCCCAGCTGCAGAGGAACAGATAGAGGATGGCCAGAACCAGCCAGGGGGCCAGCAGAGAAAGCTGGCTTTTCTGTTGAATATGGGGCAAGCCACCACCAGTGAGAATAACCTAGTCATGGTCCCCCTGCTCTGTGTCCAGGTCTCTGTCCAGCAGCAGAGCCTGGGGATGTCCCAGTCCCAAAGAGTGGCCAGGACTAGCAAGAACACAATGTTCCTTCCTGCTGTTCCTTGCTCAAGCTTTGCAGGTGGAGCTGGTCATGATCAGGATGTTTACTGCCGTTCATGTGAAATTAATAAGCACACTCACTGTGTGTGCAAAAACAGGGCCTTGAGCCTCTTCCATAAATTTCCAGACGTCTTAACATGCTGCAGGCATTCTTCATACAAATGCAATGGATGCCACCCTACACTTGCTGAACAGAGAAATTAAACAAGGTAGTTGATATAAAGAAAACTACAGCTTTAAACTTTCCTTCTTAAAAAAAACCTGCACAGTGAGTACTATTTTTAACATGTGAGAGGGCATTCCTGGTAGGGCTTGTGGGTGGTGTGGCACTTTTCCAGTGACAGATGCAGGTGTTGAAATCAGGCTGGTTAGTAATTAGGCTTGATCTTAGTCTTGAAACGTCTCTGTCTTCCAACCAGTCACCAGAAAGAAATCAGGGGTGAGGGAGGTTGATTCGTCTCCTACCATGAGGGTGTGGATGGCTGCATTTTTACCAAAGGTTAGGCTTTGCATGGGAAGGCAACTTCAAAAAGCAGTTAAATCATTTATTTTAAGTTTTATGAAAGTAGTGTATCATTATTGGCCAGAGAGAAGAAAACACATGAACAATATATTTCTAAAAAGAAGGAAGCATTTTGATCCAGAGGGGCTTTAGGACAGTTTTATGACCAGTCAGACAAAATCTGAATAAGCTCCCAGAAGAGCCGCCAGTGATGCTCCTGCTGCAGGATGCTGGGGGAGAGGCAGTGCCAGGTGGTCCCCACCAGCTGGTCCCCTGCCGGGACTGGGAGGGTGCTGCCCAGGCTCCCTCACCAAAGCCAGGGAAAACACCCCAGTCTCCCTGACCACGGCAGAGGCAAGATTGACATGAGTACAGTAGAAACTTCAGGCTTACCGCGCTGCCCCAAACTGCAGTGGCCGGGCAGCAGCTCCTGGGCAGGGACCCTGGAACAACAGCAGTCACATGATTTGGAACCTCTCATGTTTGCTTCTTCTTTCCCTCTTCTAAGTTCATCCCCTCTACTATCCTTACCTCATCCCAAGTAAATAACCTAAATGACCAGATCAGCACTTCCCAGAAGGGGAAGACTCTGCTGCTCAGGACGAGCGAAGAGTGATGGCTGCCAGGAGCTATCCTCACCCTTATGAACACAAACAACAAAGAAGGACTCTGAAATTGCAGAGAAAAAAGGGGTTGCTCTTTACAGGAGCTAATTGAAATGGGAAATACAAGATGCTGTGGAGGTTATTTCTCAGCATATGAAATAAATGGCTGTAGCCCTAACAAAATTGGCAGAAGTTGAGAAAAGTGTGCAATGTTGTTGAGGACAATGTTCTGATCATTGGAGAAGCAGTTGGAGGACTGAATGCAGACAGCTGCAGGTTATAGAGAAACGCTATTCACAGAGGAAACAGCATTCTCAAGAGCAGAATGCAAGATCTGGAGACTAAAGGCATAATAAAAATCCTTATCGGTATCACCGAGATAAAACATCTTTAAAAACTGGTGTCATGGGTTTGTGGCTCCACAGCTGTAAACTGGTCATTGCCTTGTTGGCTGCGTTGGCTGCAGACACACGAGGACATGACGGGGGGAGCCAAAATACCAGCTGAAAGGACATTTTGACATGGAGGTCTGTAGCCCTGTAGACACAGTATCTGGCACATCCAAAGCACAGAGCTACCATATAGAACTGGACAAACTTCTTCGAACATTTAGGGTGTGAAGGGTAACGATGTATCTGAAATTACATCAGAGCAGGTGGTTGAGACAGATGGAGATCGATTGTTTTCAAACTTCTCAGACTGTCTTGTGTCTTGCTTGTTTGGATCTCACGCAATTCACACTTGGGGTCTGTGCCCATTCTGGAGCAGAGCAGGAGCAGAACTGAGGTGGGCAGGTAGACGCTGAGCCTGATGCCAGGACTGGACTTAGGGTCCTGATGCATTGACGTCCCGCTCCACCCACAGGAGAATCATAGAATCATAGAATCATTGGGTTGGAAAAGACCTCTAAGATCATCAAGTCCAACCATCAACTAACACCACCATGACTCCTAAACTAGACCCTGGAGTGCCACGTCTACACCTTTTTTGAACGCCTCCAGGGTAGACGACTCCACCACCTCTCTGGGCAGCCTGTTCCAATGCCTAACCACTCTTTCAGTAAAGAAATTCTTCCTAATGTCCAATCTAAACCTCCCCTGACGCAACTTGAAGCCATAAGAGAGAAAGCAAGTGTTGCAAAACTTTGAAAATCTGTCATTTTCCTACCAAGGGATTCCAGGTACATGCCGAAAATGAGAAAGGAATGTAAACCAGCGACTACTGAGAAAATAGCTGTGCATGCTGTGACCACAGAGGGCGGCACAGCAGAACGCAGAGAGGCTACATCTCCTGACTGCCAGCGCCTTGCTGTGCTTGCTACCTTGCACGAGAGCCAAGAGAGTTAACAACACTGTGTGAAGTGGAAGAAATAAAGAAGACCTGCAAGAAATATTAGGTAATAAGCACCAGGACTAGATGGGTATGCTGCTGATTTTATGGGACATTCTGAGACAAATTACTTCCAATTGTAAATGAAGTTTGTTAATGCACTTAAGAAACAAAGTATTTTCCCCTAACTTAATTTAGCCCACCAGGAAGAAAGCCAAAGAAGTGTAGAGTATACAAATCTATTTCATTATCTTGCATTGACTACAATAATTTTAAAAGTCATTGCTATTAGATTAGGGGCCAACATTATAAGATTTTCTCAGGACAAGTTTACTAGAAGACACTGCTCTCTTAATCGCAGCATAAAGTGAGTATATCAGCTTTGCTGTAGCATTACAATTTGATTGACCAGGAGTATCTCAGCAGGGGATTCAGTTTACCTGCTGAAAAAGGAAGCCACTCACTCAGCCAGTCACACTCTCAACCTATATATTGGAAGAGCAGCAATTGCCCTTTTCCACTGCTGCTCTGGGAAATGGAGCACACCTGCCTTGCATGTGTCGGAGCTGCCTGGCACCTTGCACTGCGGGCTCCGTGCACAGCCTCAATGAGCGCCGGTGTGGGGCTCTGAAAGTGCTGACACAGCAGTTCACAGCAGCGGACACCAGCTCAGTCTGTAGTGAATGATGCCTTTGTGCAGAGCTAAATGTACACTGTGCGCACAGTAATTCGGGTAGAGTAGCGTATGCCATTCTCAGTGCCTTGCAACAATAATCATGATTTATTGCCAAGAAGTATTTCTGGTTTTTTTGTTGTGCCAGTCAAACCTGGATTTTCTGTCTGTGTAAGATGCAACATTTAGGGAAGCGGGTGCTGGACTCTTCTCCCAAGAAACTAGCGATAGGACGAGAGGAAATGGCTTCAATTTGCGTCAGGGGAGGTTTAGATTGGACATTAGGAAGAATTTCTTTACCGAAAGAGTGGTTAGGCATTGGAACAGGCTGCCCAGAGAGGTGGTGGAGTCATCTACCCTGGAGGCGTTCGAAAAAGGTGTAGACGTGGCACTCCAGGGCCTAGTTTAGGAGTCATGGTGGTGTTAGTTGATGGTTGGACTTGATGATCTTAGAGGTCTTTTCCAACCTTAATGATTCTATGATTCTATGATTCTATATCTGCATATATATCCATGTGGGTGACAGTCTGCAGAACCATTTCTGTCAGAGGTGATGTTTTTGAATGACATCACCCAGTTACCAGAATTTGGGTCATTGTTCAGCATCTTTGTTGTGTGTGTATTTCATGTACATCTCTGTATTAACATGTATTTATATGGTATCAGTTGCTGTGGTGTATATATATATATATTCATGCAGATACATACATACATACGAATATGTAGGCATATATATATGTATGTATATATGCTATTTAAACATCTATTTAAAATGAATGAATAATTATTCCACTTAGGCATAATTTCATACAACAATGTCAACCTTAGAATTATTAATTTCTGGCTGCTTGGAGAACAATTCTTCTCCCCTGTTAGTGCTTGCTCTGTAGCTGCAGCGCAGGCACTAACACAGAGAGGTTTATTGCAGGAGGGGAGTACAGCTCATTCTGGAGTCTGAGCATCCGTCCCTTCAGATGGCCACAAGGTCAGTGCCGTATGCTCGGGCAGAGGTGCTCACCTGCTACAGATGTAGTGCAATTGCTTTTGGTGCAAGATGTCCCTGGTAGCTCTGATGGTCCTTAGGCTTTCCAAATTCCAGTGGGAGCCCACCTGGGAGCAGCCAGGGCTGATGATTTCTGCTCCAAAGGGAGGGAGATAAGCTCCTGCTGTGCCAGGCAGCAATCTCATCTGCAGATGGGGCATATTATTTTGAATTTTTGAATTTGAATATTATTCTGAAGCTTTTACATTCTGATTTTTTTTTTCTTCGTGGCTCCATTAAAGCTTTTAATCACATTTTCAGTTTTATACATACTTTACCTATGTGAATTTTAAATGAGAGCAACCCTCTCATCGTCAGTGATGTCTCCATGACCTGTGTGAGGACTCTACGCCTTGCTCTGAGGCTGTGTATATGCCATGCATTTCATACAAAAGCATACTGAGAGGTTTTCTAAACCGTAACAGACATTTCTAGACTTTAACAAGTAGTATTTCTCATATGCCTCCTGTTGTAAAGACAGACTCTTAGTTTCCTAACAGTACTTCTTATAGGCCTTGGAGGTGAATAAAAATTACCAATATAATTTTAGAAATGGCTACAGTGTGACTTTTTATTACCTAGCGGTTTGTGACTTGGAACATCTCAACACCTTGGATTTCTAGGATCACTGCAGAAGCTGGGAGTCTTTTTTTTCAGTCATTTTTAGGTTTGTAAGACAAAATCTAGGACTGATTCAGGATAAGATACCATCTCTAAGGCTTTGCGTGTAAAGGAAGAGGAGGAGAAGTATTTCTGTTGTTTAATGTTAATGGATCCATCGTCAGCTGTCTAGAGGTGTCCAATAGCCTTAATGGCCATAGAGTCCAAGAGCGAATATGGCTATATGATATAACAGCTTCAGCATAATTTTTTAATTTTTTTTCCCTTTTTTTTCCGGCGTTGCTGTGCTGTGCTTTCCTCAGTAGGTGGCAAACTTCACAAGCTGTAGCTGGCTGGATTTGTTTTGCAGGCCTTTATATCTCAAATAAAATAGTGTGAGCTGGGAAAGCTTTTTTTGGACCTCATCCAAATAATACTTGCTTTGTTTCACCTGCAAAAAAGGAGCCATTATTGCTCCTAATTCAATCATTTTCTTTTCTGGGCTGATCTGTGAAAAGCCTATAGCTGCTGCAATGGAGTATTTACTTTTTGTGTGTAGTGCTCTTTGAGATTGAGTAAACAACATGGAAAACGCCCCTTTTTTTGCTATTTAAAGCCCAAACACCTCACATCAACTCCATCCATGAAACACAGGCCTGGTTTGTTGATACCATAGAGCAATCATTAGTTAAAATAAGAAAAAGCACTGCCATTTCCTTCTGTATAATAAATATCCTCTGGTGCTACTATTTGTTTAGTATCATTATTGAGTGTGGGGAGAGCACTTGGCATTCTTCATACCATAGAAACAAGGGTGACCTTCAACTTAGGAGGTCTCTCCAGCGTAAAACTAGAATGACTCCCATGTTTCAGCAATTGTATAATCTAATTTCAAGTAGTGATACAGAGAAAGCAGCTGAGTGCTACAGAGAACAGGCTCTGCTTTGGGATCCCAGCCGATTTTCTTTTCACTCATGGACCGGTGGCAGTTCTACTAAGCATCGGTGGGCTTTGCAGAGGAGCTGATGTCTCAGGAGGCATTTGGAAGGAAACAAAATGGATGTCTGATGCACAAGGGCATTAAGAAAAGAGTTTAAAGCACAAGGGACTGTGGCAGGTTGGCCTGACTCTTATCAGAATCTCTAGAAGTATTTGTTATCACATTTACAGTATAAGACATTATGTGCTTAATTTGCATATTATTTTGTATAGATGTTTGTTCTGTAGCATTTCTCACAGTAGGAAGAGAGAGTGAAGAGAACTGGAGAAACAAACGTAAGGAGCAACAGAGAGCTCTTAATATAAGATTTGAAAAGAACTGGAGAGCTTCAGTAGTTGGGAGGACAGTTCAGTTGAAACTGTTGTTGCAGCTGTTAGGCTTACTTTTAACAATACTGAATTCAGACAAAGAACAAAGCCCCTCTATTCCACAACAAGTAAGTCCTCTGTGGGAATGTTTCTGAGTCTGTGAAGGAAAGACTGATTGCTCATTAGCAAGAATGAAGTGTGTTAGAAGCAGATCGAGGTGCATGTGCTGAGCTGAGAGCAGAGAAAGAAGCTGGTAAGGAGGCACGTCCTTTGTGAGCTCGTGCTGAGGAGAACTATGTCCCTTGGGAAGCCAAGCAGTGAGTGTCTTGGGAAATACAGTATGATTTATAGGGTGGAAGGAGATGGTGGGGACAGTGGGAGGGAGAGAGACTGAACACAGCTTAAAATATTTTCCTGAGGGTTTAGCTGAAATATACTTACCTGGCCATTGATGTCCAACCAAAAGTGCTTGGTTTTTTTCCCTCTCCACTCCTTGCTGGCACAAACCAAGGCCTGGCCCAGGGTCTCTCAGAGTCGGCTGAGCCAACGATCGTGCTGACCGGCAGCACAGAGGGCCACCCGAGATCAGCCGCTGTCACCACATGCGCCTACACTGGGCTGTGCACGTACTTATCGCTGGGCAGTGGGTGGGAGCGAGGGGAGGTGCACAGTGCGGAGCCCACAGCCTTGGTTCCTTAAGGTGTAGCACTGTAGCTGCGGGAGGCATCAGCCCACCCAAGCTGCACCAGCACTGGAGTCCCATATCTCCTGCCATAGGGGACTATCAGGCTCCAAGAGTTTAGGCCTGCCTACTCTCACATTGAAGCTGCCTGAGGAACCTTAAAAGTCTAAAAAAGGGGAGAGAAAGTAAAAATCCTCTTGGAAGGCAATTCTTCATAAAAGTGTTGTAGTTTCTTCTTGCCTTTGCTATAGAGAGGATGAATTTTTCTCCATCTGCTACCCCAAAACAGGCAAATGGCTGGTCTGAGTCCAGCTCAGAAGTCTTTGCATGGTTACACAGCCTGGACACCTGTGATCTCTAGCAGCACACATACATACCCTGTGCCTTTAGGAAGTAGCTGATTAATGAGTGCCTCTTCATTAAAAGGGCTTTTAAATATTCCTAAAGGGGCAGCATGGTCATGGTCACGGTCAGAAACATCTCAGGAGGAAAATAATTACTTTTCCCTTTGTTTTATTTTAACTGCACAACAAAAAGTTAAAAACCAAAACCCCAACATCGGTAAATATTTAAGGAAAGTGGAAAATCCCACTGAGGGACCTTTCACGGGGATATACGGTACCAATGAAAAAGGAAAGAAGAAAGACTGTGATCTGCTCTGCTGGCCAAGACAACCAGTAGTTCACAAGGGACAGAGTCAGCTGGGCCTCCCATCCCGTTGCACGGGCTTTGGGTTGACTTTTAGAGCTAACATCAATAGCGCAGTTCCTCCACCTTCCCAGCCTGTTGGTGGAACAAATTGATGCAATCTGTACTGCCCTCGTAGGTCAGGACCTCCTTCCTTTGCATCCTGCCCCGGCTAAGCCAGCTTGTTTAACAAATGCAAGAAAGTTTGAGAGAAACAGATGAGTGTTTACCGATGTTCTGTGCAACCTGATGGGGTCCCTGCTGGAGAAAGGAAAAGCTTAGTCTGGGCTCCGTGGGATCTGGAGGCAAAAATTGCAAGTAGCAGTGCAGTGGAGACTTCATCTGCCTCTTTGTGGCCACGTGGTTTGCAGTAGGTAATGTCACACACAGTTGAAAAATACTCTAATCCATGCTGAGGCTGTGTGATCTTTCTGGATTTTGGCACACACATGTTTTTTCAGAACAGGTGGTCAGGTTAAAAGTACATGTTGTGTTTGACACATGTAGCTCAGCATGTGTGCGGAAAATGCAAAGTCCACCAAAACTCACTCACCTTTGTGCCTTTCCTGAAGCTGCACACCAAATGGTAATTTGTGATTTTCATTACCTGTAACTCTTCACAGTCCTACTGTGACCACCTTTTCTGGTCTGTATGCTTGGAAATGTTAGACAGAAAACCTGTTAAAGGCAACGGCTGTCCTTGTCAGTGGCATTATGACGAATCAAATTGTTTACAAATTCATGTTTTGGCACAAAAAGGGAAAGTGTTTGTAACACTTCTTCCCTCGTTTCACTATCCACTTGGCCTCACGCTTGCAGTGGCTACACTATTTTATCAGTATAGCTTTGCATAAGAAAAAGGACCTTAAGCAGATGCAATATGAAATCAGGCTTTGTCTTTTCTTTTAACTGTAATTTTCTTTAATTGTTTATTTACTTATCCAGTCACTCGGGCTTCAAATTGTTCAAAAATGTCTAGGATTTGCAGTTCCTCCTGAGGATCTGTGATCTGTGTGTATTAAAAGAATTTCTGGAGCAAGACCCTACTTTGCTGCCAGAATGGCCATATGACTTCCCCATTGACTGGGATCTTTGCAGGATACAACAGTTAAGCAAGGTTGACAAGAATCTCTTCTGATAGCGTGTGCAAAACCTCCCTGGCCTCTAGCCCCCACTTTCAGCTGTTGCCTTTTCTTGGGATGGCCTGCATGTAGTGGTTGCTCTGCTGCGGAGGATACTATCTGTGAGTTGAAGTTCAGTGTTGGTGGGAGGAAATGTAGCAGTTACCGTACCAGGATTATTCATTGTTAATTGTGGCAAAGTAAAAAACAAACATTAAGGTCTAATACCAACTGTAATTTTGGAACAATTAAGGTGTCACACCACCAGCAAACTAGATAAAATAAGTAAGAACAGAGTCAAGCTAGGAATAGAAATAATGAAGGTAGCTTAGCAAAGGAGAGTGCATTTCACATTTCTAGTTTTCTGTCAGGAAAACTCAATTGTTGGCTTTTTAAAAGCATTGTTTTGGAGGCAGTGGATAGCCTAGTAGTCCAGCTATCCCCTCACCTTCTTCCTGATGTGCAGCATGAGGGGAATGAAATAGAAAAGATGAAAATAGAAGGCAAAACATTAGTTCCTCCTGCAAAGAAATGAGGGAGAAAACTCAGCTTGCTAAGGTCACTCTTGCCAAGGCTTTTTTTCACAAAAGCAACCTGCCCTGCTAGGTAGATGGATCAGGTCCCTGCAGTTCTTCTGCACAGCACAGCTGAGACGGAAACTTGGCTGAAGCTAAAGCAATTTGTTGCTTTTCTGTGCAGAATCATGAGTTTTCCAGGAGCTGCATTCGAGGAATGCATTTGAAGACTGTGGACAAATTCTGAGTTTGCAGTGCCCACAAGGAGGGACCTCTCACATCTCTGTGCAAAGCACAATGGAAATTGCATAAAGTTTTATTCTGAAAGACTCTGAAATCCCTATGTATGTCAGGCAGGTAATTTTACTGCCAGTGAATGCCTATGCGTGAGATGAAGGCAAACTGTCAATAACTTCTTGTGACGTTCAGCTCATTAGTTCCACCAGTCAGTACATGCAGACATGGCAGGAACAGTAAATCCTGCATGAAAACAAGTGAAAAGACAGAAAAAGAGCTTTGTTCTGATTTGTCTGAAATGTAGAGAGGATTAAAATGAGATGTTACACAGCCCAGCTTGGCTTATTCCATCACTAAGGCATTCCCATGAGGACTGTTTTCATAATTGCACCTTCTCTGCCCCCTCACGGAGTTATGCCTTGGGTGGACTCAGCCTGTCATGACTATTTTTGGATTATTTCCCTTGGTTGTTCTGGTGCACCAGCAGCTGTGGTAGCTCTTTCTCTGGATAGTCTGCAGTTTTATGTCAGTCCTCAGGAAGTGAGGCAGAGGATGCTGGAACATGCAATCTCATTTCTACAATGAAAGGCAGCTTCTGGCAAGAGCCACAGAAGCTTTTTTCCAGGGATCAAAAGAGGTGCACTGATGTTCTTAGATACTGTCCATCCAATCCATAGGTCTTGCCTACTGATTTTTTCCATCTTGCTGTTTTACAGGTGCGAAAGTTAGGGCTCAGTAAAGTGCAGAGATTCTAGGGACTGGAATAAAAACCCTAGATATAAAAGAATCTGGAAGTTAGAAAACACGTGATTGGAGACAGAAGTCTTCCACATCTCTATACACACTCTCTATGTTTGAACTTGGGCAAGTCAGTGCTCACCTTTTTATTCCTGTGTGTCTCTATATGAGGATAAATATAATCCATCTGTGGTGTTACTTGTTGAAATATTTTACACAAACTAAAGAGATATTTTCTTGGTTTAGGTCATCCGTACCCACATCTAGAGGTCTACTCCTGTCCTAAACTCTCATCACTAAAATCAGAGTTAACTACTATCTTATTCAAAGCCACTGATTCTTCTCAAAGAAAAGTAACCCTCTCCTTTTCATGGTCTAAATCCTTCATAAAATGTTGCCCAATATAGAATGCAGAAAAGCCCTTGTGCTGTGAAGTAATTATCTTAGGACAGACCAGTTTCCAATTTGCTCTATGGTAATAGAGTAATAAGAATTATCTCCTTAAGAAGATCCTTCTAGGAACTTGAGCTCCCACCCTTTAACTCATCACCTTTTCCCCTGTTGTAGCTCCAAGAATTAATCTTTTTTTTCTAATAATTTCTTTCTTGCTTCAATGCACTAGAATGGGAATCTGTAGAAAATGACCTGGATTGTTTACATACTTAGATGCCTCCTCAGGTTTCTGAAATTATTCTTGATTGTATCAGTCTTTCCACCACATAAATCTTCCACCCTTGTGGTAACAAGTGGGTGTTTTACCCCTTCTGATCACATCTCTGACTCTTGGCCTCGGCAAGGCGGAAAGCGCACACTCACTCTGCTTCGCTGAGAACTCCCCTCTAAACTGCTGAATTGTACTTCAGAAAAACTGCCCACTTTTCCCATCTAATTGCTCCGTTTGACAACTTATCTTGCAGCCACTGTCTGCTCTGTTTGATCTTCTGGTACCTATTTCTGACCCTAAAATTGAACTAGTATGTACAAATCATAGCTCTGCCTTGCTCCCCCCGAAGCTCACAGCTATGTAAAAGAGCCAGTGGCTCAAAGACAGGAAGAGCAGCCACCAGTTCTGTCCTTTCCAACGCCATCCTCTTTGCCATGCCTGTGGCTTGCCCGTCAGTGAAGTGAGACATGTAAATCCGCCATTGTATGATGGGATCTACTTGCTCTGTCAGATCAGTTTTGCTCCCAGAAATGTAACATCTCCCATCTTTTGTCTTGCTAGACTAGGGAAGGCTTCTGACTTCCTCCTCTTTTGTCCTTTTCATTCTTTTTTGCTTCACAGCATATCAAAGTACTGACTGGACCTCAAACACCTTTCATGACTCCGTCACCACCATCGTGATTGCTCTAGCTTTGCCTTTGGCCGTGCTGGTGTCTGCAAATGTTGCCTTCTTATCCTCTCTCACACTAACCACGTTGCTGTACTTTTTATCTCTCATCTTCACCAGTTTTCCTTTTCAATTCATCAAATTTAACCATGTCCCTCAATTTTAAGGCTCTCCAGCAGTGCTGTTGGCTTTCTCTCAATGTCATCAGGTCCTGAGCAGAGCCTACAGGCTTGCCTGAGTGCCTTTTTTGTATGTTTTTTCACACAATTGTGTCTGCATGCTTAATAATGCCAATCTTATGCACAGAACAACACCTCCCTGCTTTAATGTTTAGTTATCCCTTCATTCTCCAAAAGCTCATTGATGAATACAATCACATATCATTGCCTCCCTTAGTTAATAAAAAAATTGAAATGTGGTAAAAAATGTTCAGGGAACCCCCACTGTCTTCCTCTGCTTTGACTACTGAATTGCTATGTGCTTTTTCAGCTTTTTGCTTGGCCCTGTTCTAATCCTTGCCCCCTGACCATTCTGTTTCAGCTTTTGGAGACTGTAAAATATCTGATAACAAAAGTGACGTGTCTGCTCTGCAAGAGGATCCCAGTCTCAGGAGTAGGAAAATAGCTCAAATATCCTCTTTGCAGAGCTCATAAAAAACTCTCTGATGCCTTTTTGTGGAGCATTTTGTCTGGAATGTCTGAGCAACACTCCCTGGCTCCAGACATTTTTAAACCTTTTGCTATATTCTTTGGTTCATCATTGTGATTTTAACTTTGTATAATTCCTTGGGCTTCAGTTCCACAAGGTACTGATTATTCTGACTCCTCTTCAAAATGTATTTTCTTGCTGCTTCAGTATAGCTTTTTCTTTTCACTACTAATGAGCTACATCACTACATTCCTCTTGTGAAATTAATGGCTTTTTATTAATAAAAACATTTTATGTTCCTTCATTTTTGTAATACGTGAATTTATACGCACTATCTTATTTCCTGACTTTTAATGTGTCTTAAATTCTTGATGTTAGCGCAATAGAAAAAAGACCTCTGCACTCACATGTATCAAACCCTTGCAGTCTTTCAGTGGAATTAACTGTGTGGACTAAATGCTCTATTGTACCCAGAGTGTGTTTAAGGGCTTGGCCCTGCAAAAACCTTTCACTTTATCCTCACTTCAGGGATAGTCGTGGGCATGGAGCAGCTTTCAAGTTGGTGCCCCAGTCAGTGCATCCATTTCATGGGCTTTTAACCCCCCGTTTCACATTCCTGTGATGTTGACATTTGCTTCTGTATGGTTATCCTAGATGTGCACCACCCACTCTCAGACCTGGATATTTCCCTTTCATCTAGGAAATCTTTCTAACACCTTCTCATCTCCAAACCTTTCAAGGATGTATGTAAAGGTCTGCAAAAATGAACCCAAATGCTGCTGTATTGAAACACATTTTCGCTCACCTCTTTTATGGGACTGATTCTGCTGCCATTCCTGAGTGCTAAAAACCTGGAAACTTTGTCTTTGGTGTCCTGAGTTGTGATAACACAGCTGTTCAAACTTGGCATCCAAGGAGGCTAACTTTACCTTTTTGCTTCCCCAAAAAATATTTTAGACTAAAAGGGGAGACAATCGGGACAGGAATGTGCCATGCACTGGTGAGGCCGCACCTCGAATACTGTGTTCACTTTTGGGCCCCTCACTACAAGAAGGACACTGAGGTGCTGGAGCGTGTTCAGAGAAGGGCAACGAAGCTGGTGAGGGGTCTAGAGCACAAGTCTTATGAGGAGCAGCTGAGGGAACTGGGGCTGTTTAGCTTGGAGAAGAGGAGGCTGAGGGGAGACCTTATCGCTCTCTACAACTACCTGAGAGGAGGTTGTAGCGAGGTGGGTGTTGGTCTCTTCTCCCAAGTAACTAGTGATAGGATGAGAGGAAATGGCCTCAAGTTGCACCAGGGGAGCTTGAGATTGGATATTAGGAAAAACTTTTTCACTGAAGGACTATCAAGCACTGGAACAGGCTGCCCAGGGAAGTGGTTGAGTCACCATCCCTGGAGGTGTTTAAAAGACACGTAGATGTGACGCTTAGGGACATGGTTTAGTGGTTGACTTGGCAGTGCTAGGTTAACAGTTGGACTTGATGATTTTAAAGGTCTTTTCCAACCTAAATGATTCTATGATTCTATGATTCTATATGTGCAATGAGCTACAATCTTATTTTCTAAAAAGTGACCTCCTAAACAGCCTTGCTTTTATTTACTGTGTCTCACTAACTTGCAGAAACTATTTGCAAGGCACCCAGCCAGTCATTTGTAAGCTGAAGGTGTGACAAAGAACCGCTTTAGCTTTGTAAGCAAATGTACTTGCTTACAAAGTAAGAATGAACTGCTGACTCATCTGGTGTGCTTTCTCCCGTGTCCTCAGTTTCAGTAAGTATTTTCTGGTTAGTTTTGAATGAAAATACACAACTAGTGACAAAGATAACCACTGAGCTTTACAACAACCTGTGCTGATAGCAAGGTCCTAGTTTTCACGCCTTGCTCTTTCTTCTGTAGATGGTGAAGCATTGCAGTGAAAAATATGAGTCTTCCCATTTCACAGGTGGAGAGGTACAAGAAGGAATGAGGTGAGCTGGTTAGGACTGACCAGCCAGCTTCACGTGACTCATGCCTGCACGGCACAGCAAAGTACAGGGCAGTCACAGTGAAAAGAAAGAGCGTTCAGGAGCCCAGACTGAACATAACCAGCTTAGCAAAGCTAGGCTGCCCTTAGGTTTTTAGCTTCTTCATGCAATGTAGGACTTACATGCTCTGTAACCTTTCAGATTCATGCCCAATAAACAACACAGCCTTCCAGCTTCAGTCAGAGCTCAACCACTGCTGTAATCTCTCACAGCTGCGGTGAGGGGAATGGAGTACCTACCATAAACTAGAGAGCCAGCCTATATATTTAGCTAAAATCCTTAGCAAAGCTTCTCCACTGCCTGCAAGTTTTTTGTTTTGGCACAATATAAGTGCAAATCCACTAAAAATTATGAAAAAATCTGGCTTTTATCACCTTAAATCTTACAGAAAAGGTTGCAAAGTCTTATTCTCTGTGTTCCCCCATATGTTCCACAGCTTTTGTGAACAAAAAAACGCTATACAATGACACATTCTTTAACAGTTAATTCTGGGCATGTTTTTTTAATCAAGCATCTAGCAGAAGACCACACAGGGAGTGGAGTAATGCAATTTAAAGGGCAAGCCCTTAGTGATCAGGGCCCCCTAAAAGCCAGCAAGACCTCAGAAATGAAAGCTGGCTGGGAAAAGGTCTTGATAGCCCTTAACAGACCTCAGCTCAGGCCTAATTCCCCATCTGCTTGCAGATGTAAAATTTGAAATTAGGTGAGCTCATCTTGCTGCTGTGCTGTGATCTTTTTGCACCAGCAATCCAAGCATGGCACCAAGTGTGTCTCAGCATCAAGGACAGGCCTGGGGCAGCGGCAGGATTAGAAACCCACGACCAGGGTGGAGGGGTCCATGGTAGTCAAGATGCCCTGCTCTGGTGTGGCCCCATCTGTTATCTAAATGTTGACTGTGATGCAAATACTGAGTATTTTCATGTATGTCTTAGTGATATCCCAGGTTTTTGAGTCTTCTCTTCCACAATATGTGTTACTGGCTGAGAGAATTAATTGAGGTTAATACTGTCATAAGCCTTCACCTGAGATTGCCTTTCACCAGCTGTGCTGTTGGTTTTAATACATATCAAAGTAACATTCTTATTTTAGATGTCTTTCAGAAGCTCTGATATGTTTTGTTTGGCTTATTGTGCTTTTTTTTTTTTTAATGAGTAATCCTCATCCTTCAGTTTATCTATTAGCTGTGCAGTCTTTGCAAATTCAGAGTAGCAATCAACTAATTGCCAGTTTTCCTTGTGAAAATTTAGTATGCCTCCTGTCCTTAGCTGTGGCATTCCTGGGATTTCATGATCCTGTTTTTTCTCTCACTGGGATAGCTGATCTGGCTATGTTGTTGGAATTTAAAGCACAAAAGCACGATTGCAAGCAACTTATTGCCAGTCTGGTTGCAATTCCTCTTGTGCTTTGTAGTTATTATTCATGGCTCAATTGGCTGCTCTTCATCCATTAGTAATAGAGATACATCTTTCAGGTAATGAAACTATTTGCAAGGCACCTGGCCAGTCATTTATAAGCTAGAAGGCTGGCAAACAACATTTTTAGCTGCCTGAGGGATTTGATTATTGAGTTCTCTCCTCCAAAGACCAGAAAGAGCTGCTTTCCAGAAAATCTGTAGAGGAATCAGGAATCCTATACAGGTTTAGAAGGAATGTCACTAAATAGGTTTATATTCATATGAATGCCAGTAATTTCTCCATCGGGAAGAGGTATTCTAATAACTGTTTTTAATTTCTCTGGAATGGCTTTGTTCAACACACATTCTGTAAAAAAACCTCAGTTTTCCACTGCTGAGGTACATTCTTTGGTGTTCACCTTTGTGGGACTTCTTTCCACCAGTTCTTGTGTCCTTTTTTAGGATTATCCAGACCATTTGAGATAACTATTTTATAATTAGTAATTCTTCAAAATATATACAGTTATTCATGGAAGCACCTGAAGAACAGAGTCAATGTTACACTTATAACAAGAGGTACATTAGGGGTCACTAGTTGAAAGGCAGACTTGTACAAATCTTTTTTTGGGAGAAATTGCAGAACTTGTGTTGGTGCATTATGGTATGCACATTATGGATTGACCTTGCTTCACTTTCCATTCTGGGAAGTTATTGCAAGAAACCACTTCACAATTGCAGTTTCACAAATTAACACTTCATATATCAGGTCTTTGTTGGAGCTCTTAACCTGCACACCTTGGTGAGATAAAATGTTCCAGTATTGTTCATCTTCCTGATCTTGGCCAGTATATTTTACTCTAAGTTTGCCATGGAGAAAAAATGTGCGCCCAGTTACCACAATTAAAATGCAGGATAATGACTTTGTAAGGTTTGACTGCTTATAGTTTTCTGACCTGCCATTGTGTTGTGTTAATGCTTCCTGGGATCTGATACGAAAGACAAAATTTACAGCCTACAAGCCCTGTATTTAGCCAGAGTTTGTCCTGTTCACCCATCAGTCTTCGGTTTCTTCTTGTTAGAATTGTATTTCCTATTAAGCAGTCACAGATCAGTCATCCAGCAATACTGGCAACATCATCTTGCAGCTTTCACTCCCTCAGTTCCCACTGTCTGGAGGTCTTGCTGGTTAGCTAATAAAATACCTTCTGCTCTGCAGAGTGGAGGAGGAGGTCTCATCAGTATTGTTCTTTCATTAGAGCGTGTAGCTGTTATTCTCTCACACATTTTCCCAACTCCAGTGTTAGCTGGGAATTGCTGCCCTCTCTGTGGGAGTTCTCGCTTTCTTCATTGCATGCTTCTAGCAATCACTGCAACTGCACTGTAATCTTGTTTGTATTCGTTCCTCAGCTGATGAAGTCCATGCTGTATAGTGCAGCTTAGCCTACCAACAGAGATACTTTTGCAGAAATTGTTATTGGGCCTATCAAAATTCATAGTATCTATAAGCCAAGTAAAACACATCGATTTCAAGGTCTGTCACAAATGGGTGCCCTTTTTGTGGCAGATACATTCACTGTGCATTAATGACTTAAGATAACATGACAACTGCCATTTTCACACAGAAATCTTCAGGAGAACAAGATTTCCAGTGGACATTTCCTGGTTGTCTCTGAGCAAGCCCGAGGTTGGACTTTTGGAGGTATTTCCACATTACCTGTTATCCACAGCCTGGCCTGTGATACCTGTCTGGAAAAGTTCAGAAATATTTAAGGCAATAACATTTCTTATTATTATAAAAATTGGGGTTGTTTAAATCTATTATAGGAAAAACATTACCCTTTACTACTACTGAGCTCTATTTACAGCCAAGTCTGGACCTACCAACAAAACACAGAACAAGAGTGGGGTGGGGTTGACATTCCAGGAATCTTCTCTTGCAGTTGCTTCCTGTATCCTTCATGTTTTGGAGAAGCATTGGTCCAACGTCCATGGCTCTGGCACATGTACATGTCCTCAGAGAGGTCACATGATGGGCAGAGAAAAGACATGATACTCTGGTTGGTATGCAAAAACGTAACTTTCTGTAGTTATTTTTTAGCTGTGATTTTTGTCTATCAGTTTGTTTTCATTTATGATTATCTTTAATGGATATCTTTTGAAACTAAATAGGACCTGGAGAATGAAGGCAAGCAGATTAACAAGAAATGGAGAAAGAAATGGTTGTTTCTTTCTACAAGCAACTTGGAAATGGGAGTGATCAGATGAACACTGCCAAAAGCAGCTATATTTTCTGTTTTAAGTAATCCAGCTGCCATTTACTTGAGTTGTTGTTTTTTCATTTTTTTAAAAATCTTTTAATTTCAGAGAGTACAGAAGGTTCCTAAGTGCTGTGATGGAAATGTACTGCAACTGGACAATGATATGTTTATGCGACTTTTTGCCTTTTTTTTTTTTTTTTTTACTATCTCCAGATGTGAAATGTCCGCATAAAAATGGAAAGATTTATTCAGAAAAGGCACTGGCTAAAGCTGCTCTTTCTACAATAGAGTAAACACTGCCACTAACAAAAAAAGGAACTAAACCCCTGTTATTAATGGCTTTATGGGGAGCTACTTTTTCTTCTCATTTTCATCTTAAAACTGTTTTTCAAAAGACTGCAAAAATGTAATGGATCTGCATTGGAGCTGTGCAGCGTCTCCATCCCAGGCTCCGCCTCCCACGATGCCAAAAGTGGGTGCTGAGGAAAGAGGGTAGAAACAGAGAGACAACTACACGACATTTCAGCCTTTTTGTTCCCCTTCCTGCCCTCCGTGCCGTCCAAGCTTTTGGTCTTTCCCATTCACATCTTGCTGAGCCAGAAGTGGTTTCTGTGTGCTTTGTAACTCAGTGGATTTCTTCTCCATTAACCTGCATGGACTCCCCTTCAATGTATATAAAACGTTCTCGTCCATATCGCCCTGCAGCAAGGAGTACCACAGCGTAACTACCTGGGCTTGCTGCAACCCCCCCACCTGCCAGCTTTGCGTGCTGATCCCTGGTTCTTTCTGAAGGTGATAGGGGCTGACCTTTCTTCTCAGATGTACATCTAGAACAAACTGGTTTTATTAGGATCTGCGTTGGAGTGTGAATCATTATTTCACCATGTAAGACATTATTGACCAAACTGAATTTTGTGTTTCTGTGAAGGGGTATATGTATATGATAGACATATCTGCCAGCAATACTTACTGAAGGGAAAGCCCAAAAGAGGCCCTTGTTAACTTTTGCTGAAAACTTTGACAGATTGTAGCTGCTCAGTTTGAAATTTTCGATAAATGTTACCAAAGTTGGACTAAAGTTTTGTTAGGGTGGTGAGCTCCATCCACTGTGTCTTAGCCATTTCTGCTTAGGAGTTTAGGTCAAGTGCATTGTGTTAGCAATGATTCTTGCTTTGAGAAGCTCTAGTTGATCTGTTTCTTTAAGTAAAAAACACTAAAGAGGGCAATTGTAAGTACGCTTAAACACCGGTTATGGATTTATATTGCAGTGGTGTGTTTTCTTAGGGTTGACGCTTGCATTTGAATTAAAACTCCCTTATTGCCTATGCTGCTTCTCTCTTTAACATCAGATAGGAGGTGGAGACTGATTCCTACTTGAGTCTGTTTGCAGGCTGTACATGGACAATTGACAACTGTGAATTCAAGCTTATATCTAACAGCTCCCAAAAGCAATGTGGCCAGGTACTGCTTCTAAACAGACAACCATTGTATGCCCTGAAGTCCTTTTTTCCCCAGATTCAACAGGTTGGGGAGGTGTGGAAAACTACCAAAGGGTATTTGGGATTTGGCAGGAGGGGGTGTTGGTTTTTTTTTTCTTTATGTCAACTGTATGACTCCGGAAGAATTTCTCCATGGATGGGAGTGTATGGCACACTACAGTAACATTTTTTTTCTGTTAGCTGTAATTTTCAGTTTCCAGATCCAGTAAGAACTTTTGGGGTTGTTTTAGCTCTTGCCAGGCAAGATATTGCCTTTCCCTCCCTTTGCTCTTCACCAAATGAAGCTGCCTAAGGTTTAATATTCCCTTCTCTGATATGCTTTTCTGAGAACTTTTTGAACTATGAAAGCCGTATGTTCCATGCCACAGAGAAGACCATTAGCCAAGCCAAGCTGACTGCCAAGTGCCCTGGAGCCTGTGAAGTGCTGTGTCTCTGGAGATGTTTTCCTTTTTCATCTTTTCAGTATCTCCCTGCCTTTTGCAGGGATCTGGCTCTAGCTTACAGCTGTTTTAACAAAGAGGACGTAACACAGCTGGAATTTCATCTTCAGCTGCTCTAGGAATAAATCACAACCTAGGCCCCCTTATCAGCACAACGTCATGAATGCTGTTACTGACACAGAACAAATTGCTTTACCACTGCACCAGACAAGCTGTGGGCAGCGATGTGAACCTGATATGTCCTTGCACAGTCCATGTTTGAAATCTCTCGAGTATGTATATAGATTCATTTGAATGGGGAAGAAAAGACAGCCCTTTAAGACAATTTACTACTACTAGGTTGGGTGCGCTCTGTGGTGTTCTTAATGTTTTGTTTATTCGAAGTTTGGGAAAAAGAGGAATGAAATGCATCAGTTCACAGGAGTTATTTAATGACCTTCAGAACCATTAAATGTAGAATGTAGCAGGGTGCTTACTCAGGATTTTTTGTTATTAATGAGAAGCCTGTGTCAAGTTTTTTTAATGGTAATGAATTTTGGTATTAGAATGGATAGTATTTGTTATTGTCCATTTTAGAAGAAGGTAATTGTGGGTCAGCATGAACCCGACTACTAAAACTCTCTGGCAACCTCCCAACTATTTTGTTTCAAGCAAAATTGCATTTCTGCACAAGCAGAAACTTTCTCTAACCATTTGAAAAAAATTAGATGTAGTACTACATAAAACCCTTAGACAGGAGACCCAGTGAAGACAATGAGGCCCCACATAAGCAAAGCAGCTTAGCAGCTTTTGATGGCAGAACATGGCCTTTGTGGTTGCTCCTGAATGACTGTCTCCTCAGGGCAGGAACATATCAGCTACTTAAAACCACATCTCTGGTACTGATATTCTTCAATTTTACAAATTTTGAAGTGTCTTCAATAAATTTCCCAGTGATGAGTGAGAAGTTTCTGCTGCATTTCTTTTCTCCCCCTTTTAAGCTCTAGTGGACTAAAACCGTCATGCATGGAGGTAAAAAGCAAATCTTTCCCTGTGAATGGATTTCTCCGTTGGCATGGAAAGCAGCTGTTGCCTCTGGAGGTGATATGAAGCTCCCAAGGAGAGAAGGGCAGACAATTCATTCTCTGTTCTGCCACCATTCTGAAGCTGTGCCCTCTAAGTCAGAGACTGCTAGGGGGGAGCACCCCAGGAACATTGCATTTCTCCAGGAGCTTTGCATTTCTCCAACCCCAGACTCAGATCCAAACTCCATGACTTGGACCTGTCACTGCTAGGAACCTCTGCTATTTCCACAGAAGCAAAGTCCTAAGACAAAAAAAAAAAAAAGTCCTATGTCTGCATGCTAAAAATGCTAATGTTTCAGAAGTGGGATAGCAGTGGATTTAGTAGAAAACCCACTAGCCATTATACCAGACTCCTGTTTAATTTTGAGAGAGGTTTGAGAAGAGACACAATCATCCACATAGGCTGATGGAGTCTAGGGATCCTCCTCCTACAAGTGTCTAAGCACCGATATGACCGCACCATGTATTGAATAGCATGTGTATTGGCATTCAGTACCTACTGAATAGCAGCTTCTGGCAACTCTAAGGTTGCAGCTTTGTCTCTCCATTACCTGTGCCTTACTTTTAATAAATAACAGTTTGCACAGGTATGTGTTCTATATTAACAGACATGTGTCCCTAATTGTATTCTGTAAGTCTGCCAAATATTTACTTGTAGTTACTTTAATCACTGTTGGCTTGTCCTTCCTTTCAGTATTTCATTAACGTAGGATTAAAGATCAAGCTAATGCTGCCTGCTTAATGTCTAGCTGAGAGCACGGAATGTGGCTTAGTTTAGTACCTGTTGGGCCTTATTTTAACTTTATTCTATGCACAAAGCTCAGAATAAATATCGTTAAGCCTTACAGAACATGGAATTTTTTGAAGCACTTAAATGCTTGTCCAGGTCAAAACTTTAATTAATANATACACTGGATGCTTTGGAAACCTGCCTGTTCAGTCACCCTGAGAAAACTGCTAGTTTTCACTGAAACAATTAAAGTATATTAAGATATGATCTAAGGGAGACGTGGCTGATATTTCATGGTTATCTGTGACTTCAGAATGGTCTGGGACACACTATAATTATACTCTACCATCTGTCTGTGGTGAGAGGAGGTCTCAGTACAGTTTGTGTAAATCTAGCTGTCTCTGGCTATGCTAATCACGGAGTAGTTTTATTAGCTCAGGCTAGATAATGTGACTTTTCATGGTTTGATCTTCTGGCAATGTAAGTCATGTAACACATTTAGACTTCATTTCTAAGAAGACATCTCACAAGAGGTGGATATTGCAACCAGTACAGTGTGCGGAGACCACAGTCCTGGAGAGGACTAGCTATGGCCATCACACGAGCTGGGTGTGATTTGAAAAAATGGGAGGACTTTTTTGGTACAACAGGAACTTAATGTTACAGTCACAGGAAGCTGATTCAGAAAAATGCAAGGATTAATAGCATTGCTGCAAGTGAAACATATGTGCTTTTCTGCCTACACTTAGGTGTGTCCCCCTGCTTATTTTGCTGTAATTTCCAGGGCTACTGTAGAAATAATGAACTGAATTTGGTGACTCCTTCAACTCTGGAAAAAAAATCTACTAGTGATTTTGAAAAAAGAGATGAAACCATAAAGGTACTTTGTTGAGTGTTTTTTAAAGGCAGAATACGGTTGGGAGGATTAGTCCGTGTGAAACTTAAACTGGATATCCTATTAACAAGAGCTTTTTCTTCAAGCATCTTCAAGCATTTTCTTTACTGCGCAACTGTATTGAATTGGGAGGAGAGATCCATCCACTGCTCAGGACTACAAAGGAGGACTATAAACATGTTTACTTTAGCATGCCACGTTATCAACATGTCACTTTATCAACCTACATTCTTCTTGCTCCAAAACAAACATCTCCCAGTCAAGTGAATTTTTGTGTGTTCATGAGCAGCCGTGCACTGAAAGGAGTTTATCCAGTAAATGTAATTGTTTTGTAGTTAATTTAATTGTTAATTTGTAGTTTGTAGTTAATTTAATTGTTTTGCATAGGAAACAAAAGCTTTGGTACCATCTTTATTATATTATTTTGTGGTGGTCTGAAATATAACCCATAAAAGAGCTTTCAAATCAGCTTTTTAATCTATTTTTCAGCTTTCCCTGGCTTTTAAAAATAGCTGATCTCTTCTTCTCAACCCACCTCTCTGTTTTTAAGAAGAGTCTCTTTGGTTGTTTTTGTTCCTAAGAAGCATCAGGAGTAGTTGCTCTGCTCTGTGCTTGTTTTGGTAAAGGATTTCCTGGCCCCGGAGAAGGCTTACATGTGCGTTGTCAGCATGTATTCTTTGATTGACAGGAAGACATTTCAAAGTGTTAGCCAAACCATTATTACAAATCAGGATAAAAAGCTGTTAACAAAAGCTTAAAAAAAAGCTGAAAAAAAAGCTTAAATAAGAGCTGAAAAGTTCCCAAAATCTGTTTTTAACATCCTTTTTCCCTGGGTTTTCTGTTTCTTGACTCTAGTGAGAAAATAATTTTGCCAGTTCCCTATATACCTTAAAGCAATTTGTAGCAGCCAAGACCTGATGTCCTGACCAAAGAGGAAACAAGATTCTGCTGCAGTAGACCTCTTTCATCTCCAGTTTCTGTCTCTCTTGTACCCTTGCATCTTTGCAGAATTCTTTAAAGAAAATCCAAAAATTTGAACTTCCTATTATTTTTCTTTTTTTTTCACATCCCCCTAAAGGAAATGGGAGTGGAAGGATGACAATGAAGAAGCAGGCAAAATAAGACTGCAAGCTAACAAACAAAATACTACTTTGGCATTCCTACAAAAATATTCTGGGCTGGCCTCTGACCCCTGAGCTCCCTCTGCTTATGGCAAAAATTATGGGAAACCCTTTTCTCACAGGGAAGGGGTAAATTTCTTCCAAAGTAAGCAAATGCTTCGGCAGTGTAACCAGCAAAGGGTTATGAAGCAGCATTAGCAAAAGAAATGTGTTTCTTTGCAGTAAGTAGTGCTAAGTTTAATTTCCTAAACAATTAATTTATTTTGCTGTTAAACTGTAAATGATGCAATGGGTGTCAACTCTGTTGACACTTGCAGTTATTAGCAGTTTGGTTTTTTAGGGAGCTTTCCTGTACTGCTCCTCCCAACCCCCCATCTTCCAGAAATACACTTTTCAGTGTACTAGTATCTTGTTTTAGCAAGGCTGAGAATGGCATGCTAATTAGTCATATGGATGGTTAACACAGGCCTCCTAATCTTATGAATATGTTTGCTACAGGGAGTGAAGAGAGATTGTTCTCATTATGGAATCAAAATATATTGTGCAAAGCCAGCATGAATAGTTACTCTGGCAGTTACTTTGTTTATTGAGGGTGACATACATGCTCCATATCCTGTCATCCCCAGTATTTGGCAGGGCTCTTAGCAAGAACTGGTTTGGTTAATCCAGCAGGATGCAAACTTGGGGCCCCTTGAACTGTGGATATTCAAGAAGTCATGCTCCCAGTTTCAGAGAGGAATGCTGAAATAGAGGTGGTCCCTTTAAATACATTTAAAGACATTTCTTATATGCAATTTACTTCTGTTTACATGAGATGTTATCTAGAGGATGCTAAGAATTTAAACATCACTGTTCATTTGTGCTTACCGGTAAGAGCTGATTGTAACCATCTGTCGTAAAACAGACTCAGAAAGGGATGACCTTTCTGGTTTCTAGTTCTCGCCTGCCCCAGCTCACCCTAGCAAAATGAGAGAGCAGTGGAAACACTGTTCTGTTGCTGGGTCCTGGCTAAATGCTAGATAGCATATGGGGGATCCCTCAACACACAGTGCAAAATGAAAGTAGGCATTTCGGTTTGACAGTACCGTGCGGTTGCACCTAATTTTTTAATGCAATTAACAATCCATTTGGCAGGGTTTGTGGCCCGGGCAGGATTTCTGCTTTGCTTGCAAAACAAGGTACTGCTATAATATTTCTATTGAATTGTAGATAAATGATGAGGCTTGCATGCCATGGTAAACTCTGAATGGGCTCACTTTATTTCAGGGAGGCTCCATGCAAGTGCAAAGATCCACCTAGACAATGTTATTCATTGCAGGACTACGGATGGGACACTTGGCCCACAGGGTAGGCAGTTGTTTGACTAGTGTTTGAAATGAAGGTAACCGAAGTTTTCTAAACAGAAATATTTTCGTTTTAATGCATGTTGCCAGTGCATGGTTTGAAATGTACAGACTCTTAAAATACCAACTCTGATCTTGTCGTCAAGTCTCTGTTGGTGTGACATTGCCACTTGAAACCCTTAACACCAGGCACCAGCAGTTTGGAGATGCCAGGTGCTCCGCACCTCTGTAAATCAGAGTATCTCATGATGACATCCAAATGCAGGACTGGAAATTGCCATGCACGGGAGTGTCATGGCCCTGTCTGGTACAGACAAGACTGAGGGGGATTCGCCGTGTGAGACTCCTCCGAAGAGGAAAGAGGAAGGTGCTAAAAATAGTCAGGAGATGGGTTCAGAATTGATAGAAATGAGACTCTAGAGGATTACACCTATGACTTGTATGAAAATTGGGAATGAGAAAACGTGGGCTGAAGGTGGTAATACAGAAGAGACAAGACATCAGTTTGAGTTAAGAATTTTTTAAATTATAACTTCAGTGAGACCTTTCCGCTCTCCTTTTTGCTTGAAACACAGTAACTTTCTGTTATTGGTACAATGTGTTTTGGGCTACTCAAAATAAAACCTCTGGAAATAGAAGTCTAAAATGTGTTTTGGCTGAGGCTGTTGGTTTATACCTAGACTCTAGAAGAAGTGGTTAAGCTAAAGGGTCTTTCATCTATTTGATATGATCATCTCCTCTGTATTCAATAAAAATCTATGAATCCTAAGGGCTAAAGCCTGGTCCTAAAGGGTAAAACCACTCATGTCATTGTCACAGCTCTTGCTGGCTTTAGTGGAGATGGTCTTCCACCTCAAACCTGACCAGAACTCTGTGGTTTTGTGGCCTGCCTGCATCCCTGTTTATAACATTCCTGTTAAGTGTCTCAGCTCTCCCGCATGTAACCCAGGTCAGCTTTGGAAATAAAGGCACAGTATTAGAGACAAAAACCCAGCATTTTCACTCAGACATTTTCTTTTGTCTGGTATCTTGTTGGTCAGTATCCCGCATCATGCTGGAGAAAAAAGGGGAAGACAGGTGGGGGAAGTGAGGAGGATTTTCTGGCCAACTGTAGCTTATATTGAATACTAAAGTCAACATTTAGCTTACATTGAACACTAAGGTCTGGTTAAGAACTTGCCCTTAAACTTTAGGTGAGGCTTTTATACATAATTGGCTGTACTTCCCTGAAGGCTAGAAAAGTTTGGCTAATCAGTTCTCCGCTTCTGCAAGCCCCCTTTTGGGGACAAAGTCAGCTATGTTGGGGAGATAGAGTAACAAGAGATCGAGGGTGCAAAGGATGCATTTTTGTTAAAAATACGGAAACCCTCCAAAATTTCCTAAAGTACAGTAATTACCAGGTTATTATTGTTTCCCTCATGTGTACTAACGACCCTCCTCTCCCTCCAATAGTTTTTTTTTTGCTCTAAATGCCACACAGTTTTACTTTTTTTTTCCAGACCAGATGCATAAGTAAGATAACAGCATATGTAAGTCATTGCCTTCTTCAGCCACAGGCAAAACGCCATATGCTTGCTTGTATATCTGAGCTAAGTGTTTTAAGGATGAGGTTTAGCTGACACCTTAATTCTCTGTAAAAGTGCTATGGCAGGGTTGTGAATGAAGGGAGCAGGCTTTGTAAAAGGAAAGAAACACGCACTGTCAGCTGTTTCCTTATCCTCCACCCCTGCTCCAGTCAGTCCTATCAGTTCACAGGAGACAGGCTTCCTCTCGTACTGGGAAGCCAGACCCAGCCCAGGTTGTGCCTGAGGAAGGAGTGCTGTTTGCAGATGTTCACAGCGGCCAGGTCTGCTAAGGCTGGGATTCCTGCTGGCAGCCCTCTCCTCAGCCTCGAGCTCGCCAAGGTCCCACCCAGCTCCCACCACGTTCGTATTTACCACCGGGCTTCAGCTCCTTATGCACCCAAGCTGGTGCACCCAAGTCAAGGTCCAGAGTCTCCCACCGTGCTATTGCATGGCCACATGGTCTGGGGCCAATGCAGTACATGTGGAGAGAGTAGGTCTGTCCGATACTGGTTTGCATGAGCTGAGTGCTGCCCTAGCAGCCACGATCTGGCCTTTCCCAGGATATACGCAGTGCACAAAGTGTCTTCCAACAGTGGTACCCAAGAGTGCTACTTCCTTCTGAAGTCGATGTTGGGGGGACATACACTACGGATGCATGCATTTGGTCTAAACAGTCAGTAAGAGAAGGATGCTTGAGCAATGTTTGGATGGCTTTTCCTGTAAACTGGGTTCCCATTTAAATGGCTCCAGCTGGGGAATCTCCTCACTTATGAACGTATCTCCCCCTCCCCAACACAGTAGCCACGCTCAAATTTCTCATGTTGCATGCATGGAAGTGCAGAGAAGAGGTTTTTTCAAAAGAAAGAAAGAAAAAAAGGGCAAACTTCTCTTGGGTTATACTTTCAATCTCATTTACTTCAATTACTTTTTTAGAAACCATTCTTTCTACCTTTTCTTAGGATGAAAAAGCAATTAGCAGAATACAAGAGCCTCGAAGTACTGAAATTCAGTATGTTATAAAGACCATGAACCAAGGTCAGATCTGTCACCACAGGTAAGAGGCCTTTGATATTGCCTGTGTAATTCCATTCCGTGTAATTACATACGTGACCTGAGTCTATGATTTAAAAGGATCAAACTACAGGTTTTGGCTAGGCTCCTAATAGGGTTTTTGTTGTTGTCTGCATTGGTTGGTTTTAATAAAGCTACTGGCTGCAAGTCTGAATAGTTCTGTAAATTCCACTGGTGAGGCTTTTGGCTTGTCTTGGTTCGAACCTTGAACACTAGTGAAGAGGAGTTTGGTGGACTTTATAATGGTGGTCCTATGATGCACATTTAAATTTCTGCTCTTCCCAAACAATTTCAAGTGCAGCCTACACTTTTGTTACATTAAACCCCCCCCCCTTTTTTCTTTTTAATCAAAAGGGTATTTAACAAGACATCTTCTTCAGTTTTTGAAGTGTCCTTAAATAGCCAGTGATGTTGCTATGGGTGGTGACAGGCTAAACTGTTAGGAAGTACGAGCTGTCAATACTGACATCTGCAGAGGAAAGGATTCTCTCTCTTCAAAACCTATTAAAAGTTCAGTTTTGCAGAACTTCCATCTCACTGGGCACTGTCTTTGGTCTGGATGGCTAAAGAGCAAATCTTTCTGGATATGAACCAAAAATCAACCATTAGAAAACTCTGTATNAAGTTACTGTTCAGACATGTTGGCTTCTGCAGCCATTTTTGTTGTCAATATTTATCTTGATTTTTTTTTTTTTTGGTAAAGATTTTAATCGTGTCAGATCAAAGCCCTGGTTTTGTGGATTAAAGTAGAGCTGCCTGCTTTGAATAAAAGCTCAATTCACGCTGGTTTTCAGTTCTAAACCCTCAGCTGTTTTGGCTGCATCCTGAAAATAGCCTGGTGGCTATCTCAGTTCCTGTGCTGAAATTGCTGACGAGCACCAAGGCCATCTCCCCTGCTGACCCTGCTTCAGGGCCAGTGACCTCTGGACAAGGGTGGCCACAAGCTACTGGGAGGTGGGGACAAACGGATGCCACTGCCGCTCTCAGTGAGTGTTAGTGTAATGGCTCAGCTCATTATTTCTGCTTAAAGCAGAGTATATCCTCCAGGGCAAAGCTCCATGCTGACGTGGCTGCACATCAGTGGGTGCCAAGGGAACTCATTCAGCACCAGTCAGGGAGTGTTTGCTCAGCACGATGGTGCCCTGCAGGTAAAGCTTCCTTTGGGCTTGTGGACACAGATGCCTCCAAATAACTGAACAGCTTTGACCTTTAGGTAGGTTATTTTTTTGACATCATTCTGAACTCAGACTGAACTCAGTTTGGAAAGTGCCATTTGCAAAAGCTGTGAGGCACTGATATGGGTAATTCAAATTTAGGTGCCTACACCCTTTACTTTCATAGTTGTGTCCTGCATACTATGACTGTTACGGCTGAGTAGGTCTCTAATCACCCTGCCCAGACTCTGGGGGAGATGCTTCCTCTTCTCTCTGTCTGTATGGATGGATGAATAACGTAATTGGATATTTCAGTCTAACACTGACACTTGAGATGTGCCCCCAACCCATCCTGTGAAATCCATACCAAGATGAGGTTGGTGAGACTTTGAGCAACCTGATCTAGTAAAAGATGTCCCTGCCCATGGCAGGGGGTTTGGGTCAGATGATCTTTAAAAGTCCCTACCAAAGCAAACCATTCCATGGTTCTGTGATTCCATGAGGCTTGTTGGTGGCCTTGAAATTTCACAGTTGGCTCAATTCCTGTGATCTAGTGCTCTCGTTATTTGAATCTAACCTTGACCTTTGGGAGGGGAAGGTCAGAAAAAGGGAGAATTTTCTTTGTCACACTGTCAATTTTCTGCGCTTCCACAACACCCAGCTCTCTCTGGAAACACCACTGTTTCTGGCCAACACACTGCAGTCCTCAAGAGACTCCCTTTGTGCTTTTTTACTCAGACCTCGTCTGGCTAATTTCAAATTCTATTTGGACAAACTTCCAAGTGAAAAGACACCTCATACATCATCATTCACTGGTACTCTGTAAAGAACCTCAGCTTAAATAGGTTTTAAGCAAAGTTGATTTACTTCCTTTCTTTTTTTCCCTGGCCTCACCCTCTGGCCAGTGCAGGATGGAAGCTGAATGACTTTTGACTCCTTGTCTAGTTGGAATTTTGAAAAAGAGGAACTGAAAAAGAAACCAGAACTAGCAGTAGATGTCGATCCAATTCAAGGAGAAAGCATCTGAGCATCCAAATTTCAGCACAGAGGTTTAGGAAACCAAGATATTTAGGAAACCAGTTTGCAAAGTAAAAATCCAGGAATGGCTCAAGTAAGAAACAGATACTGAGAATAAAAACTGCACTTCCAGGAGAAACTTAAATGGAGCTACAGCTGGCTATTTAAAGACCTAGAAAAGCAAAGACTTGGAAAAAAGCAATGAAAGAGGAAGAGAAGGAAGAATTGGGTTTATTAAAAAAAAAAAAAGCTACCAGCTACAGATGTGACTACATGCTAAATTTTTAGAAAAGTCTCTGCTCTTGGTGACTTGTCTAGGTCTTTTGTGATGTGTGTTTTACAATTTCCTTTTCTAGACATGGAAGATCATGAAGTTAACACAACTCAAAACACTTATTCAAGACCCTTTCCCAGGCATTCAGAAGGTCTTGCTTGAGAACCTTCTCCTTTTCCCTGTATTATCTACTGTCATCCTAAGAGCTACTCTAAAAATTAAAAAAAGAGGAGAAAATCATTCCTTGCTTCCACTGACCTGACTAATTGCATTGCTTGCATAATTTCTTATCAAATTCTTGCTGGGTTTTATCTTTCTGTACATCTGTGTCAGGCTAGGGAAGTGTTTCCTTGGCCTCAACAGATCATAGCTTAACACTAGCATGTTATTCAGTAAGAATACCAAAAGAAAGGTGTGCCTTGGGCTGTATGAGACAGAGCTGTAGGCTATAACTGGTGCCTCTGTTTCAGGATCTCATTTTCTAATGTAGCCTTTGTTCTGCACTCCTGTTTTTCTTTTTGGCTTTATCTTTCAAATCTCCCAGGTTGCCTATTCTCTCCTACCCTCCTGCATACTTCCCGTCCTCAAGTCTGTATCTGCCCAGACAACAGTGGATACTGCTTGGGCCGCGGCTGGGCTTTGGTGTTAAAATAGAAAGATCAGAGGAATACCCGCATGTGAAGTAAGGATTTTCTGGAGAAGTCTGAATTCATTTTTCCGGTTGATAATTTCATTCATTGCGAGCAAGGATCAGATCTGTTATTATTAAAATAACACACCTTCCCAGATTTCCCCAAGCCCTCTCTAGGTGCATATAAGTGGAGTTTCTTTTCTTCCTGTATCTCAGGAGGCTCCTTCAATTTCCTCTAATTAAACTGTCATCTTAATAATACCTAGGCTGAATGCCAAAAAATGAAAATTCTTCAGAAATAATCTTTTCAGAAGATTATAGCAGATTAAAGCACCATCCTGTGCTTAAAGACTTCAGCATACCTTCCAAACACTTAGGGATTGCAATGGTTTCAGAATATGTTGTCACACTTATTAAAGCATTGCTGTAAGTCAAAATGTAGACTACAGTGGGAAGGGAAATTCTTTATGAAGATTAGCATTCTTGCTTTTCAGTCTGGATGCTGTGTGTAGCACATGCAAGGATAAGCACAGGATGACTTCAATATACTAAAATGTATGTGTTTACTGGAGCTACTGTTTGAGGCCAGGAGTGGTATCAGTTACACGTTAGTCCTACCTGATTATGCTTCTGAGAAGCATTCTGCCTTTGCAGAACTTGCAACTTTCCGCAGAAAATAAAATAAAATAGATTATATTGTTGGGAAAACTTTTTTTGCAGATCTTTCACAGTCAATGGTAGTGTGAGCTAAACAAGGATAGTTGGTGAAACTTTAGAAGCATTAACTGAGATGAAAAATCCAGTTGTGCCAGCTGTGGTCTAAATCCCTGTAAGCCAAAATAAAGGCCCTGCCCCCCAAAAAGCTCAGTTTTCAAAGACTCTGGGTAAAAATGTTCAGAGCCTCATTAAGTTCACTTTGATTGATCTCAGTTAAAACAACTAAGGAACCTTTTCTGAGTGCACTGATATTATTTTAATGGCAATAAAGTAATGTTCCTAAAAGCCTTCCAGTTTGTAGTAAATTGGGTAGTCGTTTAACTATGAGAACAATTCCCCATCTGCCTTAAAGGGGCTGTGTGGTCTGGGGGTTTTGGTGGAATGATTGGAGCAGGAACAACAGACTTTAAAGAAAAAAAGGGGAAACATGGGCATTTTGAACATCCATTTTGAAGCCTAGTTGTAAGCATTGTTACAGGGAGTGGGCAGACTGCCAACATGCAACAGTCCTTCATGTAGGGTTTTTTTTCTAGCCTGTGGTGTCTGACTATATTTTGAACATGTAGTCTTTACCCTTTCTCTCCTGTGCTGCTTCATGTGAAAAAAAAGTGCTTTTTCTATCCCTTGTTAGGTACATTCAAGAATAGGCCAGCTCTTCACAAGCTGGAATCTAATTATTTCCTCTTTTATGGGGACATTGTTTTTCCCCCAGTGCCTTCATTAAGTTCCTGTCTCCAACTGTGCCAAATGCATTACTTTTGTGGTGCTCAAGACCTGTCTTTGCCCTCTGTGAGCATATTGGTTGTCTCAGGAAGGGAGGGAAAAGCGTTCATCCTGGGCCTCATGTGTAACATCTGTATGACAGACCAGACTGTCCCTACCCTCAAAAGTTAGAAATGCTGAGGGTCATCTTGGCTGCTGCCAACCATTTCATACTATGCTACCTGAAGATTTGAAAACCCCAACATCTATCTTTTTACCCTAGATAAGCAGTGTACAGCAGCAGCCTGGAAGGGAAATGGGAAGAATCAATACCTTTATAGATGCTGGAAGCACAAGTACAAATATTCATAACTACAATTTCTAGAACTGAAGTTCTGTGATGAAGCTTAAACATGCAAGCATGCCTTTTCATGCAGAAGATGGTCTGCAAGAACAGTGGTAGCCTGAGTTTCTCTTCCTACCGCATTGTTATGTATCTCTACTATCCTGATCCAATGAGGGACAGGCCACCTCTGATGGTCACATAGTCCCACAACCATGGTGGCCATGCACCCCACAGTGCCCCACAGGGCATGGGAAGATGGTTCTGCTGCTGTGTGGCCAGCTGTGCCTAGTCCCTCTCACATCTCCGAAAAGAAAGCCACGGCTGTGAAGAGGTGTTTTTATGATTTGCAGTATGTATGCTGATCCTTATGGCTGTATAATTTGAAGAAACCTTAGAAGTGGTGATGTACTCTAGGTGTATTCAGGCCAAGGACTGCAGGGGCTGCCAATATGCTGAAGTCCTTAAAGATGTCCGTTCACTGTTGCTCTGCAACAACTGAGGGTCTAGCCTAAGAAGAATTTTGAGAAAAATCAAACTGTTTAAAAATACAGAGAATAGAATCAAGTATGGATTTTTCAATGAAGCTACTAATTTTACTGAAAATGCTACTCACCTTTGTCTCAAACTTCCATTTCAGACAACATTCTGCGTTTTGAATCTGCTTGACACAAAGGAAATGGTTTTGTGCTGCCACTTTTTATTTGCTTGATTTTCCAGAATGCCATTCTTAACTTTATGTTTAGTCCCTCTTCTGCAGTCAAAAACTTGAATAGTTTGTCTTTGCGATCAAGGGCTTTGCTATTACACATACTCTGCATGTATTTCCCAATGAAGCAGCGGCAGTGACACAGTGCATTTGATCTCCTGACAGCTGCGCTCCAGCAAGACATTAATGCATTAGAGTAATTTATTTAAAAGTTGTGTGAGATTAATAAATACTATAATGCTAACACTTGTTGCATTGTAATTCATGGCTTTACTCCCTGGAGCTGTATCCAAACCTGGAATGGATTATTTTTAGACTCATTGCTTGACATTACAAGAGGCTCAATTAATAGTTATTTCCTTTATTTATCATCTGTGACACAATGGGTTTTTTGCTTTTAATTCAAATATCAGTCAACTTTTTTTCACAAACACATAGTGCATATATTGAGTTGCAATTACTAAAAACAGAGATTTCAAAAAATTATGTCAATTACTAACTATGGATTCAGCATGCACTTGATTTTTATTCCTCATGCCCTTTCCCACTGTATCCGAATACCTAATGAGCAATCACAATTCCCAGCCCTCTTGCCTGCAGGGCACCATTATAGAGCTGTGCTCCATTTTTCTTATGGAGAAGCAGAGGGAACCACAGAGCAATGTTTTCAAATTTGCATTGCTGAGAATTTGAAAATGGGGACAGAGCCTGTAGTAGACTCTATTACAGTGACTGTCTGTGGGACTTAAAACTTTTGATGAGCATTTACATTATTGCAGTGAATATTGGTTTGGACTAGATGATCTTTGAAGGTCCCTTCCAACCCAAACCATCCTGTGATTCTCTGATTTTAAACAAATATGGGAAGAGCTCCTAACGAGCCTGTCTGCACCAAATAAGGAGAAATGTTACTTTTGCCAGGATACATGGCATATAATTTTACAAGAAACTCTGCAAAAGCAAGTGATGTGTCCTCATTTGATCACACAGGGCTTACCATGAAGATGAGTTATGCGCTGTACCAGGCTTCCTGTAATAATCTCAGATGTTAAGGACACAGCTATAGACAGTTTGGGAGAGGAAGGCTTTGCAGGTGTAAGTCAAATTTTGTAGAAATGCTGGCTTTACCCTGAATAAAAGAATTATTCATCTAGATTTCCAGATTTATGAAAAAAAACACCTTTTATTTGCTGTAACATAGGCAAATATAGCACCTTGGGTCTCTTTCTCTCCTTTGTTTTTTGCCAAAAGATGACACTGTTTTAATCAAAAGATGACACTACTTTAGAGAGCAATCTTAGTAAACATAAATAAACCATTTGCCAGAATATGTGAAATAAATAGCATTGTTACTCTCTAGAATATGTTGCAGTTGAGAATCTCAGTGTTTTATAACCTTGACTCCTTAAGAGCAATCATGCCTTCAAATAGCTTTGATAAAACTTGGGCATCAATGGATCAGATCATTTAACATGACTGAGGTCAGTGGAGTTTTCATTTGATAGGAAAACTGAGACACAAAATGCTTTCCATGAAGCTGGAGTAAAGCTTTTGAGATTAAACCAGTATCCAGAATTTCTAACTTTAGATGTTATGCTCAATCTGGCGAGCATTTTGACATGCTGGCATGTCTGTGCCATGTTCATTACCTGTTAGAAGTAAGTTGAAGGGCAGCTGTGCTTGTGGAGAGATTGTTCCTGCTACTTAACCCAAACTAAACCTCTAAATGCAATCTGAAGTAAATAACAGTAATTTTTCTGCTGGTTTGAGGCTTTGCAGTAGGGTAAATACAGGCTTGCTCGTATTCAGTAAGTGGCTGTTGTCAGTGGATTGGATCTGGATAACATCCCTCATTCCCTGAAGATTAACAGCTTGCCTTTCTATCACTTTAGTGGAAGTGTATGCAGGTTAAAACTCCCTTTAGGTCACAGCTTCTTTTTTCAGACAACACAGCAATGTCATGGTTCATAAATTAAGAGGTCAATTGTTTGTCACTGGAGCTGAAAATATCTCCCTAAAAGTTAGGCCTCTGAGAGATTCCTTAAAATGCTGGCAAGTTTCTATGACAATGGTCCTTTGAAAAGAATGTTTTCTGATACTTATCAGGGAAGAAACATCAACAGTGTGATGCCTTATCATTTTGGACTCATTAGCGTAGAAACCTTTGCCACACTGTTTGGCACATCACTTGACATTCCTATTGTTGATTACAGGGAGAGTTAAACCTATGTCACACAAAACTCAGTAGCACTGATAAAATGTAATTTCCAGTCTTTTTCTTTCCCAAGGACAAGAATGTTTTTGTGGAATACAGCCAAAACCCATGCTCTTCACTCACACAGCTGTAATACCAAATCTCAAGGGCTGCTTCATCGCATGCCCATGCTTGTAAGGGGGTAGGTGTCATCTGAATTCAGATCTCCTGACTGCCAGGCCACAAACCATTGGATTCTTTATGAAGCTCACCAAAACCACGCAGGACTATGTTCCGAACTATGAGGATATGTAGGACACATGTTATAATGAGTCTGCAGCCTGTAACGTCTCTGCATAGGCGTCTCTCTCTATTCCGTTTGCTACTGCAGCAACCTTGCCAGACCTTCACTGCTGCTCGGTGACTGTGGGTGGCTGAGGGTTTATGAAGCAGGAAAGGTTCTTCTGGTGTCCTGGTCTTGCACAAGGCTTTTCAGTGCCTCAGAAGTGGAAGAGGAAATGGATGTACTCCCTGCAGCAAGGACCATCTCCTCTGTTGTGTTATACACATTAATTGCTTTGTACCATGAAAATTAAGCATGTTCCTTTCTTGGCTGTACCTGATAACCAACAGATCCTCAGTCTCCTATGAGACAAGTCAAAGGAATATCTTGTATAGTACTTGCTTGGTAATGCTCCAGAAAATACTTTTGGATAAAGAGGGGAAATAACCAGCAGACCGTTTCGTTGTGAATTTCATTGTTAGCTTCTTGCTTGCTTCTGGGTTATTGTGGATGAAGATGACAGGCTGGAGCAGCAGCATTGTCCTCNAGAGTTTATATAGCCTGGGGAAGGAGAAGAAGGTAGAGTTAATAATTGCCCTTTTAAACATGATCTTTCACCCTGTTTTCCTCAGCCTGCATTAGAAACTGAAGAGTGGACTGCTGCAGCCAGGTACTGTTGCTCATGGAATAACATTTCTGCCATGTAGTAAATACCTGGGAAATAATTGCATCT
>WAAD01040644.1:11767-23477 GCA_013389945.1 Fregata magnificens | reverse complement strand
AAACAATTAGCAAAGAATTAAGCAGCAAAACCAAAGGACAGCAACAGCCACAGTATATAAAAAATTAATCCAAAACAAAGCAGAAATACCTGAATATTGCCCCCAAGAGTCTTTAGGCTGAGAAAGTTAGAGTTAAGCCCTTCTCCTAAAAATTGTCTGGACGTAGTGGCACTCTTCTCTTATCCACAACTCCACGCCCTGTATCAGAAGCCCTGCTCCTGCAAAACACCTGGTAAGCTTTCAAATCAGTCATAAAATTTCTACTAAAGCTGATTTGCCTTTTATGAAAATACTTGCTGCAAAAGCTATGGGGGAAGAGAGGAAAGGGGAAGACTCCAAGCATAGGGTTTCTAGTCTTACTGTTTTTTATTGAATTTGGCTTCTCAGTAAGGGAATTCTGGCAGTAAAAACATCCAGCACAAACTTTTAAATCAAAGATGAGATTTAAATACTTCATTCTTGTCCCCACTATCAGATTAATAGTGGATGCTGATAATTTATAGATACCTATATAAAAGTGCACTGATAGAGTCAGCACTGGAGAAAAGCTAATAAAGAGGTGGGGGGAAAAATGCAAGAACATTATTTACAATATGCTTTGCCTGCACTGGAATGCAGTCACCATCAACATTTTTCATTGGGATTTGTGCTGCTGGTTATACTGTATTTCCTCATGAGTTCCAGTGAGGGGAGGAAAAGAATAAATAAATAGAACCAAAAAGCAGGCATTACATCTGTCAACTGTAAACAGGATATCCTCCGTTTTCCTACTATCTTTATAAACAACTTTCCAGGAAATTGCCTTTCATGGTTGAATTACCAAAAATAATTTTGATACTTAATGTGGAAGTTCTTCACGTTTATTTGTGGTGCTACAATGACCAACAACGTATTTTAAGAGCCTCTCTCTCGACTATCAGTTACTTGTCACAGGTTATTGATTTTTCCACTTCTGCCTTTGTTTCCATGTTAACTACATATTTCCTATTGGCCACATGTAAACCTGGCTTTAGATTTTGTTTAAGGTCTGACCTTTTTTGGCAAGTCCTGTACTTACTAATGAAACAGTCAAAAGCAAAATGAAATATGTCTTTCCAGAGATAATCTGCCTGTGGTGCAAGACCCATTTATGGAGTCCTCAGTGTATTTTTCATGTCTTTTGTTCTGCTGAAATAACTGGATCAAATAATAAAATGATGACGGGAACATGTGGCATCAAAATCCAGGTACAGCATGTTTTACCATTGGGGGAGAAAGTCTTGATATTAACTTTTGCTTTCATCAATCTTCGCAAAGCCTACTGCTTTATAAAGTAAGTACTGGGACACCATTTTCAAAGTCAGGCACTGGCATAAGTGTCTCAACTTTACCAGTTGTCTACAAATTAGAAGTCTCTCTTTTTGCAGCAAACCCGTGATAGACTTAAGAATTCTCCAATGCAGCTAGCGTTAAAAAAAAATGTTGATAGCAGTAAAAGGAGGCCCGACAATATCATAATACTGGGAAATCAATGTAAGATGTGTCAACTTATATTTTTACAATTGCATATATGAGACACTGGAGTAAATTCAATATGTGCAACTTGAATGCTTGGCTATATGATGTGCTAGTGACTGTGCAGTAATTACTGTTGTGGAGTAATTAAACAATGAATGTGTTCTATATACTAAATCAATTTGTTTTTTCTTGCTTTCCCTCTTCAGCTGTCTGTCTTACAGGGTGACAAGTGGTGTGTGTGTGCACACATCTGAGTTTCATGGTTTTCGGTGTTACTTGTGAGAATCTCTATGCATGGGGTTCTTTTTTTGTTCTGCTTTGTGTTTTCCTTTGTCCTGCCTCGGTAATTGGACCAAAACCCATGCTAAAACACAAATGTTACACCAGTGCTCATAGAGGTAAAAAGCCACGGTCATCATATATAAATAAAATGTCAACGACTTCCTGGAATTAATTCTTCTATACTGGACTTTCTTGTAACAAAATGTTGTAGTTAGGGTTGCTTTGATGACAAAGCGTTCAATAATAGCTTGCATTTTCTGTTGAAAAGCTAATAAACTTTTACGTCTCATGTTTCTGTGTTCCCATATGGCATACTGAAAATTCTGCTCATACATCTGGAAGAACATAAGTCAAACATCTCTAACACCCACATTTCAACACAAATAGAATGTGAGCAGAGAAAAGTTACATTGTCAGCACCGAATGACTGAAATGGTCAAAATGCAAGAAAAACACAGCCAAAATAATATAGCCAAAGAAATCAGTGAGGGAAAGCATCAACAGTTCACAAAGCTATTTTTCAGACACTTGAAAGCCTCATGGAACTAAGCAGAAGAAAAAGACTGGGGGGCGTGGGGGTGGTGTGAAGCCACCAACAAATCAGAAACCAGCAAACAACTGGTCTGTACTGAAGACAACACTTTTGGTCCGATTTCTGCTCTATACTTTGAAAAAGATCCCTCAGGCTCAACTCTTAAAAACAAATCCAATTCAGCTTTTCAATGTGACACAAAATATTACTCCCAGTTAAACAGAAATCTGAATTACTGAAGATGCTACAAGCTCTTCAAAACCATATACACTCACCAGCCTACATACAAAATATATGGAATATGTGTTTGAATGTGTATGTACATATACACACACACAGAGCCCCCTAAAGCAAACATATATATGTATCTTTGAAAGAACATGTATAGATGGAGAAATGTATATCCAGAAAGGTCCTTTTCATGACTTTATAATTCTTCCTGAAGTTTAGCATTCTGCATCCACTTACTTAAAGGAAAAAGACCTGATGAATTGCAAATTCAGTAAAAGCATGGTATATACTATTCTTGCATACAGGCTGTGACATCTGAACAAAAATAAAAAGATTTTTAAGAATGTTTATACAACTTTTACAGAAATATTTTGAAGCTTGTTAAAATATTAAAGAAACAAACACCATAGCGGAGCGCTAGACTCCTGTGCCATTTTTTTTGTGTTTGTAAATCTCCCTTGAGGTCCTGTAAGTGGCACTTCGGCAGACTATATTCCTAAAGCCCTCAGGATCCTAGAATCTAAGATCAAAAGATCTTTTAAAGAACAGCAGGTGCTAGAAGCTTTTAATATAGATGATGTTGGAGACATTAAAAAAAAAACACCACCAAAAAACCTAGCTGTTTTTCACCCTGTCCAGCTACGTATCTCATGAATTCCGTGAGCAGGTTAATCTTTGACACAGCCTTGAGCTACTTTTATTGTAAGAAGTTAAGCAAAGAACGGCGTACAACCTGCCACATACCAGTTTTGGATGTAGAGTGGTTTGAATTACAGCAAGCTACAGTGCGCATTAGGATTTCTATTAAAAATAAATAAGGGCTTCTCAACATTTTTCTCCTTAAGAGGGAACAACAAAGGATACAGACACAAAAGTGAATATTAATCTTCCAGTTTAGCTTTGTACTAGGGCATGCCACAAAGGGAAATAACAAGAGCTAGCGCAATCAAATAAGTTTATACTGGCCCATGGGTGGCTTCTTATCATTCAGATCAAAGGATGTGCCTTACTGGATCAGACCATCGGTGTGCGTGTGATCCTCCCTAGGAGGCTGACATCGCCATGTAATATACATCTAACCAATTGTGTGCTTTCACACTGAGGCCCTTTGAAAAGTCCATTCTGATTGACTGAATGCTTCTAGCTATACTTTCCACATTCTGAATATATAGCGTGGCACTTCTGAGTCTCCTTCTATTTGTTTTCAATTTATTTCCTTTGTAGTCATAGCACGCCCCTTTGTTTTCAAACTACAGGACAAAAATTCTCCCCCGGCACAGCATCCATTAAAAACAAAACAAAACAAAACAAAACAACCTCCCCCCTCTGAATATTATCATTATTTAAAAAAAAACTAAGCAAAAACCAGAGTAATTGGAAATCCGATGCCACAAATCAAAAATAGCTTAACAGTTATCTATGAAAGTCTTAACAGACACCCTCCAGATGGACTGAATTATTTCACATAAAGCATTCTCTTCATACCATCGCCCTGCACGGTAGCCAAACCCATGTATTAATAAATAAATAAGGTACAATTTCTCCATTATGTACAACAATCCCTATGCTAACAGTAACCGTTTAATGTACTTTTTACTTTAGTCTGACATTTTGTAGTATCTATTACATGTCTATGCTGCACAGAGAGATAACACCCAGTGAGGATGAGTAGATCCAAAGGAGCATTTTTCATTACCTGTAAGGAATAAAATAACTGACAGAACAGTAAGTAATAAAAATGTTCTCCAATAAAAGAGTGTTTCTCTGCGGTGCTACAAACATGCAACTCAAAACAGAGGAAAATAGGACATTCATTCAAAAAAGGAAAACCTGTCCTGGATTATACAAAATCTCTATGTTTCCAAAATCTCTACATATAGTAGACATAAATCCTATTCTTTTATTCCAAGGAGAGGAAAACTTGCATGCAGGGATCCTTTCCACAGTCTCAACGTGACATCCAAAGATACCTGTCGCTATTTTGGTAACACCTCTTCCTCTGGAAGAGAATTTTTTTTTTCTCCAGAAGTTGGGAAAACTCCTGAGCTAAGAAAGAGCACTAAAATCCTCTGAACTGACTTAAAAAGAAATTATTATTTTAGAAAGTCTACAGAATATGGAGACAATATATTTTATTTCAGTCTTTCTGTTTGACAGCTTTTCTGAGCTGGCCATCTGCATTAGTTCTGCATGCCTGCCAGCTGACAAGTTCTATTTGTTGAGCAGATAATTGCAGCTGTTTTATTTTCCCAGTAACACACTATCACAAAACACAAGAGCGTTCAGCTTACTTTAGATATGTTCTTCAATATACAGAGGGCAGTGAATAATAGTGAAAACTGTTTTGCCTGACAAGCAAAGCATGAATGTGTCACATCAAATACTTTGTCTTGCTCAGTGTTCCTTCAGAACAGATAGCATTTAGCTTTCATATTTTACAAGAAAGACTTGCAAAGATAGCTGTGAATAGGTTCTATTTCAGGTACAACTTTTTAAAAAGTTTTCTTCAGGTTTTTAAAACTTTATTTCATAAGTCTCTAAATCCATAATAAAATAGATAAACATTATAAACTGCAACTTTTAAATAAAGAAAAGGAATGCGAAAATTCAAGGCATTATATTACATCACAAGCAGGTTATGCTTTTCTGGTCATAAATATTATTCCTTTACAAATACAGCTGTATTTTAAATGAGCTATTTCCATATCGATATCCCTAGGGATGAATTTTAATTACATTCTGTTTAAGTTATACTGCTTTCCAGAAGATTTGATTGTTTTGCCATGTAGCTTACCAGGAGTGTAACTATGGCAAATTCACAGACTAGTTTTTATTCAGATAAACAGCCAGCTAGTGAGTTATTCAGTCACCAATTTTCAGAACTGAAGTCTAGAAGTCTTTTGAGTGCTGTTCCACAGTCACTAAGCTAACTTAAAGCCAGGCTTACTACTGACATTTCCCTTGCCCTTTCTTAGGCATTTCAGAGCCTTTGCTTGTATCTTACTAGTATTTGTACAAGTCCAGTTAAACTATTTTAGGATGTTAAATTAGCCCCAAAATGGTATCTTTTTCCATGGGGTTAGTTTTTAGATAATCCGTTTCCTGAGCCCTCTTACCACATAACGGCATAAATGCCAGTGCAGCACAAGGCAGGACACACAGTTGGCAGCAGATGGGAGGACTGGACCCTGTAACCTAGATTTAGATGAGTTTACATTTCCATTTATAACAGAATCTCGTAAAATGATTTCCCATCAGACTGTGAAGTGAAAACTCATTTTTTAAAATATTTTGAAACTTACTGTAGAAGTACTTCAGTTGAAACAGAAAACTGCCTATATTTGCAGAGCACTGAAAAAAGTCAGTCTCCTATTTGCTTCTGATATTGCCTGAGGACCATGATANTTGGGGGGAAAAAAAAAAATTACACACCAGCACACGTAGACTGAAACATCACAGTTTTGTTCATTAGAACGGGAATACAATCAACACTGCATATGAAAAAGTTACACTACTTCACAGAATGGATTTAAAGATCATCCTCAATTTGGGCAGCTCATTATGGTGGTCACTTCTAATGCTGTATAAAGCAATTCTTCTTCCTTCAGTTTTGGTTACATGTGCTATATAATCAACATTGGCAGGGATGCCAAGGGGGCATATTCTAGATATTCAAATATTAGAATTAAAAAATAATCTTTAAAAGATGGAGCTGCAAACATGTGGGGGCATTAAAAATTACAATGGCTTGTCACTTAAATGTGGAAATCAATACTTATTCAATAACAGTTCCATACTCACGGGAATGCAAGTCCTGATCAAAATGCTGTATCTCACAATTTCTTAAAAAGGAGAGAGGAAGAGGATCTGAGCCGTGGGCGCTTAATGTGGAGAGAAAAGTAAGAGGAACTGCAAGAATCAGAATAAACTCCTGTACATAAATGGTTTAGGGGAAGGAAACAAAACAATACCTACTTTTGGCTAAACTACATCTCACTAACCTGAGCTACTAAGTCTACCACATCGCTAACGATGCTGCCTAAAGCAGCACACTGCAGATAGAAGACTTGATTTACCAGTGTACTCACCTACTTTACACCAGTTCTATTCCAGTACAACTTGAAGAATCAATAGGTATGACTCACTGCTGCCTGACTTCCATCTTGCACTAGGGTAATTTTATTTGCTAAAATTATGCGACAGCACCATTAAAACAGAAATAAGATTCATTATGTATAAGCATTTAGGTTTATGACTCCCCCCCCCTCCTTTCTAAAATCAATGGCAAAATTCATCCACATCCTTCTGTCAAGTACTGTTCCACTCAAACTCAGAATTCAATTTAAAAAAAATACCTTTTAAGTCTGTATTTTCTTATTTTTTTCTTTGTTAATCAATCATTTACACACCAGTGCTATGCCTTTATTATCCCATTATTTCATCTCCACTGATTAGCAAAGAAAAGTTCCACTTTAGCTGCAAAGAATAATTGTTGGCATTTATTATGCAAAACTTTTAATACATAGTTTAGATTTTATTTTTATTAAAATCAAACCTATCATGAGTTAGCACATCAAATGCCACATATTAACAGTTTAACACTGGATCTTGAAGTGACTAGAATACAGCAGACATGCATGTTTCTCACCTGCATATTGGACAGGTCATGAGCCTTCTAAAAAAGTGTAAACAGAGTTGCATTCAGTAATGTAACTTTTAAAAAAAAAACACCTATTGAGTAAACAGTGCCATACTATGCATACACACATGCATAAGCACATATGCCAACAGAAACCTTCTTTTTATTACCTTTTTTTACTTTTTAATGACTTATTATAACTTTTCTTGTTGTCTATTAAGGCAGAAATGAAATAGTTACATTGGCTATCATGATTTTTGGAGTGAGAAACCAAAAGGAATAAAAAGTCTCCCTTAAGGGCAACAAATACAGGGTTAAGATCATGTTGATTCTCTTTCCCTTTCTGTGTCTCTCCTCCCATTCTTTGTGAAGTGGGTTACTCCTAGTGCAGTTAGAAGCTAATAAATTAAGCCAGTGAATTTTATAAAAGTGTCTTCTTTCCAAGAAGAAAATAGATTTATCTGAATTCTAGAAAGTAACAGGTGAAACGGTTGAAGGCACAATGTATCAGGGAAAAACCCCAAGCCATTTATTCAGTCTTTCAAGATCCTTTTTTAACTGCTTGAGTTTCCTCCTCTAGCCTGCTTCTTTTTGTCTATGAAGTTGGGTGTCATTGCATATCTAAACAAGATGATTTCTTTCTCCTTACTGAGAGTTTTTGTCAGGTCAATAATATCTTTTACGTTTAATATCTCTTCAGTTTTTAATATGTAAACAGCATTAATTTTGAAGAAAATGGACTGAGATTCTGGAATATCAATGAGATTTTTAAGAACTGCATCTTTAGATTTAGCAGGGTAAATGGTACTTTTAATGAGCTAACACCTTGAATAAGGACCACTACGAGGCAGAAATGGAACAGAAACGGAGATGATGAAAGCCTACAGGGAGCTGACAGTTATTTGGAACTTCTGTGGAAGAAAAATCATTTCCCTGAGGAGGGGAAACATGCAAAACTACTTAATTTTTAATCTTATTTTTAATATTTAAAATCAGACTGTCTCAGCCACTTCTAACGAGAGGAGGCCTAATACAATGTAAGTAAAATATTAGCTTAAGACAACAAACTTTGCCAGTTAAATGCTTGGCTCATAACTAGTCTATATTTATTCTCTTTACATACAAGAAGTCAAGTATAAAAGAAAAAGATGACCTTTCTGAGTAACTAAGATAGTACACTTTAACTGCAGAGACATATACAAAATTACAGCCATGGTTTTGTAAATTACTGCATACTGCTTAAAAAAATACAGTAATATACATAAGCAATAAAATGTACTTATAGCAGTAGAACTACCATAATACTGCAGCAAAATGAACTTACACACTAGAACACCACACAACTGGAGAGGGACTCCGCCCAACTTCGGCAATGGTAGAGACAGAAAAGGACTTTTATGTCCCTCTTGCACAGTTGTGTAAAAGGTCAATGTTACAAGCACCAGACTACTCAAGGGAGATGAGCTAAAAAGGAACTGTGATCACACTTTTAGCTCTACCCATTCTCTGAGACCAGAGGAAAGTCTACGAAGCTATTGTCTGAACTATTTCTATGAACACTACTGTATTAGATGCTCCTGGTCTTTTTGCAGCATAAGAGAAAGGAAGCAGAGGTATGTGGACGCAGAGATAGGCACCAGTTTGTGCCACGTATTTCACACATTTCAGCAAACACAAGAAACTCAGCTCCCATTCAAAGTACAAGACTGTGCTAGAAGAATTGTAAAACTTTTAAAACTGATTTATTAAGAACAATCAGACAGCCATAGAAGAAATAAATCATCTAGTACATATGCAAAAAAGTGGCACAATTACATTATTAAGTATCAGTAATTATTACTCAGAAGCAGCTTTTCTAAAGTTAAAATTTCAATCAAAGTTCTCTTTCTTCTTTGGCTGTCAGCTTGGAAATATATTTAAAATTTCTTTGCATTTATCTGGTGCTTGAAAGGCTGAAAATATAAATATTTGTTTTAAAGATGATGCATATTAATAGATATTTAACTTAAACCAACAAACACTAGAATGATAGGCCAGCTTTGATTTAAAGCAATACCATAAATAATCATCAGGACAGGGAATGAGGGCCATGTATTTTCCTACTAGTGTGACTAAAACTTCAAGAGAAAAATACTGTGGTGCAATTTAAGGGCACTTCAAAATATAGTCACACTTACTTTAGACTCACATGTTAAAATCCCAATTTTTCTGGAAAAAGTATCTTGCAAACCAAATGTCAAACAAAAACATAGCAGAAAGGCCAGAATTCCCTTTTTTCACTGTATGAATTGAGAATGGAGTCTGTGATTTAAGGATGCCTCGCTTGCATGATGCTTTCACAGGTTAACATGCAATCTATGGTGCTTAGAATACTCACGCCTCCTATATACAAAAGTACCACAGTAATAGTATAAACTTAGTTTTGCCTGATTTTTTATATTCTTTTAGCCTACATACAGTGTAATTGCTGTCGTATAGAAATTCCGACATATTTCTGTTTTGCACACTCTTGCAAGTTTTCAGGAATACAGTCAGCAGGTATAAACAGAGGCAGTTTGTGTTCACATATGTGTTGCACATTTCAATAGAAAACTGACAAAGATTTTCCTTCAGACCTTTCCTAGGCACTTGAAGACATGGCAGGGTCTAGTATTTTAAGCTCCCTGCAAGATTTTGCTTACTATGTGAGTTAATTTAGTATGTTGGACACATCAAATACATAAGTAAAGCATCACCTGCATGAAGAGGAAGCCAATACCATAGTCAATGAAAAATAGTATTTTTTGAGAATGTAATTAATTCTAATTTACTGTGCAAATTATAAATCTGTCTAATTAATTCTAATTTACTGTGGAAATTATATGAAGAGACAATATGCACTAGTTTTGCACCTTCTGTGTTTGGTGGCTAAATATGGACATTGCCATTCCTCACTTCCCTACAGATACTCTAGACAGGGAAAAAATACTTCCAGTGACATAGTCGAGACATGGAAACTAAAGCATTTCATATACGTTGATTTTGTTGACATTTAAATGTATTTCTATTTTAACTTCGTATTCCTCTTCTACATTTTGAGATCATTTTCCCCAACACGTCCTAGCAATTGATGATAAATAATTTCAGCTAATGATTTCAGACAAGAAATGAAAGATGTTTCATATAAAATTTATAGATTGGAAACATTTCCGTTCTTTTTGAAATAAAACATTTTAATTACAATTTGCGGCAATTGTAACATGTTCTTTTCGTGTAACAAATCCCGATTTTTTTATTAATTATCATTGCCTTAAAAAAAAACAAAACAAAACTGTTTTTGTCTAGCTCTACTTTGGAAATCAAACATCTTTGTGCACTGCTGTCAGTAATAAGTAGTTACTGGCTTAGTCTAAACATATGGTGAACTTAGTACAACGGAAAAAGCAGAATTGTGAAAACAAGTGATTATTCTGACAACAGTGGAAAAGTTCTATTCTTTTGATTCTTTTTGATCCAAGCAAGACCTTTTCATTTCTTCCTGTTTAAGTAAAAACTTCATAGTAATTGTTTGCTTTGGAATTCAAAGGAATTCCAAAAATTCAGAGCACAAAACAGGAAATAAATCTTTTATTTCCTCTCTCCATTTATGCGATGGAATGTACCATTCACCATCACAAATGAAAAAAAAAAATGGTACTGACCCAATCTGGTTTTTTTTTAAGGAAAAGAATAAGAAAGCTCACATGGGACTTGGTGGCATTCCTCATCTTTGCAACTGAAATATTGCTATGAAATATCACTTTTCTTTTTTTATAAGGTGAACAAGGGAGATGAGCTATGTCACAAGCTGACAATACTGAGTAAAGGAATGTTTCTTTTCTATTTTATAAAGATATATAAATATAACTTGAGCGCAGCCTTGCGCAATACCAAGCATCCTCAACATCTACTACGAGGAACCCTACCACTGAAATCAATAGCAGCAGAAAGCACTTCTTGACTGCTGGAAGCGGTTCACGTTTCACAATGACCAAGCCCCAAAACATACTGCCTTGGTGAGATGGGAGTTTCAAGCAAACTGAATTCCCAAAAAGGCAACACAATACTGCACAGCAAATACTCTATTAAATCTCAAAGACCAAAACAAACGAACATTGCTGAAATGCTATCAAACCAAACTTAGTCTACTATACCACAAATGGAAATTACAACCTTTAGAAAATTGTATTTTCAAAAAATAGAACGGAAATAGTTTTCAGATAATGATTTTTGCTTTTTTGGATATTCATAAAAATTTTGGCAGCATAACTTTTAAGCAGCTTTGTAAGCTTTACACAATGTTTTATCTCACCTTACTAATAAATCCTTGTAAAGTAGGCAGCAAAAAAGTCAACATTAATCATTACTGAAGTGTGAAAATGAATCCTTATAGTTTTGAGCATTTCTGGTTTCGATTGGGCAGGACTTCCGACAATACAATGATTTTCTCTGCTAAAAGAAGATTATTATATGGTCATGTGTGTGAAATCTCTCAAGAGCCAAGAAAAATG
>WAAD01040619.1:2895-18825 GCA_013389945.1 Fregata magnificens | reverse complement strand
AGCTCGCAGCGCCTGAGGGGCCGGGGGTGGTGGGGAATCCTGCCGGCGCTGGAGGCGTGCGGAACGCCGAGCTGCGAGGAGCTGCCTGCGCCCCTTGACAGGAGGATTGCCAGGAATAGTATGCCGGGGCTTGCAAAGGGGTTTGCAGTCCTCTTCTTGGAAAAAAGTAGTAATAATAAAAATATATGCATATATACACACACACTCACACGCGGCTCTTGTAAGGGTGCTTCCGATAGATCCCAAAAGCAGTCTGTGGCCTTACAAGCAGTGTTAACCAGGCCAGCACCCCCTTGGCACCCTGCAGCCTGAGGGCGCTAGCTTGGTATTTTCAGGCTGTGGTTTGACACCTTCCGTCGATGTCGCTGGAGTTGTTTATGGTAGCTGCCACCCAATTCCCGGCCTCTGACCCCCTCCGAACTGCCTTTGATGGGGAGCGGGGGTGAGGCCCCACTCACCTGGCAGTGAAAACTGCGCTTTACCTGCAGCTGCTGGTGGTCTGGTGAGTGGTGGGGCCGTGCCTGGACGAGGGTGAGGAGGGAGAAGCAGCAAGCAGTTACACCTGCGCTCCAGCTCAACAGTAGCTTATCAGCTCCGGCCTTCCATGCTTTTTTGGACCCTTTAGGAACGGTGCAAGGTTGGAAAGGATTCCTCTGCAGATGAGCATATGCGTAAAGGCTTAAAAACCCAAATGAGTTTCATTAGTTGTTATTGTTATCGGACGTGATATTTACGGCCCTAACTTAAATGTTCAGTTTTGTGCAAACGGATGCCTGGAGCTGCTCATCGCGAGCTCTCCCCGAGAAGGCAGAGTGGCGGCCGTGGGTCCGGTGGCGGCGGCTGGGTTGAAAGGGGCACCTGGCTGCAGTCAGGTAACAGAGCGGGAGGTGTGGGGAGGTTAACATTGACCTTTTCTTTGTGTGTGTTTTTGGTTTGTAAATTCACTGGTCCTGTTCAACAGGACAAACTTTTGTTTTATTATACTCTAAAGCAGGAAAATGTCAAAATTATTGGTAGGAATATCAGGTTTGTCTTTGTAGGTTTCTGTTCTAGCAGACTAAGCAAGCTGCGCTCTGCAGGTATACTAGCTATTCTTTCTTTTCAACATACAGCCTTTGGCATATCCCTGTCTCTTAAAATCATAAGGAACTTTTCATAACCATCAAATGGGGGTATGAGGGGTGCATGTAGGTATTTGGGGAGAAGGCTTCCATTTCTTCCTCGAACTACATGTATCTGTGACCTTTTCCTCTGCCGATTCCCTGGGTTTTTCCATGTTCTTTAGCATTTCCGTTGATTTTTATATGGTACGATGAGCAAGGATCAATTTAATCTTACTGGTACATCTGAAGTAAAAATCAGTTCTGCACTCTTTACTACAGTGATGCTCAGATCTATCTATGGATTGGGAAAAGGTATCAACCTTCCTTCATATCCATCTTTAAAGGAGCACTGTCAAAGTGTTTCTTACAGTGCTTTTAAAAATGCTTTTCATACTGCTTATAATAATGCCTTACATGAAATCAGTTCTCTCGTGTGTTTATATATTGAATTGGCTTTCATTCAATGCATACACAAATTGATTTGCTATGGTAAGGGTGCTTGAGTACGTGCTTGCTGATTTAATTAGAAAAAAGCCCTTGTATCGGGTATCCTATGAAGCTAGCATAAAGAACCAGGGGTTTGCATAATTACCTATGTGTTCTTTATCAATAAAATGTTTTATGTATGTACTGAGTTTGAAGTTTGGCAATATTTTTAAACTTAGCTTGTCAGAATCAAGGAAAATATATTTTGCTAAAAAAAAAAAAAAAAAGCTAAGGTAAGTTTCACATGTAGTACGCACTTATAAATGACTGGAGTAAATTCTCTAAGGCTGTGTTTTGAGCTCTACCAGTCTGTGCAGCTGATGGCATTATCCAGTCTGTAGTCTTTAGCAGAGGAGTTAGAGGAATAGGCATTGTCCCTATATGTACACTTGCTCCCTATAGAAAGTTTAATGAAAACTTTCCTGAAATCTAAGCTTTATATGTTTATCCTGCCTGTTACCTTCCTCTTGCTCTTATTCTCACAGAAGTCTTGCTTATCTGCTAATGTGCTTTAGCTTCCAGAATTGAAAAATAAAAGCTAAAGTGAGGACAGGGAAGTGGCTTTTTTTTTTTTTTCCTTTTCCCCCTGAACATAAGAACTTTTAAAACAATTTTTTGTCTCTTCCTGCCCCTCTCTCTGTGAAGGGTGCCTGTGCTCCAGATCTTTTGCCATGGTTTTATTAGTCTTCAGTTTGTAAATTGTTTACAGTTGAATAAAATAATTTGGTAAATAAACGATTTGTAAAAATAAATAATGCACAGTCCTACTGACTGGTGTAGTTATAGATTATGATGTAGCTCATTATGTAGAAACTTCTTGCATGTACAAAATATCATGTTCCAGTCAGTGCCACAGAACTGAGCGGAAGTTTGTAGACTGTCAGCTGTTACTGAATTTGGCTTTTAGTGCAACTAGGCCATACACAATGAGATACACAAAGAAGTACAGGGAATTTCAGGTGACTGCCTTTCTCCGTATGTTTTTTTTTGTCTGGTTTGGTTTTTTTAAGAGAGATCAAATATCTTTAGGTTTTATAGGGAGTCCTAAATATGGTCCTAATATTGTCATTAAATACCCAGGGCCCTGCAATTGCGATCTGTGGTAATATTTTACTAGAATGTTTCTAAAACAGGAGACAGTTTGGTGATGCTTTTTTTAAAATGTCTTGTGTGTTAATGAAGAAAGAATTGCCTTAGAAGTCTATATTGCTAAGTGAAGTTAGAGAGGAAAGAAAATGCAAGTTTGAGGCCTTGAAGAGAGTGAAACAAGGCTTCTGGAATTTTTTAAAATAAAAATATGCATGGAAACTTAGCTGAAAGTTACTGAGGGAGGCGATAAAGTGGCCACCAAGCCCAACCAAAGAACAGTGGTGTCTGGTGATTCTTTCCCCTTCATAATTCTTTCTCTTTGCCATCACTAAAACCAAGAATTGTGTCTATTCTGCTGAGAAGCCTTTAGCTTGCTTTGATATTGGCTACTGGTTATATAGGTCCCTGGGACATGCTCGTTTATTACGGCAGTGTGCAGGAAGTTAGGGAGCTTCACCTTCATTGGAAGGGCATCATGAAAATAGAGAAGACTATCTTTCAGCATCTTCAAAACATTATTACGAGTTTAAATAGGTTTGTCACCTTTTGTTTTTTGTCAGTGGATTATCCTATAGCAGCAGCGTATCTTTGTAGCTTGTAACACAATTGTGATGCTTTTAGGAACTGACTTGAGGAAAGAAAATATTTTGATCCTTATGTAAAAATACAGAGTTAGATACAAATAACGTAACATATTATTTCTTTGAGCTCTGCTTTCTCAGTTATATTTAGGCTTTTTTAAAGATTTTCAGACCTTAGACCAGTTGATTTTAGTTAGAGGCTGTGGGAGAAAAGTTTTTTTGAGTACTCAGATGCTCATGAGATTTTCTGCTAACCCAGAGAATGCATTTTACAGAGTGGCTAGAAGATGTCTCTGTAGAATAAAAAACTGAAAACAGAAAAGTGTTGTCACTGCTGGATTTTTTTTCCTGTTAGTAATGGCTTGCCTTTGCTTTAAAAAAAGCCCCCAAACAATGTGCCTTTCTGAAAATTAGATCTTGATGATTTTCTTTAGTTGTCAAGTTGGTCCATTTTGTTTCCAGGCGTGCCGCTATTATCTGAAGGTCTTAATTCTGCTAGTCTTTTAATTTGGTTCTCCTGTTTTGATATTTTTGCGATTTCCTTCATATGTGTTTTTTTCCCATGTGTTACAAAAGTAGAAGAAATAGTGTGGACACAGCCATTTTTAATACTTTGATGAAAATGCCTGTGCCTTTCGTACGCTGAGACCTGCTGATGAAAATAGATCCAAAAGCAATAAGGCTGATGCATCAGACCTACTGTTAGAAACTAACAGCATAGCAAATACAATTGCTCTGCTCACATATGTAGTATTTCCAAGTATCCTGCAAAATAATAGGTCATGGCGCCAAATTGTAAGGCTGGATGTGAGTGCATTTCCAGTTAAAGCTGGGTGCAGTTGGGTGCAGGGGAAAAAAAAAAATATCTGACCTGTTATTTTTTTGTACACATCCCATATACAAAGCTTCCATTTTGAGTTTCATAACTCTGGAGAGCTATTTCTCATTTGACTTCATATGTAGCTCTGCTTGGCAAAAAAACTGCATTGTGGTGCTCTCCTACTCAATAGAGCTATTCCTTGTAGCTCTATCTATTTATAGTGATGAGTTTATTTTCTGCTTTTTTTTTTTTTTCTTCACTGTGGACTGCTTACGCACCTTCATTTTTAAAATGCAATGGCAATTATTTATGTATTCTGTCCAATGTTAGGAGAAATAAGTTAAACCCAGGACATCTCTCCTTCCACATCACTGACCTAAAGAATAAGCCTTTTTATCTAGCAGGGAAATGCTAGTTGTCTTCTGTGCAATGATACAGCTCAAACGGGCTCGGTGCTGGGTTTTCCTGTATGGAGGAGTTGATGCCTCACTCCCCAAAGACAGATGAGTGCAGCGGACTATGCAGGATAGTGAGCCCATGTTTTCACCTTCCTGAACAAGTGTTTTAATCATTTAAAAATTGCGAACAGCCGCTTTCTGTCTCTGCCGTTGCCTTGAATTCTTTGGTCTCTTAGCGCTGAACTTGGTGCTGTCAGTGTATTTTGGGCCTCAGACTAATGCATCAGTCCCCTTATGGGGGCCTGGTAGGGGAATACGCAGTTGTGGCATCTGAAAGTCTGGGGCCTGGGACAGGTAGCAAGTTTCCCAACTCAGGCAAGTTTGGCAGCAATTCTGCAAGTGTGCAGCAATAGACTTCTGGGCTAGGAAGTAGTCTACCTGGCAAACATGTATCCCTCGGGCACCTGAGGGTCATGTTTTGGGTTTAGTGATTTAAATTCTACAGAAGATACCCTTGGGGTTGGTTTGGTTTTTTTTTTTTTTCTTTTTTCATTTATAGGGACAGCAACTGGCACAGAAATTGCTTGGTGAAGGCACTGCTTGGTCTGTGAAACTTTCATTGTGCTGGTGATGGGAGGATAGGGGAGAAGCCAGGCTGCCTCTAATTCTGGCGTGGGTTTGCTGGAGTGGGAGTTAAAATAGCAGCTTAGTGTATTTGTGAACACAGTACATTTGCTTTACAGTTATTGAGGCATAATAAATTCATAACCCATTCTCTTGACCCCTACCATCAATACCACTGTTATTTTTCTCAGGCTTGACATACTTGGACTAGTTATTCATAACTATTAGCTAATAGCATAGCTATTATGGTTGATTCCAGACTTGCCTCTTCAGTTAAATAAGCCTGTGTTTGTTCTTTTCGTGAAATTTTTATTCTTAATGTTTAACTTGTTCTTCATTTCAAAGGTTCTGAAGAAAAAGCACTTGAAAGATGTCCATCTCCAACAAGTGTCTGTAAGAAGGTTTGCATCGTTCAAACTCTTTTCGATAGAAGACCAGAATACAGAAGAGGAAACTGGAACCTGGGTTCAGTATAAAAGCATCTTTTATCCTGAGTATAGTGTGTCCTTAAGGTAACCATTATTTAAGTTTTAAGTACTTCCTAAGATCTTGTACAGGCCTCAAATATAAAACTCATTAGTCATTCTTCCAGTGTTTTGTATAACTAGGGCATAGTTTACAAATAAACTGTTAGATGTTATTTTTAGTTGTTTGTTACAGTAGGCAGCTTGTCTGATTTCTTTTTTTTTTTGGTACGTTTCACTGAAGTGCCAGAGCTTGAATGAAAATACTGATGATTGTACCTATAACAGAATGCAAATATGAGCATTTATTTTTTATTTCTAATAGCTTTCTGTTTTGACATTCTTCTGATACAAATAGGATGTAAAAAACCTGAACACGTTGACTTGTAATCTTAATAAAAATTTTAATGACGTGATGTTATTCATAAAGTTTTAAAAGCTTTTTGGTAGTGATCTATATTTTATTCAATTTTCTTCTGAATAGTTCGTGTAAAACTCTGATAATTTGGAAGCCAATTTGCAAAACAAAAGAATAAAAAATTTCCTCTTCCTACAGAAATGGTTTATACCTAATGAAGAAATCTGTTTTATACAAAGCAGATAAAACAAATGAAAATATCTGTATATTAAAAAAAAAAAACCCAAACCAAAAACCACATAAAACCAAAAAACCAAAAAATCCCGAAAACCCCTCAAAAACCCTCTGAAGGAGTGTAATGAATTCTCAGTAGCTTTAGCAAAACAGAAAAGTTTATAGCTCCCTTTCATGACTATGTGGGGGGTTTTTTTGTTTTCGTTTTCTTCTGCTTTGGTCTCCTTTTTGTTGTTCAGTTTTGTACGTATCTATAACTTGGTTTTGCCTCAACAGGTATCATTGCAACAGTAACTTAAGCATCATTGAATCAATACTTGTTTTGCAGCCTCTAATTAGCCCTGCTGAGGGTGTAGGATTTTGCATTCTGTGCACAGTAGAGGATATTCTGGAGAGCCTGAGTCATTGAAACTGTAAAGTGCATTTTTATTTAACTGGAACCTTTAAATTAAAGTCAATCTTAGAAACTAAGACCTAACACAAACAAGTGACCATCATTAACTGTGACATTTTTGGAAGGTTATAGAGCAAAACAAAACAACAAAAAGAAAAAACCAAACCAAAACAAAAAAAAACCCAACCCCACAACACTACATGCAGGTTGCCTTAAATTTGCAGCTGGGTAAAAAGTCAAATACAAAATTGTTTGGAGCTTTATAAAGCCTTAATTTTCCATTTTCCAAGCTTATACGTATTGATGCTAAAAGGCTTCAAAAGGAAACTTTTCCATATGAAAATGCTGCCTATTTGTAATAGAAGTAGGTACAGGTTTTTTTCTGCGTATGGACTTTTCCAATGAACTGCTGGGGAATGCTACAGATTCATCCAGATGCTCACAGCCTACCTAATCTCTTTGTGCAGTGTCTCTATTTCCTGGTTTTAGGTCTTCAGAGGCACAGTGGTAATAGGAAATGTAAGGCGTTTAGGTAGAATTTAGGCTGAGCAGGTCTGCAATCCTGTATGCTGCAGTCCTGAACTTCTTCATTCAGTCTCCTTAGTTCACTACCATGGTTTGCAACACTCATTGCAAACAAGTGACAACTTACTTGATTTACTAGTTATGCGAGTTTTAAGGTAGGAGGCGAGCTAAGGTTCACCTGTGCCTGCAGTACAAAAGCCAAGGGAATGTCAGGCTGATCTTGCTCTGAGATTTGATATTTCGGTACTTCTGTTTCCATCACTTACCATGTCATCATTTCATTTGGCATTTTTATTTGGCTAATAGTAGCTTCACTGATGATAGGACACAGCTCAAACTGTAGGCTGCAAACAAGCCTGTTTGTTCATACATGATTGTATTATTGGTGATGATTATATAGTATTCTAAGTATGGGGATTTTGTTTTAACCTTTTATATTCGTCTGAGCTTGGCCAATGGAAATGTACAGTTCCTGTGCTGGGGCAGGTTCACACTGGGTTTCAAAAACTGTATATTGAGGAGAATAGGGAGACTGACTCCTGGTGGGGATTTTGATTTTTACTTTTTCCCTGTATTTTGTTGTTCTAGAAGATACTCAGTGATCTATAAAAACGGTAATCGCTGATCATTTTAGGAATAATGATCAGAACTTACTTACACTTCTATGTTAAAATGTTTTCTCTCTATATTGAAATAGTGGCAATAGATAGCATATACTTATTATTTCAGAATATTGCAGGATGGTGAAGAAGGAAAGGAGAAAATACTCACTGTGTATTTTGCCAGGGACAAAGTATAAACCCTGCAACAAAATCCACTTTAGCTTAAGTCTGTATTAAATAAAGTTTCTTCTCTGTTTTTGCAGAAGCAGTAATTTAAGAGGGTAAACATAACAGTTTAACATACATAACAGAGCAACAGTTTTCACTGAAACTTGCATATCTAGAGGATAAGAAATCTTGGAGTAAGCATTCCTGGATCTTTGAGAACTGATCATGTCTTGGACACTTAAGGATCCTCTGTACATCTGACAGTCTTACCTTCATTTGTCTCCTCCCACTGCAAAATATTAATTATCATTTCCATCAATAGAAACAATTTTAACAAGATAACAAGAGCATATTATTAGCATATTATTAACAATAACATCAGTCAGGTAAACCCAGAACAATGTGCTTGAGTAGGAGAGCCTTTTTATATATCTTTTTGTCAGGAAAAAATGTTGCTATGGCCCCTCTAAAATCTTGACAAAAGTGCTTTTGAATTTTCATCTACATATGTTTTCCTTACGCATTGGGAAAGCTCATTGCATATGTTGGATGTTAAAAGGGTTGTCAGCTAATATCTTGACAAGACTAAGTACTTAAGAAAGTTCATAAGGTTGTTAGTGGCTTTTGGCAAAGAGTATAAAGGTCAAGCTGTATCAGTTCAAGGGCTATCAAAACTGATCAAATTGTATATTCAGATATGCTATGACCTAGCTGGAATTACTGCTCTAGAGGGACTTGGGGACCAGCTTGTTAGGCAAATAGAAGCTTCAGTAGGAGCTCCCAGTCTTGTGTATGCTTTTCTGAACTTCTCAATGCAGCTTGTTTTAATAAGCTGCGATTTTTCTAACCAAAATCAGGTTAGATTCACATTTGGGAAAGAAGAGCTTATGCCATGTTTTTTTGTCACTAGTTTATTTTAGAGGCATTCTTAATAACAAATCTTCCAAAGCAGGAAGCTAGAAGCACCAATATAAGGCAATTTTTGCTTAAAAAATTTAAGTTAGATTTATGTGTAAATGACTACATCCTTGAGGTGACAACATCATTGACTCATTTTAAAAATCCCCATAACTCTCCTTGTTAAACAGTGCTCTCTAGTGTGCTTAACGAAACGTAGATTCACAATACATGGTGGATGGTGGTGTCCCGAAGTTTGTATAGGTACTAAGGCACTTCACGGTAGCTCTGGGGTATAAAAATGAGTGTCTGAGGAGTGTGATTTTTGTTAACAGTGAAAGATGTGTCAGAATGAAATTTCTTCTGTTATAATCCAGAATCTCATTTGATTAGTCTAGTCTCATTTGGATTTGTACCATATTTGATGCTCCTACACACTACATGCTTGTCTTGATGATATGAATTGGGTGGCTACATACATGAAATTGCTCTCTAGTGTTGTTTGCAATTAATGTTAGTTAAAAAATAAATCTCTAAACTGACAGGAAGTCAGGCTGGGAATCGGGCTGAGTGTTTATGGCAGTCTAACATTGAGAATGTAGACATACTCAGTCCAAGCTGGAATCTTGCTGCAGTTTTCACATTCAGATTTGGATAGAGTAAACTGAGTAATCTAGTCTGCAGGTGAAAAATATAAACCCCATTTTGAGTGAAATTTCTTGCAAGGTTGAAGTGGAAAAAGATATCTCTCATTACAGATATTATCTGGCCTTTGGGGTCTTTTCTCCATTAAAAATATGTTTTTATTCATAAAACTTTCATGTTTATTTGTTAGCTTTGTTCAAGTTCTTTTTAACTTTGAGGGTATTTGTCTTTGCTGTTAAAAATTATGCATGTGCTAAATACTTGTTTTCTTGGTGATAGGAAGATGCAGAGTAAGTAGAGACATTTAAAAATATTTATTTAATATTGCATTTCTAAATCCTTCTATTCTTAGTCAGGAATAAGCCTTTAAATTTAAATTTTGTATAAGTAGTTCTAGCAATGAAGTGATTATAGAGCATAAAGATGCAGTGTCTGACTCTGGAGATGGTGTCTGTCTTTTAGACAGGAAAATTATTCTTCTATTAGAGTTAAAAAAGGAGCAATCAATATCTTTAAATTTTTTATTTCAGGATATGGATTTACTTTAAAATTGTAGGCTCATTTTAAGCAATTAGAGAAGAAATAAGTTATTTCTGTGGTAAAATATTTTCCATTGATCGGTCATTTGGTGTTTCAAATACTAAAATGCAGAACTGAAAAGAACAATGTTAGCAGCTTACAGGAAGGGTTACATCTTTGTAAAGCGTGTTAAGTTCCTTTGCAAGGTGTCATGCCTTTGTTCTGAATATGAATGAACCTTTAGATAAAAATATGAAAGAAGTTATTACATGATTCTAGACCTTTGGTTTAGAAATGAGAGGCATATTATTTGTCTGTGGCAAGTGGTATGTTAGAAGATGGTGTAGGAGTGAATTCCATTGGCTATTCCTGTAGGATATTTCTGCTAATAACGATTTGAAGTTTTAATGAATTTTTATTTTAGGGTTAGACATAAAAAAATGAAGGGAAGCAGATTTCAAGGAATATTGCCTACTCCTTATGGACAATTTGCGCGGATATGATAAACTTGCGTTCTTCCATTTACTGCATGCTAAGAGGCAACGTCTGGATTTAGCAGCATAAAGGCTTGGCCAGAGGAGGAAATTGAGGAAAGATAAAAAGTGATTTGGTAACATACTGCTTTCATTCACTGATGAAACTAAGAATGTTCCATCATATTGCTCAAGAAGTGTGTATTTGTAAAAAGAATTTGTAGTCAAAGAAGCCATTGTTTTGGTTTCTTACCATATTAAGCTGAGATCTTGAACTGGAGTGAAAGAGGAGTTATCTTGTTTTGTTGTACTCTGGCCCAGAAAAAAACATTTGATCAGACAGCAAAGTTTGCAGATAACTCTGAGATTCTTGCTGGGCCGAAATGACAATTGATGGTGACACTCCCCAAGCCTTTTTGTAAAGTACCCTTAGCAGTAACTTTTTCACCCTTATTCTGTCTTTCATTTTCCACAAATATTGCAGTTTTATTTTGTATCCAGGGTAATAATATATGGTGATGTGTTGTGGTTTGGTTTTTTTCTTTTGAGTATTAGATGGAAATGTAGTCTACCTTAGTTTTTCTAGTTTTTTTAAGTTTACTATATGTATTTAGTTATTTGTATTATTTTTCCTCATTCAGATGAAGAATAATATAAAAGAAGAGAAGGAACATAGATTTGTTTCATTATGGTTGATGAAAAGCATACATTAATAGGGAGCTACTGAAGGATTATTTTTATTCTACTGTCTACAGCTATTTATGAATACATGCAAAAGTCTGCCACTTGTGTTGCCTGAATTGGAGAGGAAGGAACATTAATATATTTTAAAGATATCTCTCTCTGACTTTATTTATACATACAAAGTTGATTTATTCATAGTCCAGAGTAAGGAATTTTGCTTTGCTTCGTATCAGGAGAAACATGAGTTAAATTAATCATTCATAGATTTGTCATCATTCATAGATTTGTCATCTATAACTTACTGCCTCAGCCATAGAAATTTTTGCATATTGTACCTTGAAGACTTATTATAAGAACACTGTAGATCAGATTAACCATGCTGGCCTGAAATTCACTTTCTGCATATACTTCTTTGAAGTACTTTGTTGATCTCAGCAATCACAGCTTTGAACTTCTTTGAAGTTCTTTAAACTACAACATTCACGACATATTCCAAAGCACTAAATACTAATGTTCTTCTGTATTTTGAGATGCCTGTGGAAATTTATGGGAATTTGGTGGTTGAGATTTAACCACAAGCTCCTGTGATTCCTTTCCTTGACTTTCATAATTCAGTGCACATGACACTTAGAAACTCTTTACGGGCAGTTTGTAAGATGTACTGTGGAAAGCTGTGATCATGACAGGCATTCATAGAAACAAGATGTGACATCTATTTGCAGTTTTCTCTGGGCTCGGTAATGGAGGAGCAGTTGATGGGATGGGACAGTGAAGCAGCAGCTGTTACAGAACTGCTGGGGAGGTGTATGCAGAGCAGTGGATCCCAAACTGGAAGCTGTGGTTTTTAGGTGCAGGACTGCTGGAGCGTGTCCAGAGAAGGGCAACGAAGCTGGTGAAGGGCCTAGAGAACAAGTCTTATGAGGAGCGGCTGAGGGAACTGGGGCTGTTTAGCTTGGAGAAGAGGAGGCTGAGGGGAGACCTTATCGCTCTCTACAACTACCTGAAAGGAGGTTGTAGTGAAGCGGGTGTTGGACTCTTCTCCCAAGAAACTAGTGATAGGACAAGAGGAAATGGCCTCAAGTTGCATCAGGGGAGGTTTAGATTGGACATCAGGAAGAATTTCTTTACCGAAAGAGTGGTTAGGCATTGGAACAGGCTCCCCAGAGAGGTGGTGGAATCGTCAACCCTGGAGGCGTTCAAAACAGATGTAGACGTGGCACTCCAGGGCCTAGTTTAGGAGTCATGGTGGTGTTAGTTGATGGTTGGACTTGATGATCTTAGAGGTCTTTTCCAACCTTAACGATTCTATGATTCTATGACTGAGTAGCATGATATTTATGGCAGAATTTGGAGTTAGAGAATACCTGTATTTACAGGTGCATGTAACTTTTAATCTGCAAGTCAGAACTGTGATGGAAAAGAGTTGAGGAGTAGCTGGTGCAGAGTTTGTCTGCAGGCTCTACAAATAGAGTCCTCCAAATGGAGAAACGTGGCTATTGCTGTTTGGAAGTGTGTCTCCCTTGCCTTCCACAAGTAGATCAACTGTTGGCATGTTGCTTTCCTCAGTCCTAAAACTTGTCTGAAATAGAAGTTATGCTCAATTCTTCACTGTTTGGGTTCCCTAACTGTTAAGTGGTTACCAGTGGAATTTAAGTGCTGCTGCTTTAGCCTGGTGTAGGGAGAAAAAGCTTTATCAGCAGGAAGAGGTATTTTCCTATCATGCTAATGGACTTCGGAAGACTCATTGTTACTAATGTGGAGTAGTTTTAAAATGGTCCGTAATGGTAATATAGTTAAGACCTGAGATGCGATTTTTGGAGTAAATGAGGGTGGCTTTGCTATCCAGATCACTGTTGAGATAATGGCTACTCCTCTCATTCTAGGAGCTTGAGCTCGCTCCCTGCTTTTGTTCAGTGAAGGTTTCATAAGCTGATCAGACTAAAGGAAGCAGCTGTTAAAATTAAGCCCTGTCCTGTTTCACAATGAGTGTGGAGTGGGTATCTGGACGACTGAGGAGAAGTGGGAGGTCTCTCATAGCAAAGCAAAGCTGGATGCTTCTCATTAAATTATGGCTCACTTATGTGCTTGCCATGAACAATATTTGTGAAAGCAAGAAGGAGATTGCTGAGACAGAGAGTTAGAGACTTTGAGTGTTGCAGGCAACCAGAAAAAAACCCCAGACACTGCAAAATGCCTCTGCTGGCCAAGAGAGCAAACGTTGGGGTGTGTTGTGTTTGTACTTGGACACCACAAGCTTTTTGGCCACTGGATAATAAATGTAAGAATATGTTTGAAATTTGTGTATGTTCATTTTAAATTATGGAAAGAATGTTTCATAATCAGAGGAAGAACTGATCCTTAATGAAAATGGAGTGTACCAAAAATAATAATGTAGATGAAGAACATTCATTGAGTTAAATAAAACGTCACCAAAATTTCAGGACAACCTTAAAAACAATAGGTGCGTGGCACGCATCTGTTGTGGGATCTTAGCTTATTCTTCAAGCTGAGGTACTTGGAGCTGTCCACTTCTCATCTCCAGTTATAAACCATAGTATTGGAAACAGCCTGAAATTTGATTTAGTGATAATTTTAAGGCCAGTGCTATGGTTGTATCGTTTCTCTTTTTTGCCTTTGTCTACCTTTTGACACTGAAGTATATAAATTGTGTTCTTTTCTAGATCAGGACACTCCAGTTACTTCTGTTTTTCTTTTTTCATAGCATTCTGTTGAACTGCAGGTACTGGATTGCTGAATTGTTCATCCTCACCTTTGTTTGCTTAACTTGGAGGTTTGCATGATACATCTTCTTTATATATGGACTAAGTACATAAAGAAATTGAGGGGAGAAAAAACCAAACCAAAACATGTTATCCCAGGACGAATCTACATGCCAACAAAGATTAAAATGTTTCTTTACTGTCTCAGCATCTCCTCCTGCCCCCATCTTACATTCATGTAGAAGATGAGACATTCACAGCTGTCTGAGAGACCCTAATTGTGTCAGACATATGCGCAGATATGGAGTTTGTGGCATGCTAAGGAGTCAGCAGGGGACAGTTTAAAGGGCAGCTCTGTGGTTGGCAGAACTATTGATCCTGTCCACTTTCTTGTCACTTCCCTTGAATTAACTCTGTTGCATCGGTTGTCCAATCTGATGGAAAACAAACTTGCCAAAAAAAAGAAGAAAAAGTGCATTTTAAGTTCACGTGAGCCATCAGAATTCTTGTAGGCTTCCACTGCAGCTAATGAATGTATTTTTGGTTTCTTTTTATCTAGCTGGGAGAAGAGCTTTAATGTCCAGTTGAATCTTATGTAACATCTTTCATATATTTAATTGCCCCTGTTTATGAGCTCATTTCAGTTTATTAACTTGATTTCCATTTGATTTTCTTTTTTTTTTAAGAATTAGTCTAGTTGCGGTTTGGTGCTTCTCAAGATTTAACATTTAAATGTTTCTTTATTTAATACTTATGCTTATCAGAAGCTATAAATAGCTTTTTTGCACTATAAGTATACAATTTCATATTTGCAAAAAGGTTGATTTTTTTTTTTTTCATTCTTAAAACAATCTTCCTTCAGGAAAGAAAAGCTGAGACAATGAGAACTAATTTTGTAGGTGCTAGAATTGTTGGATTTCTTCCATTTTTACAGTGTTTCAAATTAGCATGTTCCTAAAGAACCTTAGAAGCTCTATTTGAAACATTATTAGAAGACTGTATTTTTGTATTTTACTGCCGTGCTGAATTCTTTTAAGATTTTTTTTAATGCATTTGTGAAACAGCTATGTGATCTGATTGTTGTAAAGTGTAAGATTTTTTTATTTTGTTCATTTTGGGCCTAGATTAGCTTGGAATAGTTAAAAAAATTTTAGTTGCTTTTTTGTATGTGAATCCAGCTAATCTGACATCTATATAACATTTAGAGGAAGCTTCTTAGGCAAATTTTTATTTAACTTTGGTGCATGTTCTTTCTGCTGCTGTCAGTGTTTTGCTCCCTGTGTTCTAAAATTTGCTGTTGGTATGTGAAATTCAGTTAATTAATTTATTATCCCCAGTTTTGAATGTTTATTTCACTTGGGTTATGCAAATGTAAAACCAAAGAAAATGCAGTTCACTGAACACATGAATCAGTTTCATTGTTCACATTAATTAAATGAAGTGTTCTTGATTTTGTGGGAGAAAATAGGAGTATGTGTACAGCTGCCATTCAAAAATAGTCTTTTGTTTTTCCTCTTCAAAGAAGTCACTCTACCAAAATTCTTCCTTTGCTATATGTGACTTCCACAACTAAACAAAAATTGATGCTCTTCGGAAATGTTTTCATTTTGATAAAGCTTAGTTTAGTTTCCGAGAAACGTGCTCTTGGTTCATGGATTTCAGTGATGGAACTTTGAAGACTAGTGATTGTCCCCTTGTTTTCCCCCAGTGGCTGCAGTAGTACCTGTTTGCTACTTGTCTGTGAAAGGGGATTGTGAGAAGTGAACGTGTGCAGTGAACCTCTTTTCTGAAGAGGCAAGATGTTTTGGGGTTTTTTTGGTTGTTTATGTGTTGGTAAAGTCACTACTTATGTTTTCTTCCAGATTTCACAATGGACTCTTAAATGTTAAAGATGTTCTTACAAGTTTTGACAACACGGGGAATGTCTGTAAGTCATTGTTTATTTAAACACAGCCCTATGTTGATAAAAGTCTAACTGTATCAATATAAAATATTTCTGTATGAGCCCTCAATAACCATTTCGTTTAGCTGAGGAACACTATTACTGTGGTCAGAGATAACAGATCTACCTACCATAGTGTTTTATGTGTTACACTGTTTTATGTAGCACAGTTTGTGTGGATACACCCTTAAGTCATCCTAGTGC
>WAAD01040610.1:4555-18438 GCA_013389945.1 Fregata magnificens | reverse complement strand
GGCCCCAGCCGCCCCCGCCGAGGCCCCGCCGGCCTTCCTGCCCTCGGGCTGGGATCCGCAGCCCCGCGGAGCCGCCTCCGCCCAGGCGGAGAGAGGTGGATGGCAAGGGACGCTATCGGGCCGTTTTAAGGGGCATGAATTTAATTATTAGACCGAAACTGTGCCTCAACATTTACCTTTGCCTGGCGCTGGCTGCCTCGGTAGGGGTTTCCCTTCTTCTGTCAGGAGTTACTCTGACAAAAGCTGCTCTATCAGTATTTACCGGGCCATGACTACGGGCTTCACCTGCACCACGGACCATCCTTCAGCTTCCTGGTGCCCAGAAGAACGAGGGCCACGGCTCCCTGGAGGACGGTGGAGGCACCTCCAAGCAGCCCTGCCAAGCCAGCCTCGCATCCCGGCCCATGTTTCAGCCCCGAGGTGTCCAGGTCTGCCTCCAGCGCAAGCGAGCATTGCCCAAACCTTTCTGCAGCTAAAACTTCTTAGAAACGCGCTCAGCCAGCCTCCGGGGCTCAAACAAGCAGTTCTTGAATACATCCTTAAACTTGCACTGGAAACACCCTCGCTGACAGCGTGGTGAGATATGGGAGAACCGATCCCGGACTCCCCGGGCCATAGGGAGACTTGCCTTCCAGCCCCAGTTCCCCTGGGGCTCCTCTTTCATCCTGTAATTGCCAAACGTCCAGCACACCAGTCTGGGGATCAGCTCTCCCATATCTCAAGGTGTCCTAGGTCTGCCTGCCCAAGGAATATCTACTCCAAAAGGGCTTTTAACTAGACTGTGGGACCCTCAGTAACGTTCATATGGGTCAATGACAGACAGAGGACTTAACGGTAGGTGACCTAACTGCCTGAGACTTCCCAGCCACCCTAAATTAGAAGATCATGAGTGCTGTCCTCTTCTTCTCTGCTCTAATGTAATTAATGACACAAAATTATGTATTTTTTTTTGCCTTCCCCTTGTACATACACCCGAGTTCAGCCTCAGTGCAGGAAATCCAGTGGAAGGAGCTGGAAGAGAAGTGGTGGAACCCCCATTACCATCTTTTGACAACTCCAAATCCAGCTTGCTGCAGAGCGCAGTTAGAGAGATTGCACAGTGAGATTTGTGAGCAGGGTTTAGAGAGACCACCGTGGCTGCTAGCACTGTTACCAAAGAAGAGGTGCTTTAGATATATTAAAAAAAATACCAAACCCAAACAGATATAAAGGTAGAGATAGTGTGGCTCTTTGCCTCATCAAGACTTTTTCTCCCACCAGAAGACTCCTCGTCCGTTGTAACCACAAAGAGATCCTGTGATTATTTTCTTCTATCAACCCCGCTATTTAAGTCTAAAGCTGTAACAAGCTGCTGCAGCTGTTTCTTCTTCTTCTTTCCCAGCTAAATGTCTGAGAATTACTTTCCTGCCTTACCTTCCAAAGTATATTTCAAATGTGAGAAATGCCAGGGTCACAGGAGAGCCAGATTTCCAGTGTGATTTAGGTAAGAAAACGTTCTACTAGAGACAGAGTGATGCTTATCCAGGTACACTTTGCTCCCTTCACGTCAAATTATTTTCTGGTTTTACAGCTACAATTCAGCATGAACATTCATGGTGTTTCTTTCCAATTTGTTCATTTTCTCGCATTCCCATTTCTGTACAAGGGCTTAACAAGTATGTTTGTCTGCTGGAAAGGCGAAGCGTGGATATTGGTGCTACTGATGGACTAGCAGAAACGTCGCTCATCCGAGTAGAACGGTTACGGCGCAAAGCCACAGATGGGCTGTACCTGATCAGGTCCCACCGATTCCAGCTGTAGCCTGGGAGCAAATCAAAGGTGAGACACAGCCACGGGAAAGTCAAAATAGGTTGAAATTCAGAACTTCTCCTTCATGGGGAAAACTCAACATTTCATAATGGGAGTACATTCCAAATCCAAACAAGTATTTTGAACATTTCCTATTAAATACCTTTTTTTCCCTTGCTTCAAGTGCCATGTTAGTGTATTATGGGACCACAGCATATTCTGCCGTTATGTTAAATATGTTATATTACAGTGTAGCATAATGTCTTTTATTGTATTTTCCAAATTACTAAAAGTAGAGCTGTTTCTTAATACTGGAATACCAGAACACATCTGTGCCTCTCCTGTATGCTGCAAGAAAGATTTTAACATTGAAAAAGAAAATAGGACAAACATTTTTAATTTAATCTCTCCTTCCAAATTTGCTGCTCAAAGTAGTTTAGCTTCCAAAAATGTTGTCTTAATCAAAATTCCATTGTGAATTACATTTTTTGATGAACATTTTCACTAACAACCATAAAACAATCAAAAAGTTCAAATGCTATCTCTTATCCCCCCTTTAAAATGGTCCTCTCTCTAGATTTTCCCATCCACAGTCATAAATCCAAATATTTTAAAATAAATGTTTTTTAAAAAAACCACAAAATTTTCAGAGGCAACTTGCAAAAAATGAAGCTTAAGTGAGTGCAGTATTCTTTCTCCCAGCAAGCACCAAGAAGCATCCACTTTTCTCAGTAATAATTACTGTAAAAATATATCTAAAATACATACCAGAAGGGCTCCATTCTGGTGTGCGTGTGTACATAAGTGTTAGAGCATAATATTAAGTTTTTTTTAAAGGGTTAGAGATACTGAGATCCCACCACAATTCCATTTCATACCCACACATACTTAAGGAAATACTTCTAAACTATTCCATTATAGATCACAAGAAAGGGGTCCATTTGAAAGGGTCTCCATTAGCTCGGCCGTTCTCACTCTAAGAAAAGAGAAAGCAAAACCAGGGTGAAGGATGAGAACCCCAGGAGATCATGCTCACAGTTTTCCCTCGCTAGCAGCCACGTGCGAAGCGCACTGCTGCAGCCAGCACGAGTGAGCAGAGTGGGAGCCGAGCAGGGCAAGGGCTGGCTTTGCTGGAGCTGGAGAAATGTGAATATTTATGCATCAAGTGACAGTGTGAATGATTGCACTCAAGGGGAATTGCAGCCTTAAAATGCGGGGGTTTAGAGCAGGCCAAAGAATGGGACTGAACATGCATGTATGCAGCTGGGATGTAGCCAAGCCATTACAGAACATAAAAAGTGAGAGGGAGATTAGATCCAGAGAGACCGAGACCACTTTGCTATTTCACCAATGGAAGACTTTGATAGGGGTTTGCTTTAGCTAGATGTGAGTTGCTTGGCTACAGGATTCTCTGTGTGAAACCCCATGGCCCACTCGGTACAGGGGATAGTTAATTCAGGTCTTAAATATTTTATTTAACGTACAAGAAACTAAAATCTTTAAGCCAGAAATACTCAGAACCTATGAAAAATAAGTCATGCTCTGAATGGGTTACACAGCATAACTCACATTGAGAAATGCTAAAAATCCATTAAACGTTTTCAAATGAGTGTGTATAAGACAGAGGGAAGTGTAAGGTGGAAAGATAACGCCATGCTATAAAGATCAGGAGGTGAATTCCTAATGCACTGCATTGAGTCAGTAATCCAGCAGCTGCCAGTTTAAACATGCTCACCAAAAGTATTGACATTCTTCTCTGGGAATTGCCTAAACAAGAAGCAACCTTTTTTTAGTGTACGCTTTTCTGTCATCCTCGGCCTGAATATCATTGATGACGACAGCTAAAACAAGAAGTACCACGCTCAGTTAATACTAATTTCAGTAATGGACTAATAATGACAGCTACACATCAGAGCTTTATTTATTGTTTTGTATTTTCTTATTTTGAAGGCAAATGACTCACTAGCTTTACCAGAAGCAAATGGCACCTCAGGGTTATAGTACCACCAATCTACTACCTTAGCTTTGGAAATCCATTCCTTTATAATGAAGATAAAGATCTTGTTATTCAAGGGGAGAATGCATGCAGGAGTTAAATTTATTTGCATTAACTTTATCAAAGGGCAATAAAATATAAACGATAACAAAATACACAAAACATTGAATGCAAAGAGACAGATCCTTAGTCAGGAAAAGTTCCTTTCTTATTTCAGAGAGGGTCTCAAGCATAAGATGCTGAGCTGACATTCATACAGAGAAACTCCATTAGGAAAGGTTTTATTCCAGGGGCAATTTACAGTCTGGGCTTTCCTTTCCTTATCTGTATGTTTGGAATTTTCCTGTATCAGAAGTTTTGAGCATTCATTTAATTACTCAAGTGCAAAGCAGCCAAACTCAAGTCCCAGTTACTTAAAGCAGAACTTGAACTAAAATTAATGTGTAATACTCCCAATCCAAAAATTAATCAGCATAGACATCATTAATCTTCTTGTGCCTTCTTTCCTAACTATTCCACGTTATTCACCAGAACTTGGAAAAATGCAACTAATGGAAATGAGGACTACAGTTCTTCTAAAAAATCATGTGCTAATAGCTCCTTTCTCCTTGAAGTAAGAGACTATAAGCATGCCTCTGCATAATTGTTAAGAGTATCATATATGGAAAGAAGCAGCCAGTCGGCTATGCAGGTCACAAACTAGGTAAGACACTGGTTAAAAACAAGTCCTTTCTTGAGGAAGTTTAAGAAATAAGCAACCAGTTTAGCCCACCGAGTGCTGACAGTTTTACATGCTTTTAATACAAAGCATTTACTCCTAAATAAAAAGGCAGTCACCTTCTTTTTCTGAATGCTCTTAAAGTGCAGTGTTGAGTTCAACATACTTCATTCTGTCTGGTTTTGAGATTACAAAGACAGATTACATATCCAAAGAGATGCCAATACCTTTCTTTGCAAGCTTTGAGGAAAAAAAGATAAAAATCCAATAATGGCCAAGTCTTCACATCCAGTAACTTCTGGCCTTTAGAATTCAACTTACTTCTGCCGTTACTTCAGATTCCTCCGCAACCTACATCAGGGAGATCAGAGAAGACAGATGAGGTCTTCACGTCAGAACCACACCAAAGCCCCTATCGCTCCTGTCTTCATTAACGTTTCTCAGGACCACACAACATTTCTACAAAATTTATAAGCAGTGTTGTCAAAAGCTGCAGATGAAAAAAAAGGTCTTTACCTATTGCGAGGATATCGACTCATGCAGTGAAAGCCCTTTTTTTTAACCAATGCCAAACCTGAGGGCAGACTATCTGAACTGACATAATCTGACGATCTGGAGTACTATACATTCCCTCATTACAAAATCGACCAGCTTTTTCCACACACAAAAATGGTGACAGTTAACAATTTTGGCCAGACAAATTTGTATCAAGTACTGATAATTTTCAAGTTCCACAAGAAATAAAAATCTTAGTAATAATCAAAGCAATTTCTCGTATAAATGAAATCAGATAAGACTCGGCCTTTTATTCCAAAACATTTTACTACAAACTATGCGTAACTGATTATACCCAACTTTACTGGATGTGTAACTGGTGATTACCATGACAATCTAATATATTACCTCTCCAAGAAAGGAAGATCTTATTGCTCCAATTCTCTTTTTGAATTCAAGTATTAGTCTATTACATGGATCATTTCACAGCTGGCTCTGATTTATCTTGGGTTTTGATGCAGCAATTAATTCTGCTCAGAATTAAGAGGACAGAAAGATGTAGCCAGTCATTTCTGTAGTCTCTGGTTACAGTGTTATTTGATTGAAGAGGTAAGGTTCAAATACATATTTTTATAGCAGTCAACTCCTAGAATCCTTCAAGGCCATGTGACTTAAAGTAAAAACTGACTTTTTTTTTCTGGCAAAGTAAAATTTATTTGTGATAGTCACAATATATAACATTTATAATTTAGTGACTGTAAATAAGCGGGTTCACATATTAACTGATTCCCCTCAGAGCTCTGTTACACAGGATAGCTACTTTGCACAGTACACAAAGATAAAAAATCATAAGGAAAACATGGAAGAGACTTTCAGATCCTCTTATTTTTATCAGTTACACTCTAAATTACAATGACATACTTTCCCATACTAAGAGATCATGTGTCTTAATCCTCATCCTGAAAAATCAATGGGCACATCTTGAATACTGACTCAATTTTTTGGCTATTTTTTCCCCCTTCTTCCCCAACTTAAGAACTTTTTGATTGTATCACAGGCAGTTCTATGCACTGCTTTATACCTGCTTATATGAAGAAATAATATGGCATTAAATTAACTTACACCTTGCACTATTTTTAATGTGACATTTAAGAAAAATAGGATTTTTTTCATTGGTGACTGATTTAAATTTCAAATGTGTACGCAGTGATTACAAAGCTTATATGTATCTATATATATATTCTGATTAGGGTCAGAGCAGTACCAAGGGGAGGTGTTCAAGCAGTGATGCCTTACTTTGTTTCCCTTTTGGTATTTCTAACACACCAAAAAGCTGCAACAGTACTGCGGATTGCTCTGAAAGCATCAGAATCTTTACTGGCAAGGCCTGGTCTCACACCTCCTAGGTCCCAGGAGCAGTTTTTAGTGTGGAGAAGTACTACCAACACTAGATGATGATCGAGTTAGGAACCACTAAGGCATATCAGACATATCCAAGTCTTTGCAACTGGATGGGATGCATCTCAGGTGCTGGAAGTGAATTTGAGGAGGTATAGCTGCTACTATATAACTAGTGGTTGTAATGCTGTCCTCCAAAATGTAGCATCTCATCTTGCTAGATGAGGGCACAATGATTGCACTTTCACCTCAAGTTTGTTAAAGCAACTGCTTTCAACTTTTCAGGTATGGGAGTATGCCTACAGAATGTGTGGTAGGATACAGGAAGGCAAATTTTATATCATTGCAGTAAATTAGTTTATTGGAACTGACTTCAACTGAATAGCTTCCAGAGTTATACTGAGGTATTACAGAATTTATTCTTATATCCCTATTCAAGTAGCAGTCTTTACTTTAACCTCAAATTACTTCTTAAGGCTGAACATGAGCCGGCGGTGTGCCCAGGTGGCCAAGAAGGCCAATAGCATCCTGGCTTGTATTAGGAATAGTGTGACCAGCAGGAGTAGGGAAGTGATCGTGCCCCTGTACTCGGCACTGGTGAGGTCACACCTCGAATACTGTGTTCAGTTTTGGGCCCCTCACTACAAGAAGGACACTGAGGTGCTGGAGCGTGTCCAGAGAAGGGCAACGAAGCTAGTGAAGGGTCTAGAAAACAAGTCTTATGAGGAGCGGCTGAGGGAACTGGGGCTGTTTAGTTTGGAGAAGAGGAGGCTGAGGGGAGACCTTCTCGCTCTCTACAACTACCTGAAAGGAGGTTGTAGTGAAGCGGGTGCTGGACTCTTCTCCCAAGTAACTAGCGATAGGACAAGAGGAAATGGCCTCAAGTTGCGTCAGGAGAGGTTTAGATTGGACATTAGGAAAAATTTCTTTACTGAAAGAGTGGTTAGGCATTGGAACAGGCTGCCCAGAGAGGTGGTGAAGTCGTCAACCCTGGAGGCATTCAAAGAAGGTGTAGACGTGGCACTCCAGGGCCTGGTTTAGGAGTCATGGTGGTGTTAGTTGATGGTTGGACTTGATGATCTTAGAGGTCTTTTCCAACCTTAATGGTTCTATGATTCTATGATTCATGCAGGTATCTGTTTTAAAAACCTGAAAACACAGCTCTTTACTTTATTAATTTGATTCATGCTTTGTGTATTTAAAAGTGAGTTTTATAATTTTGTAAATTAGTTACACAATATAAAACATTCAATGCTAATGCAGTAGACTAAAAATGATATGAAGTTTTGAGTTTTTATCTCAACAGTAGTCTGTAAAAGTACTGACAACAAAGACCTAAGGATAGGAAAAAAGTAAACAATGCATACTGGATGTCTGTTTCATTTATCTAATAACTATTATAATAAACACTAAAAATAGATATGCAAAGATTTGAGTTTGCTTTTTGTTTATTTTACCACCCTAAAGTAGTAGTTCATTCCTGACACAATTTTGATGGAGCCATTTACAAGATGCAACTCACTCTAAAGTCACCAAATAGCCCTCTCTCTATATGCATCCTGTTTAAAATGTTATTGACCTGCAGTTGGACTTGGTGACCTTACGGGTCTTTTCCAACCTAAATGATTGTAAATATTCATGTATTTGATGTAGAAGGTTTCAAACACTCTGGGTTTCAATGTTCTTGAAAGTGTATTACGGCCTGCAGACCCAGATGTACCCCGGTAATTTTTTGACCTATTACTGGCTGACAAGTTGCACGTGCCATTTGGTCTTCTAAAGGTCTGGGAAATAGCATGTATCTCCTGGAAAAGGTAGCGGACTAATGCAAGCAAATGTGTTCCTGCCAGCTTGCCAATCAGCAGGCATATACCTCCCGACAAGAATGTGCCTATATAATATCTGGTCATCCAGACACGTAGGAGCACATGTGGTCTAGCTGGCAATCTGCTCACCAGGCGATGCGCACTCTCTCTCAGTGATCTGAAAAAGTGTTTATTTTTTCCAAGGGTACAGGGGGTCTGTTAGCGCATGTGTTCTGTTACTGTATTTTAGACCCTTTCTCCTTCCCAGTTTTGGGGACAGCCAGCAGCACAGAGAACTGGAGTGGGGAGGCATGGACACAGGAAAGAAAGGATAATTTCCCAATCAGTAGTCTCCAGGTAAACAGCAGAATTCATGGCCAAAAAGGGATGCCTTTTATCACTGTCTTTGGGATGCTGAATGATGCAGCAGTGCTAAGTACTACAGATTTGGCATATATTAAAACCACTACTTTTTTTTTTTCCCCCAATTATCACTACGGAAATTTAAGTTTAGAGAGAAGATAATGCTGTTTGTACATAAACTTGCATGTTTGTAATGAGTTATTTTTTTCCTTCAAAACAGATTATGAATGGGCAGAATCATTCAGCACCACATTCAGCTGAATTAATTCAGCAAGACTGGATACAGAAAATACCATGAAGATACACAACACTGTAACGTTAATTATGGTCTTACGAATGCACTCACACTCACCTTTGCAGGTAGTGCATATCCTCCAGAAAAAAGGGAACCAGCCACTAAATTGGTGAATTGCCTGCTGAAACCTTACATGGGTCTCAGTAACCAGAAACCGTTTATACCTGATCCCCATTCAAATAGCTCTGCTTCAGCAACACTATTTAATTTCAGAACTTCATCTCTTCATCCTTACACTTTATCTAGCATTACAGTGGCTCCTCTCATATCCCATATCATGGCTGAATAATTCAACAGCAAGTAAATTCCTTACATTTGTCTTCCACAGCCTTCATCACTAATTGCTGACTGATACTTTCTAGACCTCACTGAGGAGATGTTTGCATTTTTCCTTCAACACCACCACCAAGGAAAGGCAGTGAGACAGGCTATAGCTGCTGGAAAAGGCACTCCAGCTCTGTTCAAAACATGCTCTCAGCTCTGCCAAAGTGCTCCAGCTGGTATCTCCAAATATTTAACGCACCTCATTCTGAATACAGTTGGAGTGCTTGTAGGCTATTCAGTGGCTAAAACCAGCTCTAGGGTGCACAGCTAAAACTGCACTGGTTTGTATCTTAACTCTGTATTTCTCCTTTTTCTGAAGCCAAGGCTGAAAAATGTTTTATTTTTGAATTTTCATAAGTTTGCTGAAATTGATATTCAGTAAGATAACAAGATCTAGGTTACCTGGAGGTAACCCCCCACCCTCTCAAATAAGAGCGCTATATTCTGTAATATGAAATAAACATATGACTGTAAAAGTTATGTTTTGGGTATACAAATATTATAATCTCAGTATCAGCCCTCCCCAAAAAACTGTCATATAATAGGCTTTAATAATTCTGTTTATTATAATGCCAGTTAGATTCATATAAACAAAAGCCCAGTATACATGCAGAACATGTACATTCTTACCTGTTATCAAATATACATTACTCTATATAGATTTCAGACCACATAAATCACCTCAAGGCATTTATAAATATTTCATAAAATAAATAAATACGATGTTGATAAGAACACCTGCCAAAGAGCTAAGAAGAGGGAGAACTAACATTGCTCACTGCAAGTGAAGGGTCTGGGGAACAAGTCCTATGAGGAGCGGCTGAGGGAACTGGGATTGTTTAGTCTGGAGAGGAGGAGGCTGAGGGGAGACCTTATCACTCTCTACAACTACCTGAAAGGAGGCTGTAATGAAGCAGGTGTTGGTCTCTTCTCCCAAGTAATTAGCGATAGGACAAGAGGAAATGGCCTCAAGTTGCGTCAGGGGAGGTTTAGATTGGACATTAGGAAGAATTTCTTTACTGAAAGAGTGGTCAAGCATTGGAACAGGCTGCCCAGAGAGGTGGTGGAGTCACCATCCCTGGAGGTGTTCAAAAAAGGTGTAGGTGTGGCACTCCAGGACCTGGTTTAGGAGTCATGGTGGTGTTGGGTTGATGGTTGGACTTGATGATCTTAGAGGTCTTTTCCAACCTTAATGACTCTATGATTCTAAGTTCCTTCCATTTGAACTAGAACTTGAACTGTACTGGATGTGGGTGGTGGCTAGGAGAGTGGTTTATGATTAGTTGACACAATGCAGTGTGCTTATTATATGCTGACTATATCATGTAAAGATATTAGCATATTGCTAATCACATAACATACACTGGAGAGACAAAAGGTGACTTTCCCACCAAATTCTGAATTGCTACGATATTGCTACGAATACCTACTATGATATTTAATTCCATGAGTAAGGAAATGTGGGCAGAAACTGCTGGTGACAGGGTAAGTTTACAACATCAAAATTTCAACAACTTCTCTACTCAGGGAAAATTAATAATACTGTATCCCATTGGAAGGTATTAGGTATCTTTAATATAGTTAAGTGATTTGTTTTCTTTTAATTACTTCCTGCCAATATCCATAATTCTCTCTAAATGTTCAAAACTAACTTAAAATCCAATATAAAATTGCTATTGTTTTTATATCATGAAAAAAGAAAGATTAATGACATATTTCAGTAATCTAGTAATAACTGGCTTTTTTCATTGTTCAAGCTATATGTAATCCTCAGTGGATCTTAGATGTAGACTAAAAAGGTATTTAATGCCCGTTTTTCAGTTGCTAAGGTCAAACATCACCTAGCATGTATAGGGAAAGAGGAAACATCTGTTGGAATAATTTATCTGACTAACACAGAGGGTAGGATTAAAATTCACTAATTTCTTTGGTCTGATACTGAACTTCAATTGAACAATACAGGTATTTGTTCAGTTTGACAAAATTTCCTCACTTTACATGTGGGCATATTTATGCATATGCCTAACTACTGGATCTGGCAAGGGAATACTGTGATTTGTCATTATTTCATATCTGCATATACTCTGAGAATTAGTATTTCTGCATTTTGAGTTATTTTTTCCCCAAAAAAACATTTTAAAGAATTCACAAACCTTTAACTAATTCCCAAGACTCTTTGGTTTCCATGGAATTCCTCTAGTAACAAGATTAGAATACGTCTCAAGATCAGTGATTATGTATGAAATTGTAATGTACAGCAACCTTCAGCGCCCAAGATAGAAGTCCCACTTAAAAGTTTTTTGAAAATATTAAATGCAAGTCATCTGACTGTAGTTTATTCTATCCTTTATGTGAATCAGAGTAAAATTTTCTAGACTAATAGTAAAACCAAACCAAAACAAACAAAAAAATCAAATTGTTTAATTCGCAAATGTAAATTAATCAAATATAGACATTTTATTTCAATCAAGTATGGAAGATGCAATCTTTGCCTTTCTAGGCAAAGACCCCTTTCTAGGGTCAAAAGGGATTTCAACAGGGTCAGAATTGTACTCCAGCTTCTTAATATTGGGAAAAAGTTTGACAAGCAAAGAAGCTCAGCAATTGGACCGCTTTTTAACATGGTAGAGAAGAATTGGAATGCTTTATCTCCAAGGAGGTAGCAGAAGTTCTTACACTGACGAAAAAAAACTTTCTGGGAGGTGCTGTACACGCATGTTCCATCCTTTATTAGAACTAAGGGGAATGGTAAATGAAAAGCATAGTTTTATTCAGCCTGGCCCAAAAGACAGGATGCTAATAACGATGAAATGCAAGCTGACAGAACACTGAGCACATGGATAAACTAATTTTACAATGGAACTACAAGAAAAAAAATCATGTTTGTATGGCATGAGTATTACGCTGTACCCCTCTAAATTTCACGAGCTTGGACTGTTCACTGGAAAATAATCACGTAGTAGTAGTACTATTTTGTGATAACTAGGGCATTGTTCTTGCAGTTCTTGTTTTTAAACTTCTCCACTTCTGCAGCAGGAAAAAAATTGAAGAATGGGCACATATATGATGAGTTCAGTTTCTTTTTAGGGCAGAATATATCCATTGTCATATGAAGAACAGAAATGATACTCCGGAAGAGAGCAGCTCTGTGATTTGTAATTCTTCTTCCATCTCAAGGGAAAGGCAGCTATTTTTAGTCAGAACAAATAATCAGTAGGAACAAAACTGATGCAATGGGAAGTCATAAATTGTCAAGAATAAAATAGTATTAAATGTTGCCTAGTCAAATTTTCAAACATACTAATAAATTCTGATTTGAATGTAAAATAAACCACTACATTTAGTAATTTAGTTACAAAAGAATAGCTATGTCAGTTGAATATATTGATTTATTTTATCTACAACATTGCATAAATGATTATTTTTTTTGTTGGCCAGTACAGCTGATAAATAATAAAACAGGAAGGAGTAATATTAGGTCCCAAATACTGAACTAAACTACTACTACAGGTAAAACTGGAAAAACTATAGGTCCCAAACTGCAAATCCCTATAAGCAGATTTTGTTTCCACAGTTGCATTAGAGTTCACAAGGTCACTTATGTGAGCAAGGAATACATATGCTAAACTCTGAATTGTTTAAATTCATCTAATATCTAAATTTCTGTAAGGCACACACATCAGATTTTCTTTCTTGATTATCTTGATGATCTTGAGCTGATGCTACAGGAAAATGCTAATCAAGTATATAATACACTGGAACATGCCTATTAGAAGTAAGCTATAATGATGAAAAGTGATTGTTTCTCCTTCTGCATATTACTGCATGCACGGGATCAACCTCTACCAATGTTGTTGATGATAGTAACTGTACTTCCAAGAACTAACTTCTGTATTATTTTACTGTTTTGGAAGATCAAATGCATATGACAGAAACTAGTAACACTGGAGTAAAGTTATTACTATTAGCTAGTCGACTGATTTATAACCAGAAACTGAAATCCATTATCCTGTCTTTCAAAGAAATAAAGATAACAATTATAACATAGTTAAAAAAACCTGAAACTAATTTCAGATGAAATTCTACTTTCATGTACTCGTTTTCCAACTGATTCAGTAAGAGCTGTACATGCAATAATAGCCAACAGAACTAAGAGGAAGATGTCTGAGGAACATACCTGAGTTTGCGTCTGATTTATTTTTTTTCCAGGATTCTTGGCAGAGGGTTTCTTTTAACTTTGTGCATCTCAGACAAAACTAAAAAATTTGTTTTTTCTTTCACAGAGTGACTGTAGTGAAAGGGAAGAATAGGATAAGGTGTTTCAAAGTCAGCTGCAGAAAACAAAGAAAAAAGGATTAATTCAATATCCCAAGTCAAACCATATCTATTTTAATATTCAGTATGATTGATGACAGGTTCCAATATATCTTGTTATAGAAAACAGTGTAATAAGCCTTAGGGTAAAATGCCTCAAATTTGATAACTGAGAATGGAGTTTTTTGAAAGGGAGTAAATAGCACCTCCTTATATCGGTAGTTATTCAGAAGACAGAATATTACTTTCAGAACCATTCTCATTCACATATGGCTTCCAAACACTGAGCAGACTGCAACTTTCTTGGGGCAGAGACTGACAGGCTGAGTGCTTTTCACGTGTTCAAAAACAACTGATCTTCATGAGATTTCATGATTTAATAATTTG
>WAAD01040603.1:150045-187694 GCA_013389945.1 Fregata magnificens | reverse complement strand
GACACGGTAGGGAGAGAGGAAGAAAGAGAAACCTGAGAAACTTCTGCCTTAAGATACAGTGCTCTCTTCTAATTTCCAGTTGATACTTTTAGTCTAAATTAGGAAAAAAAAAAAAAAAAAGAGAAAATGGTTTTGGGTAATTTAGGTGACTGTAGGACTAGAGTTACCAAATTTAGAGGCGTTGCCTGCCTTAAGTGTTTCAAACTGGCTTTTCATTAAGTCCGCATTTGGAGTTCTTTAAGCTTTTCAAGCCCTAATGGTAGTAGGATTTATTATATGTATTAATGTTATGGTTGAATGGTAACGTTGAAGCTGTTTGTGTGGGTTTGTTGGTTTTTTTATACACTAGTGCGCTCAGGCAAGATACACTTTCCATCTAGTTAAGGCAGACATCATTTATTCAGAAAGGACTCATTCCCATCTCTGTAATTAACGTATTTTTCAGACGGTCAGATATGAAACGCTGGTTAACCTGAACCTTATGAACAAAAACTAATCCTGCGCTCTCCGGTGCTCCGAGGATGGTCCGGATTCTCATCAGCCAGCTGCTTTTCTTTGCGTGAAACATTTTACAGCTCTTCGGTTACTCTAGTATGGAAATCTTAACAAGCCTCTTTATCATGTGCGTGTGTATGACATATATATGCGTGCCTGTGTGTTAGATACGCACACGTATAAAAAGTGTGCGTGGGGAGGGGTGCTCCTGCCAGGCGCTGTGAAGCATTCCGGGTGTTGTAATTTGGGCTTGCAAAGCGGTATGATACAATGTTGCCGAGCAGAAAAGCGCACGATAGATTTAATGTAGCCAATTGTGTACTTCTGAAAAAAAGAGTAACTGTTCAGTGTGAGTTAATTTTGGATTTTTTCAGCATCTCTCTTTTAGGCTTTGTGCCGCATTCTTCTAGACAAATGCGTATTCCATGTGGGCCACTGTTCTGCTAAATGCTCTCAGTTCTCCTTTTGCAATCAAGATTATGTTGCTAAGGAGATTTTGCTTTTATTGGTGCCATTGATTTGTGTTAATACGTTTTGAATACCTCTCGGTATTCTTCCGTAGACAAGGCCAAAAGAAAAACTTCCCTGAGTTTCCCGATTTACATTACAAATGGAGCGGTGGTGTAATGAAGCCGATATAAAGTGGGCAGTTGAAAGGGAACTAAAGAAGGGCACTCAAGTGAGAAATGAAGAAATGTGCCGAGAGCGGTCTGCGGGCCGCCTTCGGCCCAGCTGCGGCANCGCCGCCCCCTCGGGGCCGCCGGGCCCCCTTTCCGCCGCCCCCTCGGGGCCGCCGCCCTCGCAGCCAGACCCGCTTTTCTGCGCCCCGCCAGGCTGCCCCTTTCAGCGAAAGGCAGGGCAGCCCGNGGGCGCCTGTGCGGCCTCCGGGGCTCACCGCCTGCCTTCCCCCTGTCCTCCGGGCAAGGACCCCTTCCACAGTAGCCCAGCTCCCCCGGGGCTCTCTGCCGGGGCGCGGAAACGCAGCGTGACCTGCTTTATCGATGCACCGCCATGGCCAGGCTGTGCTGAGAGCCCGCTCTCGGCCACTCCAGCTTCGAGGTGCCCTTGACGGGGGGACGGTGGCGCTGCCCAGGCACNCAAACAAAAAAGAAAAAATACTTTAAAATAAAAAAGTAGTTAAAAAACACCCAAAGCCTTTTAACCTTGTGTTCATGCACAGCTCCACTGAAGACAAGCCTCAGGACATCAGGCCTCCTGCCCTCATGTACATGGGCAAGGACCTCCCTTGGCTGCTCTCGCTCTTCCACATTACGTGGACAAGCTCCAGAAGGACTCAAAGACCTGGTAGCTTTTATATGAAAAGATTGTTCAGAGAACATTCACACCAAAAAGCCAAAGAGCATTCCCATCTTCCAGAATTTGCCGTCGCAGAAATCTTCTGCCTGTGGTGATCTAAACCCCTGCCCCCTGCTTGATGTTGGGATGGCATGGAGAAGGCCTGGGTCTACATCTTCAAACAAGGTAAAGGGGCCTTTGCTGAGTGATGTCTGTACTTGCAAAGCACCTTGGTGGTCGCACTGCAGATATTCAGGGATGAAGACTTCTGTTACACAGCCCCCTGATGTCACAGGGAAGCGGCATGAGCCCCGTGCCGCGTGCTAGTGAACGAGCTGGGAAAGTAACTGGCTTCAGGCACCTCGTTTAGGTTTTGGGTTTCCCCTGACATGGGGAGGTGACCCAAAGTCACAGTATTGCGTGACTTGTGATCCAAAGGAGCAAATGTGTTTTGAAATAGAAACGATTGCTCTACCTTTTGCATCGGGACCAGCAGTCTGCTTTATATTGTATATTGCTTACTGCGACAATGTCCCGTCGCATTTGTGTAGGTTTGGCTTGCTTCTTCACGTTGCTCCACGTTGTTCAACCCAGAGATCTTCATTCTTAGGCTATCGATCACATTACACATAGCATAAACTTGCCTTCTTACACTCTTCCTCTCTGCAGTATTAAGCCCCTGCCAGTAGAATGGGAACTCAGGCTTGCTGAGTAGATGGAAGGAATAGAAAAGCTCAGCCTCTTTACTCATTTTCTATGTGACCTTTTGAGGACTCCAGGTATTAAGTACTTATTCTTGTTCGTGTGCCTTTAAAGATCTGGATCTCGAGTAGTTATTTAATAAAATAAGAGAGAAATGTGTAAGGATAGCTATTCTATCCAAATTATGCAAAGATCATTTTAACAGCGGGTCTTGCTCAGGATTTTGTGCTATTCTGTATTAATTTCACAGTTCTAAGCAAAATCCTTCATCGTGTTTCAAGAGCATGTGCCCAAACACATTATTTTTAATATGTTTTTTCATACCTTTTCCAACACACTTTACGGAAAGGGCCTGTTTCTATATGAGATAATGAGTTTTGAGGTTAATGAGGATAGGGCCCAGAATTCCTACTGTATTGTGTGTCATCGAGTATACAGTAGAAATAAATTAAGAGAGGGAGACAGTGTTTTAAAATCCTCTTTCATTTAGGCATTTTGTTTAGCATTCAGAACACAGCCACATTACATGATTAGCTGATTTTAATGAGTGTCCTCTAATCAGTTAAATGGAAGTGTGTGGAAAACCTAAAAAGATTATTTTATATTTGCGGAGACAGTCTGTTTACATTGTTATACCTCAGCTAAGAGGATACTTGGCATGTATGATGCATCTAAGAGAAAAATGTGGAAGGCTAAAGAAACCTTGAAGACAATTGGATCCAGCCCATTCTCCCTCTCCCCACAATGCAAGCTCTGATGAGTTAGTATTTTAATTAATGTCAACCCTTACCATCAGTGCTCATGGGAACAATCATTAAACCAACACAAAAACATTTTAAATGGCTGGCAACCTACCAGATACTGAGCTAAGCATTCCCATGGTAGAGTGGATGGTTTCATAGCCAATTCTGCACTGGATTAAATACGTTCTCTAATAGTACTGGCTCGAAAGGCTATTATTTTCATACTAAACAATGCAGTATGGCTTCTAAGTTCTTCTATTTTAAAATGTTTTTATATTTACTTCCCAACACTAGTATCAATGTTATTTATATGGATGTGGTTGAATTTTACTCTTTGTTGTTGCTAAAACTTGTTTTTCTTTTTCCTCCTTTCCCCCCCTTTTTTGGTTTCCTTGCTGCTAAACCCAAACCGTATTTTTTTTTTTCTCTCAGATAATTCACATGATCAGACACAGCCTAAACCAACAATCAGTTTCCCATGTAGCTCTAAAAATTGCTGGGTGAGTGGATTTTAAAATTGGACAACTTATATATTTTTGGTTTCGTATTATGTTACTTTTGCACGGTAGGGACTGGGTCACATCTCTAACTGCCTAGTAGGTACTCTGCTGTCATCTCTGCAATATTTGCTTGCCAAGTGTACTAAGTAGCCTGATCTTTCTTATTCCTCGAAGGCCTTTTTTCCCCTCCTCCCATCTTCTGCGTTTGCTGTTTGCTCAAATTGTTTAAACATGGAGCTCAATGACAGGCTATTAGCGCTGACTGGAGCCACACATAATGTGGCCACATGTTGTGTAAGCTTCACAACTTGTCTGCTAATTCCCCTCAGGCCTGACCTGAAATACCCTTGCTATTCTAGCTCTTAGCCCTTCCCGAGCAGACAGACACTCATGCTAACTCGTACGACATGTTGGTGAGGTCTTTGATTTGGGGCCAAATCCTGCCTCACTTTCTGCTGGAGGTAGTGCCATAGCAGTTGGCGAATCTGCCTGAGAAGGAGAAGAGGACAGGGCCAGCCATGTTGTACGGATGGGGATGAGGGTGAGACCTCTTCCCTCTTCTGGTGTGACTCCTTGGGAGTGAAAGCCCATGGTTGCAGTGCATCCGGCAGGCAGCACGAGAGGTTCTGCTCTCCTCTTCCTGCAGCGGTGTGAATCCCACTGACAGTTCCCTAGGGAAAATACGATTTCTGTAGAAAGTCCACAAGCTACGAGGAAGGAAAATGGCAGGAGAAGCCCAGGCTGGCAAGCAGGGAGACTGTTCTCCATTTCATTCTTGTCATTGGGATCTCTGATGCCACTGTGATGGGTATGGAAAGGAGGGAGATTTTGGTCAAGTGGGCAAAAAAAAGGGCAACCCATTTAGGAAGAAGATGAGGATAATGAAATACATAGTGAGGAGCTCAGAGAATTTACTCGTTAGAAGAGGTGCTTATTGGACAGAAAATAAACGAACCTGGAAGGATTGGAGTGGTGGAAAGACAAAAGATCAATGCAGATGTGTAGCACTGGTATCCAAAAAAGAAATTAGTTAGAGAAATGGATTTCAGATTATGAGGTAGATTGGTAGGGTGCATGGTAGATTAGGCTATAGGATTGATGGGTTGATACGGCTGATCAGAGAATGGAAATAAATAGAGGAAACCTTGAAAAAGCCATGGAAGCCCCAGCAACAGTGTATAGACAGTGTTAAAAAAGACTGTAAAGCCAAGAACAGACTAGAAGAGGGGAACAAGAAAGTTTCGGGAGAACGTGGAAAAGTAAAGTTTAGTGAAAATTAGCGAATTATGAGCAAGGGAAGACAAATAGCACGGAAAGAAAAAGTAGAAGAGGAAATTCCAAAGACCAGGAGGGAACGGATTTAGAGGTGAAAAGGCGAGAGTTATGTGAATTAAAACCATGGGGGGAAAAAGTGAGGTGGTCACAGAGAAAAGGGGAAAAAAAAGGAGCAGGAGGAGTATACACGCAATGTACAGTCTGCGTACAGTCTCTTTAGGAATACCTTTAAACCTCTTAAAATGTGGACATCTTTGGAAACAGCAAACCCCATGATCGCCAGCTCTGTTTCAGTGTATCCATCTTCATCCTATAGGATGAAAAATGGGGAAGCTCCTTACCCTTTCCATTTAATGAATGCACTCTTGCACTTAGGCGGTTTTTAAGTTGCAGGAAGAACTTTTGCTCCATTTTATTCTTCTTTCTGCATCCTGTCATGCTGAAACACTTCCAATATTCAGTCCCCCATCTATCTCGGAGATCGAGACCCTCAGCATGCTCTTCCACTGTGTTTTCAGCTCCTTGTTGAGCTTTTCTTCATTCACAACCTGAATTCCCTGACACGGGGAGATACAAGTAACAGGGGAGGCTGCATTTTACCCTTAATAAGCTGCTGCAAACATCTTTCCCCATTAAACTGTGATTTTTTTTCCTGAAGATTAAGGGTTGTTTTCAAAAGCAGTGCAATGATCTAAGGTTTTTTTCCCCTTCAATTCAGTTTATGACCCATATTACAAATGTAGGCTGTAAAACCTTCAGTTGCTACAATGTCCAGAAAGTCTCTGGCAAAGTCATCATCTCTTTCATAAAGGTGAAATTTCCTGCAGACAGATGAATAGAGTTTCTCTAGTTGAGGCATATAATTAGACCAACAGGATTTTCATGCAAATTCCTCCCCTAGGAAAAATGAACAAATATACAGAATTTAGCATGCCATGCCAGACCACGGGCTAAGGACAGATGTTCAAAGGATCTATAAAAAATTGAAGCCAAGCAGCTAAAACCAATTTAAAGTTGATGTAACCAAGTCTGTGACAAAGATCTTGTCTTTTCTTGAAATGCATGCATGAAGTGTGCGGTGCTCTAATTTACACAGCAAATAAATAGGTGTTCTTATTTATATAGTAAAGCTTAGAAGTTCAAATTAGGATAGTAAGCTTGTTTTCCTATGTGCTGTACAAATACATGTGTTAGAGATGGACCTTGTTTCAAAGAATGTGCAAGTAGTTAAGCAAGGGAGGCAAACAGAAAAGCTGAATACGAGCAAAATATCTTCTTAGTTCCCTTAGAAATAATGGTGCTTCTTCATCATTTCCCCCTACTCATTTCAACTGTGCCAAAGCTGGCCCTGCCTGTCACTGCTAATGCATACCAAGCATCCTCTGTCACCCCCCCAGCAAGGATTTCGTTGTGGGGGGAGGTGTGTGTTAATCAACAGGATTCTTCTGTGTTTTTTTTTTTTTTTTTCCCCTTCTGAGAAGCGATTGTCTTTCTCAGGTCTGGTATGAATAAAAAGAAAGAGTAAAACCAGCGTAGCTGACACAAAAACCTCAAGACAATTTGGTTTTCTTCCCAAAATACAAGGCATCTCACCCCTGAAAAGTTTTGCTTCTATCTAGCAGCGTATAGATATCTTGCTTTTCCCCATTCAGGTTAGTTGAATGTTAAAACTGATTTTCAAAGATTCTTTTTCTTTCACCCTAGTCAGCAGAGAACTGACTCAGCATCCCAACAACAATGCATTTAGAGCAGGCATTAGTTTTGAAAATGTTGTTTCAACTCTGTGAGAGACCATGGCAACAAAGATAGGATGAAGACCTTTGAAGAAACCTTTGAATACTGTTTAGAAGGAGGAGAATGGATAGGAAAACAGAGGGAAAGAGAGTAGGATTCATTTGCTTCTTAGTGATGCTACCATTTTAAGGAGCAGTACTAATTCCTATAATAGATTTCACTCCTGGGCAAAGAATTCTACCGAAAAGCCCCAAATGAGTGCCACTTCCCATTGAGATAATGTCTAGGGTTGTACTGAGGGTATTTTCCCCCGTGTTTGTTTTGACAAGTAGATTCTTTTGCTTTATCTCTCTTAAACAAGAGAAGTTTTAAGGCTTAAAGATTTGAGCCCTCTGAGAAATCAAAACTTCAGTCTTTGAGATTGTGCTAAGTATATTTACTCAAGATTTATGACAAATCCCACAGAAGTAAGGAGAATGCTTAACACAATTCAAATAGGCTGGAACTTACCATCTAAATAAGGACTAATCTACTGCCTGCCTGTGCTTCCCTAGGAAGAGACACCACCACTCCCAGTGTAAAACAAAAGAGGACTTTAGGGAAATAGAGAGTCTGAAAATCCTCATAGTCTATTCATGGGTTGTCTCCTTTTAACTGACATTTCAAAAGTTATGCCCGCTCATGACAAATGCACTTTTCAGGTTTTGCAAGTTTCATTCTTTTTATGATTTTCAGTCCGTGCTAAGAAAATCCTATAATACTTTATCTTGCTCTAGCTGTAAACATGGAAGAATTTTGATCAAAGGAGACTATTTTAACAGCTGTCTTTCAAGGCAACATGTGCAGCTCTCTTGGCAGCTTCAGCTAGTAAGGTTTGAAGAAACCAGAAGTCTTTGCAAAGTCTTTGCATGTTTGAGGTGTCAAAAATATTGAATATATTGCCTTTGCTTAGTGCTTTCTGGGATCTCAAAGCCATGGTCAGGCAATAAAAATGCCCTGCAGCAGGAACCCTTAATTTAGTTCAAAGAGATCGGAATGATTGCTTTTGTGGGTTTGTTTTTTTGGTATTCATAATCTGCTTTACCCAGCTATTTGTCAGCAGAAATAGAATTTTATTTTCTTGCATAAATATGGTCTGGTATTAGTTACCGGAGAAAAGGAGGGACTGTTGCTCTTTTTGCCAAAACAGAGAAGAGGGACTCCCCTCCCATTACCTTTTCACAGCCAGGGAAATGAACACTTCCATTATGCTGGACAATGAGGAGCAGAAGTAGCAGGTGGTGACTGCTACTAATCAGGAAGTTAAGTAATAGCCATACTTGAGCACTTTCTAAAGGATTACTGTTTATGGGAAGATTTGTCCCCTATCTGGGCATCATTGGAAAGAAAGCAGAGTGAGAAAGATGAAAAGGTGCCTATTAGTTACAGATTTTCCAGCCCCTCCCCAGCTCCACACACTGCCTGCTGCCCTCCCTTTACTGCCCCGACCTGTTCAAATGACTCCAGCAGACAACCGGTAAACCCGTAAGAATAGATCGTTTACTTAAAGCTGTCCCTGCTCCTACTTTTCTGCTTAGAAAAAGGCCAGCCTTTGCCTCAGCGCACCCGCTGGTGCCCCTGTGAGCTGTTGCTTGGCTGACCAAAAGGAACATTGGTTCTTCTGGGGTAGGCTTATAAATGTAAGTTCTCTACCTGTAACAGCACTTCTTGGCAGGGAAGGGAAAGGAAGCTATTATTGCCATTTTTACACTGGGAATTACTTATATATTATTTGATAGGTGCCAATAAAGAGGCCTAGATTTGCTGAAGAGGTGTAACCATGTGTCCCAAACCCTTCTTCTTAAGGTACCACAGTGTTAATTCTCCATCATGAAAAGAATCACAGAACCATAGAATGGTTTGGGTTGGAAGGGACCTCCAAAGTGCTTCTAGTCCAACCCCGCCCCGCCATGGGCAGGGACGTCTTCCACTAGATCACATTGCTCAAAGCCCTGTCCAACCTGACCTTGAACACTTCAAGGAGGGTGCATCCGCAGCTTCTCTGGGCAACCTGTTCCAGTGTTTCACCACCTTTATCATAAAAAATTTCTTCCCTATATCCAGCCTAAATCTACCCTCTTTCAGGCTGGTTCCACTGATTGCCAAATCTTATTGGCTTCATTGTTGAAGGCAGGAGTAGTTTTCCAAATCCTCAGGTAGGTCACAGTTTGAGTGACACTGTTACAAACCCTTAGTTTTTCTGTCTCTCACACTTTTCTCTGATCTTGAGTCAACAAACAATGATGTCACCCAGACACACAGATGGAAAAGTAGATCAAATTCGATATTCAAATCCAAGTTCCAGAACTGCAGAAGTCATGAGCCTCATCAGACTCCCAACATCTCACAGGCTGCCCTTGGGAGCCAGGGTGGCATTAGGAACCCAGGTACTTTGCTGAGCCAGGACCCAGCAGCTGTCCTGTTACGTTCGCTGCTTTTTGTGCAGGGAGGAGAGTAAGTGATAGACACAAAGTGATACAGCACTGCCCCACATCTTGCCAAGGAGAGGCTAGTTTGCATATATTTTGTATGCCACCTTGAATTTGTCCACAGGTCAAAGGTACCTCAACAGTGCTTTGTAGGCTTTTTTTGTTTGGGGGTATCTTTTTAGACTATGCTACATGGGGCTGACATTTTAGAGGTATCATAGGTAAGCTTAGGAAATGTGGGTTAGATGAGGGGACAGTGAGGTGGATCGAGAACTGGCTGAACGGCAGAGCTCAGAGGGTCGTGATCAATGGTGCAGAGTCTGGTTGGAGGCCCGTAACTAGCGGATCCAATTCTGTTCAATATATTCATCAATGACTTGGACGAAGGGATAGAGTGTACCCTCAGCAAGTTTGCTGACGATACCAAACTGGGAGGAGTGGCTGATACGCCGGAAGGCTGTGCTGCCATCCAGCGAGACCTGGACAGGCTGGAGAGCTGGGCTGAGAGGAACCAAATGAAATTCAACAAGAGCAAGTGTAAGGTCCTGCACCTGGGGAGGAACAACCCCATGCACTGGTACAGGTTGGGGGCTGACCTGCTGGACAGTAGTTCTGCTGAGAAGCACCTGGGAGTGCTGGTGGACAGCAGGCTGATCATGAGCCAGCACTGTGCCCTTGTGGCCAAGAAGGCCAACAGGATCCTGGCGTGCATCAAAAGGAGTGTGGCCAGCAGGTCGAGGGAGGTTATCCTCCCCCTCTACTCCGCCCTGGTGAGGCCACATCTGGAGTACTGTGTCCAGTTCTGGGCTCCCCAGTTCAAGAAGGACAGGGAACTGCTGGCGCAAGTCCAGCGGAGAGCTACAAAGATGATCAGGGGACTGGAGCACCTCTCTTATGAGGAAAGGCTGAGAGACCTGGGTGTGTTCAGCCTGGAGAAGAGAAGACTGAGGGCGGACCTTGTTACTGCTTACAAATATCTGAAGGGTGGGTGTCAAGAGGATGGGGCCAGACTCTTTTCAGTGGTGCCCAACAACAGGACGAGGGGCAATGGGCACAAATTGGAACACAGGAAGTTCCACCTGAACATGAGAAAATCTTCTTTACTGTGAGGGTGACAGAGCACTGGAGCAGGCTGCCCAGAGAGGTTGTGGAGTCTCCTTCTCTGGAAATATTCAAAACCCACCTGGACGCGGTCCTGTGCACCCTGCTCTAGGTGTACCTGCTCAAGCAGGGGGGTTGGATGAGATGATCTCCAGAGGTCCCTTCCAACCCCGACCACTCTTGTGTGATTCTGTGATTTTTTAATTCTTGGATCAATACAGGGCATGTCATTCCTTCATGCTATGAACTGCAGTTTTTCAGGTCAAGCCTCTGGACTAATGCAATTAATACAAATTAGGTATGACCCCCTGGACCTTGCTATACTGCCAGCATGTCCTGGAAGCCTAAAAGGATATCCTAAAGATCACCAAGTACAGACCCCTCTAAATTTGCCACAAAGCCTCCAGGACAAAACCTTCCTTTAAATACTGTTTGCTCCAGCCATTTCAGTACCACTGTTTGCTTTCTTATCTGTTGACATGGTGGCTTAGCTTCCTCCGAACATTTTTGTCTGAAAGATCATTATTTTCTTTTCCAAGTGTCCCATGAACAGACCGATTGTACCTCATCAATTTTAAATTTTGACTGTCTGCCAATTGCTTTCAAATCTAAAGCCAATCAAAATTTAAGAAGATTCAGAAAACAGTGAAAGAGGAGCACATCCACTTCAAAAAGGTTACCCAACTGTTTGTTGTTGTTGTTTCATTTTATCCCAGGCTTTATAATGATGGCTTTCAGCATCTTGGCTCAGTTTATGAGTCCTTGTTTAAAAGTCAGGGCTGTGCCCGCCCTTCCCCAGGGTACAGACACACAAGCGGGCTGCTGTGCGGTTCGTCATTCGCATTCGATCCTCTGCTGACTCCAGAGTCTGGTCTGATGAACAATTGCCAAGCGAGATGCCTTCTGTATTTATGCAGAGGAACTTCACTTTCACAGCTGCTGATTATAATAAATAACGTGGCTTGGAAACACCGCATAATGTCTGTGGGTTTTTATGGGCGTCTAATTCTGCTTGTTTTAACAGACTACAGATAAGCCTGATAGTTGGTTACAGATATTTTATGAGTAAGACTCTAACCTAGCTGCACATCAGGGAACTAATAAATGCCGTTAGTACCTAGAATAACTAAGGCCCAATGCTACTTAGCTTCTCAGGACTGAAATATTTCATGCTATAACACCTCTGACATCAATATGATCCCAGAAGGATGAATTTTCTGAAGTTTCCTTCTAAAAATTGGAAACTTCAACAGAAATCATAAGAAATTATGTAAAAACCTACTGCTGTATCTCAGGTTTTCAGGCTGTGCTGCTTTACTGACCACAGGGTCTATAACTTCTGAGGCCATCACCTGCTTGAGCAAACCTGCTGGTCTCCATGCTCATCAGGAAACATTGTACCAGTAGGAGGTGGGGGCAGACGGCTTCCTGCTTTATGGTGACACCCTGATTTCTCTGCTCTCCCATATTGGCATCCTACCTAGAATTTGAAAATTGAGTGCTTCACTGCAATGACTTGTGGTTGGTTTTCATTATCCAAACTAAGACAAAAACTTTTCTTACAGACAGCTTTGATTTTTTTCAAAGCTGCTTGTCTTTGTACTTGTCATTGCTTTGTTATATACCAAGCATTTCAGTGCTATTCACTTGAGACTGAAAACTTCAGAAAAATACTGGTTTTTGAAGGTTTAAAGAGTTACTTTCCTCTTCCTATCAACAATAGGAACGGTTTGGAAGATATTTTGGCTGTAGAGGAAAAAACAAACAGTAAAATGAAGTTGCTGCTTATGTAAATGTAAGACAGACTTTTGCCGTATTCTTCATGTTGAATAAAAGAGTTTGGCAACAGACAAAAGACTAACATTACTTGAGGTTTACTAATGAACAGTACTGATAATGAATGCTGCCGTTACTACAGTAGTCAAAGGTGACAACACACACTTGTGGGGTTCCTTTTTGGGGCCGTAGGAAATGAAAAGTAACCGAGGCAAACGGGTTCAGTCTGTGCTCCATGTGCTTGGGTAGTGGCAAGGCAAAAGGAGTCCTAGGAGACAGTCTCAGCTCTGTTAAGTCAGGTTTTGTACACAGAAGGTGGGCATGCATGCTGAAAGAGCGGAATCAAAGTGGAAAATTACTTTTCAGAAATCAGCTTAAGCCATAAGATGGCATCTGTGTCCTTTGGGGGAGGAAGGAAGAGCCGCATCCCACTGCTTTTCTTCTGCCAAACTTGAAATGAGAAATGTTGCCCAGGTGCCAGTGTCTAGAGGAGGATTTCCAGGCTGTGAATCTCAGCCTCAGAGAGAGGAGGTGAACTCAAGCTGCAAGGAAGAGCCTATGTCTCAGAGAGGGCTGAATTGCAACCATACTTCTCTCTCTGGTGTTCCCAGGGTGTTGTCTTCAGCTTCTCTCCAGTCAACGTGCTGGCGGTTGCAAGTCCCATTCAGGTACTCCTAATTCTCCCTTTACAATGTGTTACATTATTTTCTGCAGGAACTATGGTGTCTAACTCAGGAATTTAACTCTGGAAAACATAAGCTGAAAGTTATGAGTGGCAATGAAGAATATAACCCTTGTGGTTCAGGCCAGGAGCCAAGGTAGGTCTGCTGTGACTGTGCATGGTTCATTTTCCTAGGAAATCGGTCTAACTCGCCTTATTTTTTTCTTAGTGTTGACAAAGTTTAAAAGAGAAATAGTGGAAGAGTACAAAATACCTAGCAAAGTGAAGGGCATATGATTTTACTTATAGTTTAGTTTTTAGTATAATAAATAAAATAAGAATGATCGCAAAGTATCTTCTAAGTAAGTATTTCTATATTTAAACTGATAGTTTGTGGGATGCTGTTTCGAAGCGCTAAGGTGAAAAGATGACTAAAGATGTAAAGTGTTTAGGATAGTGATTGATATAGGTCTAAAAAACACCCAGTAGGAGACAACTATTTTCATAGAATTCATGGACCTCTATTGGGGGTAAAGAAGGCTTGCTTTCTCTTTATGAAGCTTTGTGTGATGTGAACAGATTTTGTATAGACAAGGCAGACTGCTGGAGGAACCGAAAGGTTGGGTTTGTTTTCTTTGGAAGATTCAGTTTTAGCCTGCCTCCGACAGAAAACAACCAGATTGTTTGGGCTCTTGTTCACTTATTTCACTGCTGGGGTTCTGTGCTTTTGCCCTCCCGGAAGGGCTCTTGCGTTCCCTTCCCTATTGCTGTCTCTCAGGCTGTAGATAGCATCATTTAGCACAATAACACAGTTTAGAAAAAGTAGCGGTGAAGTACCAATTGCAGCAAAAATCAGATATGAATCTGTAATGTTCCAAGTAGTGCAGGGTTCTTGTCTAACTGCACTGCCAAGCTAACCAATAAGATATAGCTTTTAAATTTTAAATGCAGGGCTATTTTTAATCAATATTCAGTATATCCTTGTTAAATGATGTTTTGCAATACTGTCTGGGAAAGTATCTATCCTCTAAAGTAACTTTATAAACATGTTAATACTAATTATATGAGAAACCTTAGCACGCTTTTACTTTTGTGTGAAGTACAAAATATACTTTTAGATGTGGTTTAGGGAGTTATGAGTATGGCATATCTGATGGTGATGTACAATGAGGCAAGCTCTCACTAGTATCCACACATAAAGAAAAAAAATGTGTGAATCCTACACCTACAACCTTAATTGAAGTTAAAGGTTGATAGCCTGCATGGACCACCAGTATCATCTAAAGAAGAAAAAAGAAACAAATGTTTAAGCCATTGAGCATCCCACCCACGCTTCCACTCATTAGTTCCACTCAGCCTGTACTAACACTGCAGTTGTGCATCAGTGGTGTGCTACGACCATCTGGCTAACCCCAGAAAGACACGTGGGCAGCTTATCTTCAAAGATGAATACCAGCTTTTAGCAACAGCACTAATAGCTGTATCAAGCCAAAGAATGGAAAATAGATCTCCTAAGTTCATCTTCTTTCATAAAGGATCGAATGACCTGGGTTTGACAGTGCCATTTTAAATGAAGACACTTGGTCAGATTTGCATGTACTTCCCTGTCTCTTTGTAAAATATGCTGTACAGCTGATTATAGTTTAAAAGCATCAATTATCGAGTGAATCTATAGGATATATTAGCAGATGGCTATTTTTTCCTTGCCCAGTGGAAATGAGGAATACTCTATGGAGATAAAAGATGGGAAAGTTATCCACAACAGTTCATATGATCTTTGGCTTTCTCTTCCCAGTAAGCACTACATAATTACTGTGAGCTGTTTGAAACTCTTTTTGGAGATGTCTCTTTTAACTCTTGCAAGTGTACATCTACAACATTTTAGCAAATAGGTTTGGATAGAGAGGTAGAATATTTTTATTTCAAATCAAGGCCATGTATCCCATGCAGTAATGAGAAGTGTTGCATTGCTTCCTGGATTACTTAGTGTCTTCACTTCCTGCTTACGTGTTGTGAAACTAATGTGTTCCAGAAAGGACAGAGTTACTTGAGCATCTGAATTCCTACAGGGAGCATGAGGGCGAAGTACTTTTTAATCGTTTTGACTCTACAAATGATGCAAAACCAAGTACATGGAGGAAAGACTTACATATTGGGAAGGGTGCTGCTTCATTCATCACCCTAAGAATGAATCGTGAATCATGCATACAAACTGAGATTTGATTCTTTCTGCCTCTTGGCCATGTTATTATTTTTCCCCATTCATTCTATGTGAAACAGGAAATGACTTGTCTTCTCCCTTAAGAGAGCACCTTCATGTCATCTGCTTTGTTAAATGATTCCATAAGATTAATTCTCCTTATGAAAGTGTAGCCACAACAGAGATGCTGAATGCATACTTAGCACTAGCAAAGAATAAGGATCATGCAGAACAGTCATATTTAAAATAAAAATAAATGGAAAAATGGTTCTCACCTTTTAAAGGGGAATCCCACTCTTATCTGCATATATATGACTGTGATATCATACTGTCCTGAATGGATTGTAGTGCTGTGAGCTCGCAGTGGTTTTACAATTACCTGGTCAGCCATCCCACAGAAGTGTACATGCAAATATATAAATGCTCTTTGTACAAATGATATTTCCAGTGACAAACTTGCAAATATATCTGTACACAGGCAAGGTCACTCCCTACACATAATCAAGAAACAGAAAAAGACAACGAGGAACGTTCATAGCACTTTGCTAAGTGATTCTTTTCATCTCAACCCATTCCCTTTCTTCTAAGCTCCATTATTAGCTGTACACATGGCAACTACAGATATACGACTGTGTGCTGGGAAGATAAAGGGCAGGTAGAAAAAATTCCTCTGATCTTTTCTTATCCCCCCATCTGCAGGGCACCCTGGAAGAAGCAGATGAAATAAACAAAATACACAGATCCACCTCTAGACTGGCTTTCCACAGTCATGACTATCACCAGGCTCTTGCTGGTGTTTCCCAAAGAAACCATGCCTTGCTCACACATCCAAATTCAGTATCTTCTGCTGTGATAACACACTTTTTTTTTTTTTTTAAACCAAAGATGCTCTCCCCCAACCCTTTAGTAACTAACCACAGGGCCTTTTAGACAGATTGTCCAACTGTCACACTAACAGCCTTTTAACTCTACACCTTCTTCCAGCATCACTTGTTCTCTCACCACCCCCAACCCCACTTCATTATATAAAAGCCTAAGACCCTCCCTCTCCTTGTTTGCTCGTAAAGATGACTCGGGAACTGAACCCAGCTGCTTCTCATTTCTGAGGTAATTGCAGGCATTTCTACAGCTGCTTCAGGGATGGGCTGAGGTTTTAAACGGCTGGTGGTAGGGGTGTTTTTTCTTTCTCCCCTGTGCTCAGTTTCTGACTGTGTACGTTGATACCTACTGGCAAAGCAATGACTGTCTCACTGATGATGTGAAAATACCTTGGTCCTAAGCACCACTTCTCTTTCAGAAAGCAGGAAGGGTTTCATCACATCTGCAGCAGAAAAGGTACAGGTTAAGGGCTGGGTTTTATTGTGAGGTGTGTATGCTAACTTGTAATCAGACACACATGGCACATTCATTTAGGAGGTTAACTTGCAAACATTATTACTCCAACTTGCTTTAGCAAGCTTTTGGTCACAATTGAACTCTAGCTGAGTAAAAATGGAAGAACTGCTCCTTGATTATCAATACATTTTATGTGGTTTAAGCTGTGTAAAATGTGAGTTAAAAGAGCTACATTAAAGCTGCAGAGCCAAGCAGTCAGAAGATTGACTTAAAATTGCCTGTATGGCCGTAATTTGGCTTCTAAGTGCATACTTGCTGTGGCACGCTCTAGTGATTTATGATTGTGTGCTGTTTATTTTCTACTTCATCCTTGTTCAGAACACTTTTAAAAAATACTTTAATCTGTTTGGTGTGAAATCTTGTTTCATGTCAGGACTTTAAACTAGAGACAAAAACCAGTGTTCCCAGCAGTATTCAGTAGCTTTGACTATGACTATCTTTGCTCTTGCACTTATCTCACTTATGACTGCAGCTTTTAGCATGGGGTTCTGCTTCACTACTAGAAAGTGCATCCCATGCACTGGAGGGAGGCCAGGATCCTGTGAATTAAAAATCAAGACTGTAAATACAGATTGAATGCAATGGGTGCATTAAAGCTTCTAAATGATTCTGTACGAGAAATGGCTTGTGCTCTGTTGATTTAGAATATGGATGAATCTGTCGTATGGCTCTATATCCTTGCTCAGTGGGAATCTTGGCCAGGACATGGGATGCTGCAGGGCCCGTTATGTGAAGAAGCTTTGCTTATCTAGAACTAACCATACATCTGCTGTCTTTGTTTAGCTTTGTAAAAATAAAGATAGGTTAGCCTTCATCTGCAGACAGGCTCCCCAACTCTCCCCAAGTCCTTCATTCTTGAAGCCTAGATCCCAGGGAGGTCGTTGTGTAAGAGCCACAGGCAGAACTTCTAGGGGGTCACAAAGTGCAGTTAGGGTGCTATTACACCTGGATGCCAGCTGAATCGACAAAACTGCAGGCCTGTCCTGTTGTAGGGTCAGGCTGGCGTCTGCCTGCCTTGGGGGTGGGAAGGGAAGAGGGAGAAGTGCAAAAAGCAACACTCCCATGGTTCACTGGCCTGATGCAGGGGAGAATTAGCTGTGCACCTTTGATATTTGACTTCTGGTTTTCTTCTGTCCTTGTTATCTTTTTTTTTTTTTTTAGAAAGTAATGCATGTTTGATTGTAGGAGTTAACTGTTCTTAAGGGCATGGTATTTGGGTGAATACAGCAGAGCTAAGCATGCCCTGAGAAATGGCTTTGGTCTGGGGGGAGTTACTGAATACCAGAATAAAGAGCTGCCGTGGGTGGTTTTGTGGAAGACCCATATGCCATGCTCGATCAGGAAAGTCAGAAAGGTGCATTAAAGACCTGGTTGCCTCCTTCTGTGTGTTAACCAAAAGTTGTTTGATACACTCAGTTTTCATGGCATTGGTGGTATGGAGATGGCCATGGGTTCAAATACCAAAACAGGGTCAGCTGACTGCTAATTCTGCCAGTTTGAAAAATTAATCCTTATAGTGAAGTGCAGCAAGCTTATTGAGAAAGTCTGTTAAGGGAAGAAGGAATTTCTTTTTTCTTTTGAAATACCTAAGTCTCTTGTCATCTTTTTTTCTCTTAATACCTCTGTGTATTGGTGTGTCTACTTTGGAAAAGAGAAGGGCAAGATATGTGTTTGTATGGGAAGTCACAAGGTAGCTTACGTACAAGTATTTTATCTTAAATACTGAATAGTAAGAAATACTTCTATTGACTTTAAGTGATTACTGCCAGTTTTCTATGTATGGACTTATACAGCCTTAGAAAGGAATATTTTTTGCAGATCCCTTAATTCTCAGTGGCTTGTGACTGTGTAATTTTGTCTTCTCTTCTTTTCACAATAGAATACAAAATTGGTATTGAACTCCCAACATTTGTTGCACTGACTTATCAATACCTTTTCGTACTAGAAGCTTTTCCAGGAGCAGCACTTGTGTAAGCTGAACGTTTTTGGAAATGATAGCAACTATCTGATTTTGTACATTGGTCCAGAAGTGGTCTGACTGGTGGTGTGGGCAGGTGTCTTATCCTCCTTTATTAGAGTAAAATAAGGAGTATGTACTGCCTTTTCTAAGGACAGCATCTTTTTAACTTTCACATCCCTGAAAGTATGTTTTATTTTCCCCTATTATGAACGTAGTCTGGTAGCATCTTAGTCGCTGTCTGTGAACTTGCTGCTTTGTGATACTTTAAAAGATAAAGGAAAAGGAATTCTTCAGTAGGTAAAAGAGTGTTTTCTATGAAGTAGAACTATGAAAGAAACACTTTCAATTCTGGATTATTTAAACATAAATTGGTCATTTATGTATTTAAGTTGGTGCAAACCAGTGGAAATTCCACTGCAGTATATATATGTGTCTAGGTCACAACATAATTTAGGTCTCAAGTTTCCCTTCTAGTTGATTATTTTTGAAGACTCTAGCTAGTTTAAAGTCCTAAAAGTTACTTTTCAAAGTATGTTTTAATGGTCTTGTTTTACACTGTTTGAAACTTTACGCAGTGAGTGTCAATACTGTGAAAAGTAGTGATTATATATTAGTCTTACCTATAAGCACAAGGTAAAGTAATCCATAGGGATATCTAGTGTAACTTGTCACCTACTGCCTATGCACTTGTGTGAATCACGTTGCTTGAAGTAAAAGGCTTCCTGTCTGTATATGTTAGGCAAATTCACTGCTGGGGGGAAACAGGAATTAATCTCCAGTATCAAAACATGAGTAGTTGTGCTCTCAAGCACAGTGTGCATCTGACTAGTGAGTAATTCTTAGGTAAACGCCTACTTGGGAATATTAGACAGAATAGGCCCTTCAAAAAAAAAAAAAAAAAAAAACCACCAACCCCCCAAACCAACCAAAACAAAAAAAAAAAAAACCAAAAAACAAACCAACAAACTGTGCAAATGTACTCAGATGCTCCCATTTTTGAAATAAATTACTTCCATGTGTGTTGAGAACCATTTCTAGGTGGACCTCCTGAAGTTATTCCAGTATAATTCACTTCCAACTTATATAATATATTAAAAATATCTCGTCTGCTACGATATGTCCAAACTGGCCCAGGACCACACATTCAGGACCACTTTATAAGGAAAACTTTGAGCAAAGAGAAGCAGCTGTTTCCTGCCTAGTAGCATGAAGTGAGTTAGTGTATTGGAAAGCCATCTAAAGTTAGTGGAAGAATGTCCAGGATTGCAGTTGCCATGATATTCTCCCTAAGCAACTTCAGGACTAAAGATTTTTATTTTTAGCAGCTTTAGAAGGGGACCAGCATCCACTGTAAATGCAATTATGAAAGCAGAATGAGAGAGGGGAGACAAGGATTACCAGATCAGGAATCAGCAACAAGTGATGCTGAATAGATGAAGGTTTTGGTCTTGGTTGGTGTCAGTCCTTAGGGGTGTCCACCACACCAGATGGTGACATGGGCTGTAGGGTGGCACTATAGGTTCAAGCACAGTGGCTCAGGTACCTGTGCCATCAGCATGCTGTGTTGTGGTGGCTTGTCAGCTGCCAGTACCTCAGCTTACTTCAGGCTGCCTTGCGTGTCTCTCCCTGACCAGAGACATACTGAGAGTCCTTGAAAATCCAGACTAAGGAGTTTTATGGCCACAGAAACAATATAAGAAACTAAGAGGCACAAAACAATAATGCAAAAGGCCACCTGTTTCTCCAAAATGCAAGGCAGCTGCGGCCTCTCCCCTTGGCTACGTGTTTTCTGCATAATGTCCCCCCCTTTGTAGGCTACTCTCTTTCCCAAGGCCACTTCTGCTGCTCCTGGACTGCTGTTAATATCTCACCTGTAGGATGCTCTAACAGCATCACCACAGCCTTCCAGTTTCATCTTACAAGCTAGAGTAAGTGTCTGGAAAGAGAGGTTCAAACCACTTATGGATAGCACGGGTTGAAATCTGCATATCCCGCTTGCATGGAGAGGGCCACAAATGCCTGTTTATAAGCCACCCCCAATATATTCACTCTCCAACATCTCAGAATGCACAGAAGAATATTCAGAGTTCATCAGGCAATACAGGAAAAGTTCATGAGGCAACAAGACATGGAGCTGTGCATTTGTCCTGGAATGGCAAAAGGCTTGTGTCTCACGCTCACTTTTACTACTGTTTCTGTATTTTATTGCACTAATAATTTCAGAAAGATGATCCTTTATTTACCATCAAACTTACTGTTTAACTTAAGCCTATGCAGCTTTTGGTTTTTTTTCCCGGAGGGAGCTTTTACTCCAGATTATTTCTGTGACAGAATAGTGTGGAGGAGTGATGAGTTTAGAAAAGGTAAATCATGGCTTCATCAGTGCTGTATGCAAACAGAATGACTGGTGCAGCCTGGAGCTCTTTCCTGAAGGCATCATGCAGAGGCTGGTTGCTGGAAATAGAAAAATGTATAGAAAGACAGTGGGCAGATCAGCACCCTATAATCACTGCTTGAGCTGATTTCTAATGAGTTTGGGATTTCTGTCAATCTTCTGTTCCCACAAGGCTTCGTGAGAGTGACTTTACAAAGTGAAACCAAGGCGGGGTGGGGGGGGAAGTTGCTGAAAGCCTACGTGTGCGAAGGCTTTTATCTAATGATTGATGGTATGGCTTGCGATTATACTTTGAAAATGGTGAAAAGAAAAACTGATACAGTGGTTTTGTGGTACAATCTCCATTCAGAATGAAGAGTGATCTACTTTGACTTTTCTTTATTTTTTTTATTTGAAAAAATTCTTTCATTGATTTGTGGTCATTTCTGGTCTTAAGAGCTGAGCAACAGGTACATGGGGAAAATTGTACTTTGCAACTATGTTATGTTGAAACTAAGTTTGACTTAGGAATAAAAATAGGGGGGGTTGTTTTATCTGTGAGCACAGGAGTGCATTTGCTTTAGTCATGCTACACTGCATAAGGAAGAAGAGGTTACAGTTGGGACATTGCTTAGCAGGATTAAGAGACTGGGAAACAGTTATTTTTAGACTCAAGTTTTCTGTTATTTCAATATTTTTTGTCTGGGCAAGAAAACTGGAAAGGAATTGAACACTAGGGATTCATGAAGAGAGGAGGCTGCTTGTAACATCCTCATGGTACTGATGAAGTTTTGTGAATTGCTACCACTCATTTTACTTGTTTGAGTTTCCAGGGAAGGCCAAGAGATGTGAATGCACTTTTAATGGGCTGCAGCTCTCCACTGCTGTTACTCCCTATGTGCATATGACCTCAAGGTCTCCCATCCCCATAGTAGGGAGATAGTTGCCTCTAAGTTAGCTGATCCGCACAACTCCAGAACCGTGTTTTCTGGAAGATTTCTCTTTTCAACTATCATATAAAATAGGTGGGAGCAGATGGGGCATCTGTCAGGTTACGGTGTAAGAAGGGGGTGGGAGGGCAGATGGCGTGATAGGAAAATACACACCTTTATTTCCAACCCTGGCTTCTCAGTAGTGCAGTGAGAAACTGGATCCCAGTAGACAGCCATTCTTGATTTATGACAACAATAGTAAGCTTGAAATGATGCAAATGTAATAAAACTTTTTTACAGTTAACTAATACTTAAAAATAAAGTAGAGGAAAGAGCATTGTCTGTTAACTTCCATTTCCAAACCTTGAGCTATTACTGCAATTGCACAGCCACTTCTTCTCAAAACAGTCCTGCGTACTGTTATGGTAGATCCATCACTGTCTGTTTTCTGCTTCTGGTTTTCTTCGAGTCAGTGACTGAAGACATCGGTGGGTTTTGTTGGGAAAAGCTTGTATTTGGTTGAAATGCACTGTGCTTTCACCTACAGGTTTATTCCCAGGAGTTCCTGTGATGTATAATCTTAGTATTGATGATAGAGCTGCTACTTTGACAGGTTGGTGGTGGCTCCATTTTGAAAGCCACCCTTTCTCCAGCCACAATTGGGGTAACTCTGGTGTCCTCTCCAGCTATTCTCTGCTACTGTTTCCTGGGGTGTGACAGCTCTTCAGTAACTTCAAAGCTTATTTCTGTCTTTTGATTCCTGAAACTTCTTAAAACATTTGTCACTTCTACCCTTAAGCCCACTGAGAAGGTATTCCTAAAATACAGACAGAATTAATTTATCGAATTCTTAAATATTCTGGTGACTCTTCTACTAACTTGTTTGCTTTGGCATAAGTACATACATAACTAGAAGGAAAAAGTCCCCAGCTGAACTCTCCTGGACTGTCTAACCCCCAGTGCACACTGAGGTTTGTACGTTACTTCTAAGTGGGCGGTGCAGCAGCTTTGTTAGAAGTTCATTGCTACTGGGTGGGATATACATCATCCATCCTGATGACAGAAAAGAAACCTTAGGCTGTCAATATTGCTGCTGGTGTTTTTATGTGGAGGTAGGGATACAAACCTGATTCAACTTAAAACTGGTGGCAGTGGGCATGGGGGTCCATGGGAAATGGGGTGAGGGAGTTGCCTGGAGCACGGCTCAGCTCCGTGCGGCGTCTGCTGTCCAGTCCTCCTCCCCGCGCCGGGGGGCACAAGGGGGTGGCACCAGGCATCATCCCAGCACATGCTGATCCAGGAGCAGAGAAACTTTTCCAGCAGCTTGTGAGAGCATGCCTGTGAAGCACAAATGCACTGGTGAGAGGAGGAAAGGGCTGTCTAGCAGAAACTTTGCTTTTAGAAAGGTATCAGTGAAGGAAATTAATGTTTTATATTACACAGGGCACATGAAATCATTAAGTCCTATGCGCCATCCGCATTATACATCCCTAGAGCCATCAGGTTTTCAGCCACTTAACATGGTATTGATCCTGCGTTATTTAGGAACAGTTTAAACATGCAATGGAGAGCATTACATTTATGACAGTTATGTAAGTCCTTCAACAGATTACTGCAATTAAATGAAAACTACTGCCACTTAATCTAGTCACAAAAATGCAAAATTATTCCAATACTTATCATAATTATGATGACATTAAGTCATTTCTGTTTGTTTTTGTTTCTTTGTAAATGAGATTCAAGTATCGTGTCCTACAAAGATGACACATCTAGCTGCGTGACTCCCAGGTGCACAAATTCTGTTTGTCTGCTAATCCCTCACTGGCTCTGGGCTCTTTGGCAGCTAAGCATTTCCTGGGGTGCACTGTAATAACAGGCAGCTGTCCTGTCAGCTCCACTGAAAAAGGAGATAATATGGCAGACAACATTCACTTTCTCTTAGACCTGCTTATTACAGTTCTTCAAATCGATTCAAGTAACTGCTCTTAGCAGATGATGTTGTTCGTGTAGAAGCAGGATGGATTTTTAGGGAACAAACTTACAAATTATCTGCTGCAGAGGAGGCAGCGTGCAGTAGTTTGCAATCAAAATGCTTGTAAGGAGTCAGTGTGTTTGCATGGAAGAATGACAGTTAAACTGTGGGAGATGGGCTGTTTGTTTCGATACAGCTGAATTTTCCCACCAACTTTTATCTGCGCGAAGGCTCTGTGTAATGATGAACAGGCCCTTCTGGATTCTGGCTTTTCATCTCTGCCCCAGTCATCTGGTCACCCTGGGGATTGAAAATGAAGAGGTGTTGAGTTTTCTGGGTATCAGTTGGCTTAGTGTCTTGCTGGAGGCTTCGGTATCTCCTCTGAGAGGCTGAACACCCTCAGCAACCCCTGAGAGAACCCAGCTTTTTTTTGTCCATAATGGAAGTTAACATTAATGCCCACAGTGGAACAAAACGCACTGTGCTGGGACATACTTCACCTGCCATCATTCTGGCTTGAACTCTCCTCTTTTTGAGCCACCCATGCAGAGTAGGAGGTGCCCAAGGTTAATTAGAGCAGTTTAATGCTTTGATATGTCTAGGTGTTAAGTGCTATGAGGAGATATTATTTCAAAAGGCTACGTACTCTGAAATTAGCCATCCTGGACTTGACGTTGCATGGAATCAGTCCTTTGATTTACGGATCTTAAATAGTTAATCCTGATTACAAAATCTCTTCCCAAATAAATCATTTCATTAAAAAAAGCAGTCTTTGTATCTCTGTTTTCAACCACAGACACAAACAAAAGCCTCGTAATGTGATTTATTTGCAAAACCTGTATTTCTACATCCCAGTCCATCTAGCTTTTATATATCTATATCTAAATTGAAATATATTATTTTGCACTGAAGTGAGGTAGAGTTGCATTATCCCCTGGGCTGTAGCTGGTGACTTTTGCAAAGTTATGTCCAAGTCCAGCTCATCTCCAGGGCTGCAGTGTAACAACTGACTTCTTGGGACTGCACATGGCTAAACTGCTGCTTTAAGTACCCTTGGAGCGTTGGGATGGAAACCATTTGGTGAACTGTTGCTCAGTGTTTATCCTTTTATCAGGTCTTTTGATGCTTGCACTTTTATCAATTTACTGCTCTTCTCGAAGTGTAATGTGTAGGATAGTGTTCACTATTGTTGTAAGCTATAGTTGTGTGACACTTGAAGTCTGTAAAGCAATGATGTTAGTCCTGTAGCTATTCAGTAGCGAAGCAGTTCTCTCCCTTGGAAGTGAAGGCCTATCTTCATATGGAATTAACTTGTCTTACCCTAACATGGACTTGATTTTGTCCTGGAAAGTTAAGAAAAAATTAAACAATGTGGAATTTCTTCATCCAAATGTTTAGGATGACTACTCCTTTTTTACTTTGTTTCTTCCAATGTTAGTTAACTAGCACTCAAGGTTTAAAAAATAAACACCTTGTAAGCATACCTGTGGGCAGGATACAATTCATAAGGGGAAGAGGGTGGGATTGCAGCCAGATCTGACAAACTGGTGGAGAAGGGAAGCACAGCTGACTTGCCAGCTACTGAAGTCCTTGAAGTTGATTTAATCCTGATGTCAGGCATTCTTTCCAATGTGGGCAAACAGCCCATAATGTAAACTCTGGGGATGAAACTGAAATTGGTGGTCACTTGCATGTCTTGCGGCGTGAAAGCAAACTTGTGGTTAAAGCATCTGTCAAGGGATTAGGAAGGTCTAAAGTTGAAAGCAATGATCTTCTAGGGAAAAATAACAAGCACGCTCTTAGTAGAAAACATGTATAGCTGCTCTGCTAAACACTGGCAGTGCATATAATCACCTTATAATGAATGGGTTGGACCCTTGGGTGGTGTAATGTGACTCTCCTGGCTTCCATGCAGTAATACTAATTTACACCACCTGAAGGCACAGTCTGCTGCATACTAATAAATGTGGGTCTGACGTGGGCTGGGGGACAGGTTTCATCTTTCTAATAGCACTGCAGCAAGCTACCCTCTCTAAAGGTATCCTCTCTGGTCAGAGACCTCAAGGCAATATAATTCATTTCTGGATAGGAAAGATATCTACTAGTAGCTTGCTGGTTCCCAAAGAGCACGGTGAAGGGGCAGTGACATCATCTCACCCCTGAAGCCTGAGGTGTATCCCTTCCTTTCATCACATGGATAGCTTTTGAACTCTGCTTATATCTCTGCCCATGGCTCGAATGTGAACTTGAATCTCACTTTTTTGATAGTTTGTTTCCATTTTGTTTTGTCAAGCTCTTGGAGGAACTGAAAAACCACGTAGGAAAAAAATATACCTGAAACTGTCTGGACTTTGACCTTGGTATGAAATGAGGCCAAGGAGTTCCTAGGTACCTCAAACTTGCATGCTTATCTTGGGTCAGTATAAAACCTGCTTCATAACACGGGCTGAAACCTCTCTGTGCTTCAATCTTGCTCCTGTGTGAAATGGAGGTTCTCGTCCTCAGTTCTGCAGTTTAAAGTTCATGGACACCTCACAGTGGAATATGTGATGCTGCCGTTACTGCCTCCAATGCTTTGGGGGACAAGCAAGGAGCAGCTCAGATGTACTTCTCAGGTATTTCTCCTCAGTAGAGGAGCTGACAGCAGCGGTGACGCTAGGTTTAAGACAAAAATGTAGAATGAGGATTTCCATGCCTTTTAATTTCTTGTTGCTATTCATGTTGGTCAAAATCCACCCTGGGCTTTCAGCATCCTCTCCAACTACCCAGCAAGACCACATACACCTGTTAATTTGTTCATACTGTGTTCTGTGGCTCTTATGAAATAGTGAACACATTTCAGCTTGTTTGCACAGCTTCCAATGGACAGGTTAGATCCAAAGAAACTCTAATGCACTGAAGTGTGTGGATCTTGTTTCAAATATCCCAGCCGAGCTTCATTAGAAGCAATTACCTTTCTTCTAGCCACTGCTTTTTCCAGACTATTTCTTTAAAACATGTGTAATGCTGTGTTTCCTCAGTGTGTTTTCCCCAGATGAAATTCAAATGGTTTGACATCAACTGAGTCTCAGCTGTAAGAGAAGACTGAGATAAAAACAAATGACTGCATCTGCTGTGAAGATTTGTTACAGAAGAGAGCTTTCTGTCAGGTGTCAGAGTATTGTATGAGTGTCGTGAGCAGTTGTGATGCTGCTAACATAAAGTCTCCCCTTCCAAATCATACTCTCGAAGCTGAAATTCAGCCAGAACAGAATCTAGCCCAGTGCCCTAATGACTGGTGTGTCACAGCCTCCAGCAATCAAAGGGTTAAGCTTCAGTCCAAAGGCAGCACCTGTGATGGCAGTGTTATCTGCCATTGCACTGGGTGACTTGGCACTGGTGCAAAGGGAAGAATGCTTATCTGGGGAAATCGCTGTGTTTAGCAGTGCCCACAAGCCTCCGGGGGATGTTTTATCCAGCAGTACCCTGTTTAGTTTGCGGGTGCTGAGGTCATTACATCAACAACCCTGAAATTCTGGCGGGCAGCACTTGCTGGTGGTCTCTCTTGAACTGGCTTGTCTGCATGTTTCCAGCTGTTGACTGCATTAGAGACAAATGAAAATTTATGGACTCTTTCCAAATATTACTTATCCGTGTAAGATGCTGGTCTGGTTGCCAAAAAGATGTACTGGGATTGTGAATAGAGATACGGTCTGTGCAAATGGGATGGGAGATTTCCACAAACCAGGGTTTTTTATTAAGACATTGTCTACACACTATAAAATGTTGGGGAATACCCATGTTATAACATAAACTGGGATATTAATGGACTGGATTGCAGGGATGCTGGTAGGTAATATGCAGAGTTGGTTGGCTGGCCATTAGTGTTTGGTGGTATTGGTTCTCATTTGTTTTTATGATCCAGTCTGTGGACTAACCAGTTACATGGATATTCTTTAGATAGCAGAACTGCTTAAAAGCCTTGTTGACCAAAAATGATACTTCTATCAATGTTTTTCCTAATGTACAAAGCATTTTGCCTTCTAACAATAAACAAAAGAACACTTGTATTTTTCTGTTTTCTGGACTTTTGTGAAGCTTGAAGGCTTCAACACATGCTGGAAGCTGCAAAATGATCCTGTGCTTTGATTCAAGCCCACTTTAAAAAAAAAAAAAACCAAACAAATAATAGCCTGTCCTTGCAGGTTCTGAGGAGGATGCAGACCTCCCTCTTTCTGTCTAACAGATTCAGGGGTCCCTTATCCCAGGCTTTAGATTTCTGCTTGTTAGGTATCTGAGTTTGGGAGAAGAGGTGTAGCCTTTGAAGGCTTTTTGACATGTTAGTTCTGGTGTGAATACTCTACAGTTGTTTTAGAAAGGTGGCCTTGGTCAATTCAAGCACTCTATCTAAATTGCCACTTGCCAGTTGATGGAAGCCAGAAATAACACTTTACTGAGTGAAGTTGCTGGAGAGATGTTTCACAGAAGTAACTGCCTGATTTCAATTCTCCTGCTATTCCTCTCCAATTAGCTGGTTTCAGCATCAAAAGCAGCATGAAACTGCTGAGCCAAACTTATTTGCCTGTGTGGCTCCAAATACATATAGTTGCCTGGTATCTGGTGCTGGGACCTTTAGGCCAGCAGTTTAAAAATGGCAGTAACAAAAAGAGATGGACCTTCTAGCTGACTTCTAGTCCTTCAGCCTGCCCCTTTCAATAAAGATAAATGAATGCAGCATCAGAAAAAGTGGGGAGAGAAGCTTTGTGCAGGATGGGATGCTTCCCTGGATCACTCAGTAGTTAACTCTCCGAATGCAGAACTACATGGGTTATACTGATTTAAGGTAGTCAGAGGTGTATTCCCCCTCTTAAATCCCTGAATGGAGAAATGACAAGCTAGATCTATGTAATACCACCTCTGATACTGGCAAATGTTCAAAATGGTTGAAGTAGGTTTTGTGCAAACCCAAGGTACTTTAAAGCAAGCTAACTGCACTATTTCATCTAGACTTCCCTGCACAGATAAGGCCTATGATCGCTCCCCACAGCTTCTGAAAGCCAACTGTGTTCAAACACACACACTGCAACCCGTTTGGACTCATCTTGGGCTCTGGCTGATGTTGATGGAGCAATGTGTGGAGACCTGATAAGATATGTCAGTCTCTTGTCTCCCTGCTTTACATCTGAAAGCATGTGGTGAAGATTGCTTGTAAGGCTATAGAGAGCATTTGATTTTCCCAGAGGCTTCAGAGCAAGAGTAGAAGGGAGTAGAGGTGTATCACATCTACTCAGCACTGCTGCCGAAGTAATAAGTCCCCCAAGAGTTCATAAATATGTGAACTCACCTGAGACAGGCCTGGACTCAGCATTAGGAGTCTTGTGGACTTCCACCTGGGTAGGAAAAACATCCAGTAAGTTTTTACAGGCTGGGACTAATGTTTGATATGAGTGTTCTGCACAGCTGTAGTATTGCCGTGCCCCACAGTTGCCTGAGACGACCGATGAGTCAATTGAGGAATATAAAAATCACATGTGTGACTTGAGATTACACCACTCCACCAGCAGAGGAGAAGCTGAGATCTGGATCTGAATGTAGGAGCTGTCGTGTCTCTGTTGCTTTCATCATTGGGTTGGCTGAATTGCCACCTTTAACTGTATGCTATATACAGCGTGTATGCATATATATGTCACTGAGAAGAAAGTGGAAAGAATGAACTGCATTTCCATCTCAATTAATTTTGCTGGTAGGGCTGATATAATCCCCTGAAATTCAGGATGTAAGAAACAGTGAAGATTGTATCAACATCTAGAGTAACAGATAATTTTGCTGCTATAATGAAATCTGACTATCAGAATAAAGTCTCAAAACAGTACTGAACTATTAAATAATATCTATCCCCTAATAATGAATTAATTTTCAGTTAATAACAAGTCTTTGTGAAGTATAATGAAAAATACCGTGCCATGCATAGTAAACTGGCCTCTGTTTTCTTTGACAGCATGCCAGTTCCTCAGCTGCAGCACTACTATACTATTCATCTCCATAAAGGGCTCTTTCGAAAGCATTATTAAACAGCAGGAAGGAATGGTGTATGACAGCTTCATTAGTCAATAGGAGCCAAACCTGGCCACTTTCTGCTGGGAATTATTAGCACATTCCAAAACATCTCTGGGTTGATGGCATTCAAAAAATTTTTTTTCCAAATTTTTGGAGTGTGGCCAAATCTCAGTTTGAAAATCCTGGAATGGCAGTTGTACTATCAAGTCCTCTCTGGGTGAGGTTAGGCTCCATTTGCAAGGAAAACATGGACTTCCCAGTCCTAGGAGTCCAGGAATATTTGCAGTAGACTATTTGGTTTGAAATACACAGATGTAGAAAGTTCTTCTCTGTAAGCGCAGACTGTGATCTTGCTGAAACTGCAAATGCCACAGCACCATCAGTGCAGACAAGCCCCTACGTACCAGATACAAAACTTCAAGATTTTTTTCACATTGCTGTGCAGTTTTCAGAAAAGGTGCATCCAGCAGGCAGGGTGCTCTGATCTGTTAAAGATGTTCATGGTCCCATTGAGACCAGTAAATGTGAGATTCTGAGCTAACACAGTGTTTCAGGCTCTGTGTTGCTAGCCTGAGATCAACTATGTTTAAAGTGAGACACTTCTGAATCTTGCTCAACAAGAGCCTAAGCTACAGGATAAACATGAGGTGCAGAATCAAGCTCTTGCACAGATCTTGTGTGATTTATTGCTCTTTTGAAAATATTGCAGGCTGTTTGTAAAGTGAGTTAACTGTGTTAAAAAAAAAAAAAAGTAAAAACAGCAAAGCCTGTGAAAATCCTGCTGTTAGCATGAATGCTTTAGCTAGCTTTGATTCCAAGAAAACACCACCTAAAAGCCAGTTCTTTGGTACTGAGGCTTCGCTGAACAGTGAAGTCGAGGGAACTGATGGAACTCATAGTAAAAACACTGTATGCAAAGAAGTATTTTACATTCCAGCTGTTCTTAATTTCCTGTATATTTGTAAAAATAAAATTATCCCTTAATACATAGTTATTTATGCTTTTCTACCCACATGGAACCTTCTGTGAATATTTTACAGGTAACACCATTCATAATTAACAGCAAGCCAACAAATGCCTGGTGCTTGAGTGATGACTTAATGTACACTTGCAAGCTTAGCCAAGACCCTGGTGTGACTAAGCCAAATGCAGGAGAGGAGATTGTGCCAGAGCATGCCTCCACATGCTATTGGAAAACCTGACTGTTGCTATCCCTATTGGTGTGACCATCCCGCCTGAACTGCTCGGTGGGCTCGAGCCCAAGCAAGAGGCTCGCCTCAGAGTCCCTGGAGGCTCCAGCTCTTGCTGAGCTCCCCATGCAGCGTACATTGGACCACTGTATTTGCACAAGCGTGCAAGCATCAGCTTTGGTATCTCCTGTTGCCAGCAACAGCTGAGATGCTTCAACACAGAGATCACAGAAGGCAATTCTATTCCAACCTTTTTTTTTTTTTTAACATAGAGTATTTGGTGTGAGAGTCAGTTCTCATGATTCTTGGGGGCTCTTCCTTGTTCATGCTATTGCAGTGACAGCCTTGAAGTTAATGTGCGTTGGCCCACGAGCCTTGTAAGGGGTTTACTGGTAACAATAGCCGCAAAGCCGCAACTGAAAAGCTGTGTGCTTAATCTACAGGATTAACACAAACAAGATGTCCTTGAGCAGGATAGGTTTACAGCAGTCTAGCAGGAGTCATTTTCTCCGAGAACAGAAAACAAAACCTTTACAGCCTGTGCCCAGAGAGACAGGAGCAGAGCAGACCCCCAGGGTGACTGTCAGCAATGGGCTACTGGCTTTCCCTGCTGCTAATCCAAACGAGCCGCTCTCCGTTTTGGTAGCGTGCATCTCTCTGTGTGTGTGATCCTATGATGAGGAATTGTTTCCAGTTCTCTGCAAGCTGGAGCCATTGCTGCAAGTAGTTTTTAGTGCAGTTTGTTCTGGTGCTCTGAGGTGCTGGAGAGTAGATCTCGGGCATGGACTATGAGATACCTCCCCCTACATGCTGAATTCACGCGTGCCCTTTCTGGCTTCCCTCAGTGCATGAAAGCCAATCCCTGTTGAAAGATAGGATTTGCTGCTGGTGGAAATAATATTCTGCTACTGAGCACCAAAGGGTTGGAGAAGAGGGTGATGCCCACTTGTGAATGGCAGCCAGTTAACTCTATCTCCTACTGCGGCTTCGAGTTCGACTCCAACGATAACAACACATTTCTACCCACACCTCATACTCATTTTTCCCCTTATGACTCTGCAGTTCGTTTGTTCACTGGACTTTTGTTTGTGAATCTGTTTTCTTTGCCCATTTGTTCTTGCTGTTGGGCCTTATTGAAAGCCCTCTCTAAACATAACGGGGAGACAAGGAAGGGAAAAATGTTTGATATTTTTGTACTGTTTCCAAAGCTACCATTTAGAGTGATCTCATCTAAAACCTGGTTTAAAAGTATTAGACCCTTTTCTAGTCCTCTCTGAAAAAGATACCTTCTCTTGTTGATATTATTCATTGAATCTTTGCAGACTCAGAAAGTTGTCCTGATTTATACTTTCAAGTCTGTCTATGCATCCAAGAGGACTAAAAAGTCTCTATTTATGAAAAATCAAAAGATTTCTTTTGAGGTTAAAGGGAATCCCTAACATGCATGAACTAAACAAATTCATGCTCTCAAAAAAAAAATTATTTTATCAAAATACCATATGAAGCATTAATTATATAATCATTCTTCACCAGTTGGAGGAACTATGCTTATTAGGAAAGGCAGTATTTACTGGGATAACATGGAAGCTTCCCCAATAGCTGCTTTCTGCAAGAATACAAAGGGAAAAGTGAGTGTGCATGAAACGTAATCCTACCCCAGAAGTTTTAGTGGACTCAGTGTCTACGTGCCACAGCTTTGCAAGTGTGATGGCTAAATTAAGTTTCACAGCACTCCCTTGGGATGGTGCCCAGGGAAAAAAATCTAGGCCTGGAGATCTGAAGCTAAATCCCTCTGAATAATTTTAAAAGCACATTGGTGGCACTCTGGAGAATAGTGAAATAAGTAGAGGAGGAAGGGAGGGCGGGCTGCTGCTATCCAAGCAGGACTGAATCAGAGGGGTAAGGAGGGCGTACCAGTAGAGGGCAAAGACACAGGAGTCTGAGTTAACAGGTGACTCGGGGGTGACTTTAGGGAAAAGATTATTTGCTTTTGTAATGCTAGGGAAAAGATTGATCATTTCCTAGTGCTGTGCTGTGTGTAAAGGCAGATGGAGCAGTGGTGGGTGAAGGCGGCAGGTGTGGAAAGGCAGTGGGTTTCCCATAAGGGTTTTACATCTTCCTGTTTCAGAAACTGTTTGTCAAAGAGATCAGCAGAATCCGTGCGCTCTTTTGAAAACGCTTCCAGCCTTCAATACTGTAAACATAACTGCTTTGTACAGTGAAATAGTACATTACAAAACAATTTTGGCTTCCCTCATTGCACTTTCCCTTTCATTTACAGCTCTCTCTCCAACACAGCAATTACTATCTGCCTGTATCAGTTGAGTCTCAAGCAACAGTAGTGTAAAACTGTGCCTGTGAAGAATGTGGTGACCCTGGACAGTCATCTGAATATTTCACTGGCAAGAACTCAATAGATGTCAGTGTAGTTCTCCTTAACTTGAGTAGAAAAACCATACATTAGATCAATTTTAAGAAATAGCAAGAAATAATGTTAGAAACATTGGTCAAGAAAGATCCCACTTCATTCCAGATATTTGGCAATAGGACTTCTGAGCTGAGCTTATAGAAGATAGAAGTACTAATTCTATGAAGGATTTCTCCCGCAGTTTCTGAAAATACCTAGGTTGAGTTTGGACTCAGAATAATTTCTGATGAAGATTTTGCCTGATTTTGTCTGTCCTGATTTATTAACACGTAATACATTACCTGCCACACTGACCTATTAACTAACCTTCTAGCTGAGACGCCCTAAACACCTCTACGCTATCATATTACAACAGCTATGAACAATATTAGAGCACAGTAATTGGTAAAGTAAGCATGTTGACTCTAAAAAACAGACTGCTTTGAAGATCTGTCATCCCCTCACTTTTTTTAAGAAACAGTCAGCATTGACATGTCTGTGAGTATTTTATCCAGGTTGCAGGTTCACTATGATGTACGTGGTTTGAACACAGTTGCCTCACAGCTAGCCCCAGGCGCTATCACATCTCCGTCTCGCAGCTGAAAATGCTGGTGAGACATTGAAGTAGTTGTGCATGGGGTCACTCCATGTCCAGCATGACCAACCCTGCATTTGGGCTCATAAGGATGGCTGGACTAGATAGTGCCCTGTGGAGTCACCTGACAGTTTGAGCCCCTCTCCAATACCCATATTACACAGAAATTTTCCAGTATGTGGAGCAGAAAAGCCTCTGCTCTTCTGGGTAATGTAGTTGATTATTTCTGAATGATTTCTTCTCCATCGATTGTAAAGTTAACCAAGTATGCGATGACATCTATTTATTTTGAGAAGGCTTAGGAGGAGACTGAGGCCAGTACAGTAGCATTAGTTAATAGTGTAGAAAATGAAGATTCAAGTGCAGTGCATCAAAGACTTTGCTTCCATTAAGCTCTGCCAGTGCTTCACATGATCTTTGTGAGTGGAGAATGATGAATACATAATTTGAAGTGTGGGCCCAGTATCTACATACAAGAATGAGTTCTCCAAGACAGAAATGGTTTCTTAAGCCAAAATGACCTCTAAAACCAGACTACAGGGCTACTGTGCAAATGGGTGCCATCCAACTGCTCCTCAGCTGGCAAATGTTGACTGTGCTTTAGGAGCTGAATGTTTCTCCCATGTGGTTAATTTCTTCCCTGGCAAAAAATGCTGATGTACAGTTTGATTTTAAACAATGAGAAGAGTAATGGAAACTACAAAACAAATGGTCAGAGGAGCTCCATTTTCCTCACTTGGCTCAGTTCCTAGCCTCAGACATTGCACTGCAAGAAAAAAAGCCATCCTGATCGAGTTCAGGAGATAACCCACCTGACACTTTTTCAAAGGCTGAGAGGTAGCTTGTGACTGCACCAAACCAGTGCTGCAAAGAGAGCATCTTTCCCTGAAATGGGAACAAACTACTCAGCTCATAAGACGTTTCTTTCCTTTTGGCCTTGGAATCTCTGGTGTAAGGTCAGCGATTGCAGGGATGGGGTGGTGAGGTCTGCATGATGAGCTCTGTCTGGGGACTTGGGGCAGCCTTGTGCAGTTCCAGGATGGCTGAAGATGCTATGCTTCCCACTGCAACCTCGCTGGTCAGAGGGGCTTCCTGAACTCCACACCACTCACCCAACGTATTGAGTCACTAAAATGCACGTGATCTATGTAAGTGCTTTTTAACCTTTTTTAAAAAAGATACATACATCTTTATCTCCCTATTCTTATGCTTTATATTTTGGGTATTTATTGTACAGTTTAAGTATTTGCTTTAAAGAAAATGTAATTCAATGTCTCCCCAAAGATTTGCTGTTCCCCATAAACATTGCCTAGAAACATCTGCTTCCCTCATATGGATCTCATAATTTGTGCTTTGGATTTCATCCAGTGCTCTGTGGAAAAGTGATGCCTTCCAGAGACAGAAACCTGATTATGAGAAACCTCATGGACAATAGTGAGTGCCTTTGTTGTAACTGATTTTGAAGACAGAGAGAGAAACAGAGATGGGAGAAACGGTTTTTGTGAAATGTTTTTTGCGGAGACATGCCACACACTCTTTTAGCCTCTTCAGGCAGACGCAGAGTAGTCTCTGCCTGTCTGAGTCTCTGCCTTTCTGGGTTTTTGACCCTTCAGCCGTCTCCAAGCATATCTGACAGACAGGGGGGTCTCGAAGATAACCATGTTCTTGAAGTTTCACCAAAGTACGTGAGTGGAAAAGTCTCTGGGTGCCCTGACTGCAGCATTACATTGTTAAGTATCCAAAAATCTATGCAGCAGAGAGAACTTGCAAAGAATATGAGAATTAAACAAGCTTTAACCAGTCACAAAATACAAGTCTGCAGGACGCCAGACTTTCAGTTCCAGCATTGATGGAAATAATTGGAAATAAAGCACCTACAGACTCCAAACATCTTGAAGAAGAACAACCTGTGCTACGTCCTGTACTGAGCGGGAGCTGTGCAACCTGCAAGAGATAGGACTGAGGCTCTTCCTCTTCATCTCCCTCCACCCCTTCCATGGCTGTGGAAGACAGTCCCTTCTGCGGAGCAACAGTCCAAGAAGGAGGTGGAAGAAGCCTTACTCTTTCACCTGCCTTCCCTTGCACCAACTGATGTTACACAGGAAAGATAATGTATTCATTACCTTCCTGTGTGCTTTTGGGACACAGCATTTTTGACATTCCTCGGGCCTTGTGGTTGTGGTCAAGAATAACAGCTTAGGTTAAAATAAAACAGGTGAAGAACAAGAAGCGGCAAAAAATGGTGAAGGGAGGAACTTGCCAGAAAAGGCAGGAATACAAGTTCCTTTTAGGTGTTCGATGTAAGGGTCGCGTGCACCTACCTGTTTGTACACTCTGAGGAGAAGGTGATAGTCGTTACATACGGATCTAATGATTAGAATATTTGCCCAGGGATGCAGAGTTCAGACATGTCCTCAGCCTGAAGTGCCTGGGATCCCTCACCTCCTGCTTCCCCCTGCCCCCCCAGGACAGTGCCGTAAAGTGTTCAGGTCTCAGTGGAACCATTTTGCACTACTGTGATTAAAATCTGCATAACAAAATGTCAGTTGGGCCAAATTTGCAGTTACTCAAGTATTTTATTGGCTTGACCTCTGCATTTAGCTTTGCTCCACGCTAAGCGTGGAGCTCTGGATAAATAACCGATCTGTGCTCTATTGTATTGACCTCCGAAACACGTCGTGAGACTTAATAGTTCAGCCTGTGGGAGCGGGAACTTCACTTAACGTTTCATGTGGTGCCAAATCCTTTGACAAACATTAAGAAATGGTCCAAGATTACCATCGTCTCTGCGCAGGAAAGGTTTTACCTCTGCTGGGAGAAGCGCTGTGGGTCCTCCAGGCTGTATGTTCACTTGTGACATCCTACACTTCTTGGCTTTTGGTAGCTACCCACACCCTTCCCTTGTGTTTGTTGTAATCGGTTACATGTGTCGGTTTGTTTTTGTATGCGTCCTGACCTCAAATAGGAACAGGAAAATCTCTCTTTGGGAATAGCCGTGATGAGGTACATATCCTTTGTATCAGTGCTCACGATCCTTGGTTGTTTGGTTTGGGCTTACCTACCCGTACGCACATTTTGGTCTTGCCAGGCCTCTGGATTTTTCTTCTTGTATTTTGCCCAAACGTACTCAAAGGGAGAGGCTTGCCTTCTTGAGCAGTGTGTTTTGGATGCTCCCACATGCTGCTATGTCCAAACAGCATTTCATAAATGCACCTGTGTGAATCGTCCCATTAAAATTGCTGGGATTGAGGCCTTGGTACCGTGCAAACCTGGACCATGGCAAATGCAGCCATTGCATCTTGATTGAGTGAAAGCAGTAGCTTCATTTCTCCACCCTCTTAAAACATTTACTTTTATTGTAGCACCTTATTTCTAATCCTTCACCCTCTGGTCTTCTTACGCCTGAGGAAACCTCTATTGGTGGTGAATGGAGTGAAATCCAGTTGGCGGCCGGTCACGAGCGGTGTTCCCCAGGGCTCGGTTCTGGGGCCGGTTTTGTTCAATGTTTTCATCAATGATCTGGATGAGGGGATTGAGTGCACCCTCAGCAAGTTTGCAGATGACACCAAGCTGGGTGGGAGTGTCGATCTGCTCGAGGGAAGGAAGGCCCTGCAGAGGGATCTGGATAGGCTGGATCGATGGGCCGAGGCCAACTGTATGAGGTTCAACAAGGCCAAGTGCTGGGTCCTGCACTTTGGTCACAACAACCCCATGCAACGCTACAGGCTTGGGGAAGAGTGGCTGGAAAGCTGCCCGGCAGAAAAGGACCTGGGGGTGCTGGTCGACAGCCGGCTGAACATGAGCCGGCAGTGTGCCCAGGTGGCCAAGAAAGCCAAC
>WAAD01040603.1:0-150034 GCA_013389945.1 Fregata magnificens | reverse complement strand
TGTTTAGTTTGGAGAAGAGGAGGCTGAGGGGAGACCTTATCGCTCTCTACAACTACCTGAAGGGAGGTTGTAGGGAAGCGGGTGCTGGACTCTTCTCCCAAGAAACTAGCGATAGGATGAGAGGAAATGGCCTCAAGTTGCATCAGGGGAGGTTTAGATTGGACATCAGGAAGAATTTCTTTACTGAAAGAGTGGTTAGGCATTGGAACAGGCTGCCCAGAGAGGTGGTGGAGTCGTCTACCCTGGAGGCGTTCAAAAAAGGTGTAGACGTGGCACTCCAGGGCCTAGTTTAGGAGTCATGGTGGTGTTAGTTGATGGTTGGACTTGATGATCTTAGAGGTCTTTTCCAACCTTAATGATTCTATGATTCTATGATCTTCTCGCCCCCCTGCCACCCTGCAAGAACCCTAACGGAAAAGGGTCCGTTACTCTCAATGGTTTAATGCTAAATTAAGTGCTGCTCTCTCGCTCCATCTCTTGGTCCCTCCTGGATGCCCCAGAGGAGTGTGCCTGGGCATGGGCCACCGAGCAGCCCCCAGCTGAACAGCGTAACCCTGCAAGCATGAGCAGTAACGCCTTGCTCGGGGATCTCCTGGCTCCAACTTTGCTCCACGAGGAACGGAGCTGCCAAGTTCCAGTCAGAGAGTGGAGACAGGTCAGTATTTATGGGTTCTGAGTGTTATTTTATGTCATAGGAAGAAAAATAGAGTAGGTTATGGTCACCAGTCCACTTCTGCTGCACAGATGCACAAGAAGCATCGTTAATGTTTGAGTCCAGCAAAGATCTGGTTTGTTTACAGCGTAGCTTGCCACCTTTTTCATTTCTGGGGAATAAGAGTCTGCTGTTTTTTGGTCAAATGTTCACCAAATGGTACACTTGGGAAAGGAAGAAAAAAAGTGAAACAAACCAGGAATACGAGTACAGCCTGCAGCCTGCCTCTTCAAAATACATGTTGTGCTGAGGTGAAGCACTTCCCGGGACAGCAGCCATCTCTGGGTGGGGTTGTTTTGGAGGAGGGAGTTTAAGTAGGCATGGACACGGATGAGGCAACTGCTGCAGTTTTCCTGAAATCTGAATGATGTTTTTAAAATTCACGTCCTCCCTCAGAGCTTGAGGTTGCTGTCTGTCTCTGTTAAGCAAACATGTCAGCTTAAAATTTAGCATGAAGTTCATGCCCAAATGGCCTGCTGGGTCTAGTGAATGTCAGCTAAATGCTTGCCGATTTCAATGGGTTTGAACCACACATCCATCTCTTCAAGGGTCTGATCCTTTCCTCACTGCAATTCAGCCCGAAGGCTGTTGCTGGGAGGGAGCAAGCTCAGGATTTGCAGTCGGATGCTGTGCCAGCCGATGGTGATGTGGCTGGGTTTGGGAAAGCCCAGCATGTGCTCCCTCGCACCCTTCCTGGCACGCCTCTGCTTGCTCACCAGCCCTGCTCATCCTTCGTTTGTTTATTCAATTCTTTATAAATATTTTTCCTGCAATTGAAGAGGCACCAGGTGGGAAACGTGGGGCATCGCTGCTCCTGGGCTGCCCTCTCTTGGGTAGCAGCAGTGGTGTTGCGCCTTCCCAAAGTCTGTCAGGAGACGCTTGCCAGGAGATGTTTCTTTGCCAAGGTCTGGCAAGCCAGCAACGCTGAGCATTGCCTGAGCTTGTGCCATCCCCACCGGGACGCTGCTGGAGCCTGAGCCTCGGTCCTGGCTGGGCGTCCAGGAAGGGGACACACTGATGTGGCTCGCTCACGGGAGCATATAGAGCATCTGAGTCCCAGGGAACTGGACTGCTAAAGCACCACAGCTTTAGCAGGTCGAGCTGCCCTGTTCTCGCAATTTGATCTTTATTGGTGTAATGTGCCCACTGCTCTGAGCCCAGGGCAGGTAAAGCTTGGGGAATGCAGTCAAGCAATAATGTGATGGAGCAAAAATGTGTTGGGCATCCAGGGGTGATCAGGGAAAGGCAGAACCCCTGTATGTTTCTTGATTATTTGTAATAAAACCTTATAAAAGATTCTTTTTTTGCCAGTCTCCACAATTTAGAGAGAGGGGGGGGAAAGCCCTCCAGCTCAGTGTGAAAAGGTGACTTTTAAAAGAGTCACTATTTGTTTGGAAGAGAAGGCAAATGGAGCTTGTTTGCTTGCTTTTGTTTTGGTTTTTTTGGTAACAGCGTTGCTCAATATCTAATCTTCTGCAGAACACATAACTTCTGTTTCCTGTGTTATGAAATCCTGGAAACAGCCCTGAATTTTAAGGAAACCAAGCGCACTTCTGCAGAGAAGATGCAGCAAAAGAGCTCCCTCTCTTGTCCATTATACGTTTTGGCCAGTTTGCTGCAATGTAGGAGGATCGGGTTAAAACCAGAGTGAAACTGGCATTAAATTACATTGAATTGAGGGTTTATCTGGAGTATTCTGCTTTATGTCAGTTTAATTCAAATGTTTGGAAAAAGATGAGTAGCAAGCACTGGCATTCAACACCCAGCTGAAAAAAAAACATGCAACTGTTTTTGATAAAGTACTAAAATATTACTTCAGAAATAAGTCCTTAAAAGCACAGTGGGAGATATATCTTTCATGATATCTATAAAATATTCAACAAAACATGGTTTTGATTATATTTTTCTCATCAGTTTTCATTACCAGTAAAACTGCATTACACAGGGTAAAAATAAAAATCTCTTTAACCCTCACTTTCAGAATCAGATTGCCTGGGCTAAAACTAGTTGTGATATAAGTCCAAGGAAAAGATGTTTTAACAGGAGCTGCTGAGCTGCATTTATTTCTGATGGTTAATTACTGTGCAAAGCTAGAAACAAATCATTTGAGAAGTATTGCTTTTTCAAGGTAGCTATAATAATCTTGCATAGATGAAATACGGCTTTCTGGGCACAACTGTAATAAGAGTTGCATGTTCAGTGTTGAAGGCTCCACTTAATTTGTGCCATACCTTGTAAAGTCAAGTTACTGCATTTGTGTACTTGATTTTCCAATCAGAAGCTTACATTTAATGGGAAAATGGCTATACTAAGAGGGCAGTTAATGATACAATGCTACTTCTAAACTGTAAATGTTCACTGTGTTTGGAATATGTTTTCTTTTATGAAACACATTCTCACCCTAGGTTTAACGTCCTGATTAACTGCATCACCAGTTTTATGACTTTGGTTAATTTTTTTTTCCTACTGAAATAAGTAGATAATTTTCTTAGAAACTTGGATCTGAAAGCTTTGCAGAAAATCACTTTTATGCCTTAGGAGTAGCCAAGTGCTTTTTGTTGACAATTCATCTGATGTGACAAAGCAATTGCAGCCTTGCGACAGCCTTGTAACTTCTGCCCTGCAAGAAGTCAGAAACCAAGTATATAATTCTGCCTCCAATTTTTCCTTAAGCTCCATGCAGTCCTACCCAAAGGTTCCTATAGATTTCCCTTGATTTCACTCAAGGCCAGACTGATGTTTGTGAAGATGATTAACAACTTGGACTGAAATCTGCCAGTCTTATCAAGGGTGGGGATACTGACTTTGCAGAAAGAGCTGAATGACTGTGAACACCATTAAATGGATCCCTAGTACTCAAGATAAATGATGTTGCTTTAAAACAGTGGGCAGAAAGGTCTTCAAAGTCTGAGACAGGGATTAATTAAAGAGGGAAAACAGATCTTCCACTCAGCTTGGTTTCTTGCTTTTCTTAAAGAAACATTTCACTTAAACGAAAAATCTGATGATTCAACGAAAAACTAATTTCATTGCCTTATTTGAAAAGGCTACTTCAGCAATTCCAGATTTCTTGTTACTTCAATAAGACCAGGCACGATGGATTTTTTTTCTGCATATTATATATTTCATTCAGTCTTTTCATCATATAATCACATTTTTAGGATGGTACTTCCACAGTGTTTTTAAATCACGCGGTGAGTTCTGTTACTTCGGTTTTAAGCGTTATGCAGGCTCTTCTACTGATGGGAGGCAGATGAGTACAACTTGGGAAACTGCATGTATGTTAAGAGAAAAATTCTTGCTTTGGTAAACACAGAGTAAGCAAAGGTAGCAAAAAGCAGGTCTTTTCTAGAGAGGAAAACACTTCAGCCTTGCAATGAAAATGGTGGGAACTTCTTGATATGCTTGTTTTCAAAAGTTCTTAAAAACTTTTATTTTGATCTTTTCTAATTAAGACCTCAAAACTTCCATGTGTTTCTTAAGTGGGCCATAACATAACAGAGATATATAGCAGATAAGAAATAAATTATAGAAAACAGCCTAGTTGTTTTAATGTGCTAGGTCCTCCAAGGAGGAAGCAAAACTTCAGCAGAACTGGGATGTGTTTCCCTCCCCTCGGAGATGGCCTGTGTTGCTGCTGCGAGCTGTCCCTGCCAGAGGTGGTTAGGGGAGATGGGCATCCTCACTGGACCACTTCTGCCTCTTCTCTCCAGCCCCTGTCTTCCCCTCTGAGGGAGTGTGTGAATACATCTCAGCCAGCCCCAGCAGGGCAAGGCTGCTGTGAGCCCCGATCGCTACCTCCTGGGAAAGGCAAGGGGTGACTGGGAAAGGGGGGCTTTCTTCCAGGAAACTCAGTTTTACTTCAACAGATCCCATATTTATTTTGAAAGCAACACCTAGGACACTGAAGGTGGCCTTGACAGACCGCTGGCTACTGTTTTGTATAGGCTTTAACACTCCAGTATCCTGCTGATAAATCAACTAAAAAATAATAACAAAGCTAGAACAGATGCTTATTTTAAAAAGGGAAAAAAAAGAAGCTTGTTTAGCTGACCTTCACATAGAAACCCAGAATCTGTCAGGCCTAACTAGTCAGTCTTTGTTGGCACCAGAACAGTTTTGGTGGAATTGTGCTCTGGGCTCCCAATGCTTTCTTTTTTCCTTTAAATCTCCATGAGTTACTGTGTAGCTAAATAAGGAGTACAAGACTGCACTGTCTCTTTCCAGAGCACTTAGTGATGCTGTGCGTGGGGCCAATGTGGTGGTTATCGAACACCTCTCCAAGCAGCCACCCACCCCATCTGACAAAACAGGTCTCCCAGCCTGGCTTTGAACTTAATGTCAACAGACAGAAAAGTATGGGAAAAGGGCTCTGCGGGACAGACACCCCCAGCCCCTGCCGGTCTTTGCTGCGTGTTTTCCTGCAAACCATGCCTAACAGCACAGGAATTTTCTGAAAGCCTTGCGCAGGTTTCAAAGTATTGTGATGTTGATTTCCAGCTTGGTGCTTTTTCAGTTTTTCCATACTTGTTTGGTGTTAAACAATTTGAGGAGAAATTCAGAAGTAAACAAAAGACAGGATGCTCTGGCTGAAGCTCTCAGGGGGTCACGCTAGTCATAAGTCAGCTTGAAAACAGCTCAGACGATTGTTTTTTTTTTTTTTTTAAAAACACCTAAAGAAAGCCAGCTCACAACTTTGAAGGCTGTAATCCATATAATAAAACACAGGGTGGGCGAGGCAGATTGGGCAGCATCTGCTGAGAAGTCCCACACCATCCAGAATGTACAATAATGGATGCTATCAGGTGGTGAACTCTCATTTACAGGGCCATATGCTTTATAAGGAATGTTGATAGGTTCCCCTTATCTCTGTTTGTCATCACTCCTATCCTTCATTTCACTGCTTGCAAAGGAAAACACTCCAAATTGTTAGTGTCCTCTGTTGAGCCACTGCCATTTCTTGTTTCTTCTGTTGCCTCTTCCTCCCTGGAGCTTTCTGCTCCCAAATTTCTGAGTTCCCTTGTCATTTTGTTTTAAAGATGAGCAAGAGGTTAGTTTTACACTAGGCTCTGGTACCCGTGCAGTTGTTTCTTTATAACTGGCTAGCAAGCTTGTCACCTGCTGCCAACGTCTGAAGACAGGAGCTTAGAAAAAAATGGCACAATAAAGCACACAAGCCCATAAACCCACACTTAGTGATTTGTCATGCTTCTCTGCATCCTGTTAAAAATGGGCCCTGCTTTCACCCGCAGTCTGAGGGCTACGCTGTTTCTTTCATGCGTTTCCGTAATGATGTTGCATTAATTCCCCATATAAACCTGATGCTAGCCCTGATACTCACCAGCAAACCCCACAGCAGAGAGCGCTGCTATTTTGCGGTGTCCTCGCCTGCAGTGTGGTACACCAAGGTGACTCGCCTGGTGTCCTGGGATGCAAGCAAAGAAATGGGACCAGCAGGACTCTGCTGTGGCTGGGTTTGCTAAATAGCAAATTCTCCACTACCTTGTAAAATGTCATTGACAATGACATCCTTTTTCTAAAGGAAAAAAGCCAAGTATGATGTGGAGGTCCCATGGGACCTGGAGGGGACAGTGGAGAAGAGGTGTTCCCTGGTCCCCTTCCCTGCTGCTTCCCCACGATGTGTGCAGGACCTCCTTGTGCAGGGAACTCATGGCACTGGGCTCTTGAGGAACCTCCACCCATGGGTGCAAAGCAGGGGAGGACTGGTCAACCAGGCACCAAAGCACCCAGCAAGAGGGAGAGCAGTTGGTGCTGGGGCTGCAGCTTGGCTCTAGGTTCACTGGTCCTTAGTCAGATCCATGTGGTGTAAATAGATATTTTCTCCCTCTGGGTTTTCCACTGAGCAAACACCAACCAGAGTACCTGGTAGGGGGCATTCTTCTTCCTATTCCTTCAGGCTTTATCAGTTCCTAGACTCACTGAGTTTTCCAGGTGATTTTACACTCAGGGTGACGCAGAGCTGGGGACAAGGACCTGTGCTGCCATTTGCCGTTCTCATGTGGAAACAGAAAACAGCATCCTCGTGCTCTCTCCATTCAAGAGGGCCAGGTCTTTTGCTGTTTTCGTTTTCTCTCCTCTGCCAAAATTTGTGCATGTGGCTTGTTACACAGAGCAGGAGGCTCTGCTTTTTGACATCGTAAACCTCAGTATATCAAAGGCAAGAAGCTATCAGCTATCAGTGCACAGAAATTTGGTAAAATGCCTATGATATGTACAGGGAGAAGGGACTCTCCGTGGAGCCAGCCCAGCTCGGATGCAGTAGGGCAGTATTGCAGCACAGGAGAAAGAGGACATGAGGAGTTTCTATGCTCAGGCAAAAAGGCTGAGCAGAGTAACAGCCCCCTGGAAGGCCCCAGCTGAGAGCAACACCAGGAGCTCTGCAGGAGGTGGAGGAGCAGGCAAGGGGGGGCTGTCACCTTCTCTTCCCCACACTGAGTGGCAGAGCTGGTCTTGCGCAGACAGGCGACATGAAAGGACGTGGTGAAGCCACTCAAGGGGCTGGCTTTGTGCGGCTCTCCTCAGCCAAAAAGGCAGCAGAGTGAATGATTCAGGAGGTGTCTTTAATGCTGGTTTTGTCTGAGGTTTCATTTAATTCCAAATTCAGAGTACTTTCTTACTCAATCATTTTTTTGTCCTTCACATTGTGTTGTTACTTTGCTTTTGCAGGGAAAGCAGTCCAGAAGCTTAGGCTGCCTAACGCAGAGGGTGAATTGCAGCCTGCCCAGTATCGCTGCAAAATGTCCGTATTCATAAAACATCCTTGGTTTGCAAAAATAAGGAAAGGGGCCCGGTGTTATTGCCTGTAACATTGCCTGTCTTTCCTGTATTTTAGCTCGGATAGTTTTATAACATTAGGAGACTCACACTTTAGGGGCGCATGGCAAATGGGCTGTTGTATGAGCCTTGTAGGAAAAGATTGATGGCTAGATTCATTGTTTTGACACACCTGAGAGTCTCGTCTCCCATGTGATTTTAGGAGTGCAGAATGTGTAACTTCTCATTACGTAAGGGCTCAGAGGATCTGCACCTCCTCTTTCTGGAGCAGCTTTCAGTAACATGGCTCGGATATCAGCTGAGCTTATGGTCATGCCTGAGCCACCTCCTGGGGTTGGCTCATTGCAAAACTCAGAGGAGGGGAGGTGTGGGGTGGGTGCAGCAGCTGGAGACACAGAAGGGAAATTGTTAATATGGGAGAGATTGCCTGTAAGAAAATCATTGCAAAATAATTGGAGAAACTGGGACTCCTCTGCTGGAAAATTATTTTTGTCAGCCTCTCTGATGTCCAATCACATAAGAAGAAAGTGGTAAAGAAAGCTGACTCACTTTTTTATACCAAACAAAAGTGCCTTTCTTCCTTAATAACATACCAAAGGTATGTTGTTTGTTTGTTTGTGTGAGGCAAATGGATCTTTCTGTGGGAGCACAAAACTGCAAGGCTCACAGCTGTGCAAACGGGGAGGGCATGCTTGCAACTGCCCAACACACGCAGGACTGCTCTGTACGGGGGCCGGGGTGGAAAAAAGGAGGCATCAAAGTTTTTTTTTTTTTTGAGAATTCCCCTTTGTTCACTGTTAGCTCAAAGCTAAGCAGGGAACGATGCTAAGCACATGTCTTCATATGGCTGGGGTTTGCATATCTTGCCTTGTAGCAAACAGGGGATTATACGGTTGTTCAGGTAGAGCAACTATATTCCACATCAGCAGCTGTGCTTTCCGGAAATGTGGGTAAGGTCCAGTTCGCACCTCTCAGCTCACCCAGGCAACCAAGGTGCAGACAGCCACCACTCTGTCCCCTGAGAGACTGCATGCACTTAGGTACTGCAAAGTGCAGCACCCCTACTTTGATGGCCCAAGTGTGGACGGCTCCCCCATCTGAGTAGGTACGGGAGCCAGAGGTGATGCCTTGCCTGGTGTGTGTTGCTGAGTCTTGTGCTCACACATTTCTGTTCTTGCCTCCTGTCTTCTAGTCTTGCTTTCTTCTCTTGGTCAGGTCCCTGGGCCTCACTCAATGATGGACAGGTCCCACCTTGGGAAACTACCTCATATCTTAACCTTTGCCTTGCAGTGAGCACATCCTTCCTTTGATTTCCCCGGTTTTTGATCACAGCACCTCTCTCAGCTCCCACCCTTTTTTCCCTGTCTCCACGCTTGTCCTTATCCAACTGCCCACATCCTGGCTGCCATTCCCACCATTGGATTTTGCTTTGGCAAACACTGCTGTAGGTAGATGTCCAGGCGGTGCTACTGAGGAGCGCAGGAGGCTACTGGAGGATGGTGAAACAAAGGGCTGACACATGGTGAAATGCCACTGCAGAAAGATTCCCCGTGGTGAGTGTGGTGGCCTGGAACGGCCTCGGCCCCAGGGCTTGAGGGTTGCTTTTTCTGTGCCATGTTGACTTAACTTTGTAAGAAGCCCATCTTGACTGCATCTGAGCATCCCTGTGGAGTTGTCTCTTTGTTAACTGTGTTATCAATTAAAGCCTTGCTATAATCTGAAGAACCTTTCTGGTTACCCCTTCCTGGCACACTTTTAATTAGAAATGGCTCTTACCCATTCTAGCCTGCTGCTTCTCCTGCTGCAGAAGATATCTAAAGCTTTTCTCCCCAGTTCAGAGCCTCCTTTAGTCAGTTTTCTCATCCCGAGGTAGGAAAGGAGGAGCTTCCCTGCATTCCCTCAAAGCTGGCCAAGGGGAACTGCAGACCTTGGGCTTTGTTGCAGCCTTGTCTGGTATAAAACAGAAACAGCAAAACCCCAGTGGATGCATCTTTTTTTTTTCCGTAGTGGAACATTTTGGAAGCCAGATGGGAAGCTTTTCCCATGTGATGGCCTGTAGCAAAGATAAACTGACTCCTGGTGATTTTAGGAGAGCTGCTGTGTTTGGAGAATTAATTTCCATTGTATTACTTAGTTCAATTTGCTTGCACTAGGTAAATGTATTTTTGCTTTACTTCTTCTAGCTTATGTTTATATAGCTTGATAGAGAAATGGGTCTGGCTTCTGCAGAGAAAAGAAAACTCCCCTGCCCTTTGAGAGCTGATGTTCATTCATCTGCTTGCCCTCGGTGCATTTTTTTGTCGAGATCCCCATTCTCTGAGCTCATTACATTCCCCATCTCCTCTCCCCTCCAGGCCCCAGCAAACATCTCCCACTAGCCCTGCAGTTTGACCTTGGACCTCAGTTGCTCTCCCTATCTGACCCCAGCTGTGGATCCTGGCAAACCTCCAAGCCAGGGAGCTCTGGGACAGAGAGGAAGAAGGACAGAAGTTTGCCTTTCTTGACTCCTGTTCTCCCTAAGATGCATGGCAGCTGCAATAAGAGGTCATCACTGGGCACGCGGATTCACACTTCCTGAAAGAATAATCTTTTTGGGAAAACTTGCCCAAAATCGAGGGCCAAAGTACTTCTGCTTTCTATACTAGTTTGTAAGAGCACAGCGATGCAACGTCACATTTTGGCACAGGATCCAGAAATCATAGGAGAGCTGGGAGGGATGGGGGAGATCAAGGGTTTGCGAAACAAGAGAAAACAAGTCTAAGTGCAGCTTAGACATTCAATTATGCTTTAATCCAAGCCATAGCTTTTACAAGCCACCTTACTGCTTTCAAGAATGCATTTTCATTCCTAGCTGTAAATCAGTCCTAGTCAATAACTAGGAGTTTCACCCAAAAAGCAACTGGCCAATATGTGGTAGAATGCAAATAGCAGTTGGAGAAGGGATGATATTAAGATACAATAATGAAAGTTGACATGTTTGGGATATCTGGGAACAGTGACATCCCAAAGGTTAAAGGATGTTTGAGATTTATGACGAAAGGGCAGTGACTGGCTGCAGAAAATGGTATTTTAGACTTCTGGAGTATTTTACCCACTCTGCTGGCCTTTGGCAGGGCTTGGTCTGAGAGACTCCTGGGAGTCTGGGTCCACCATGACTGTCTCAAGGAGAAATCCAGGTGTGCACCTTGCTCCCAGCAGAAATAAATCCACGTGCATTCACTGGGAGAGAGCCAAGCTGCTCCAACAGGTCCCAGTCTGAGTACAGTTTCCTTAGATTCTCCTATGAAGTTGGGGACAGATAAAAGAAAGGGAGATCTCTTAATTGATTGTTTATTCTGTATCACTTTTCCCCTCTGCTGGAAAAGTGAATATTGCCTGGGAGCTTGCAAAGAAATTTGACTGTGGGAGTATGGATGCTCCTTGAATGAAGAGCTGTCTTGCTCTGGAATTTGTGAATCAGTGCAAATAGCTGTTAAATACAAAACATTCTGTATATGTACACAGGGTCTTCGAAATTGTGAACTCATTTCAAGCCAAACTTCGTAAAGGATTTTGCAAAAGAAAAAAAAAAGTGGAAATGCAGCTATCAATAACACAGCCAAAATTTGTGCTCTGAATAATTACCTCAGCAGAAGATTTGATTTATTCTGTTTAAATGTTGTTTTGTATCTGGGTAGAAATCATTCTCAAAGGGCGATCCTTTAAAACCCTTCTAGTCTGCCCAGTAGCTTTGTGGCAGGTACTTTGTCTGGGATGAAACAACTCACTTCTATAAGTCAACTGCAGTTTGGGAGGAGTAGTATCTTTTAGTGGACTTGGCATTAGTTCATTCTCTCACCAAAATTCTAAATCCTCTGAAGTTTTACTGATCATTCTGCACAGCTAAGGTCAGTTTTGTTGAATAATAGTTAAGGATTTCAGCGATGTTATTTTCTCCCTGCTGTCTATAAAAGAGACAACCCCCACACTAGGGCCAATGCTCACTCCTTGCATTGGAAGTTCTGTCTTTAAAGAAAATATCAGCATTTCATTTGAAGGTCCATGTGATAATTCCTTTATGAAGCGTGTCTAATTTAGATATTCTTTCCCTTCGTGGAACCTGAGGACAATAATTTCTGGTGAATGTTTGCTTTTCCAGTGTTTCCAAATGGCAGTGAACCATTTGGAATTTTGCTACTAGTTTTCTTCTGTGCTTTTTCTAGCCTTTCATGGCCCTCCCATATAAGCCTCTCTCTGTGTAGAAATTTATTTATTTTTAAATTTTCCATTTGACTGCTCTAATTTGCTCCAACATTACTGCCTGTTAGAGGCCAGTTTGGCATTACCACAATAATTTGCTCGCCCCTGTGTGGTACCACTTTGATAACACTTCCCCAGCAGCAGCCTTGCTTGCTTACCTGGTGCAGCTTTTTAAGGCACTTTAAATCCACCACTTCACTTCTATTGACTATTGCTGCGGGATTCCCAGTTTCTTTTGTTCTTTGAGGCTTTTATGTGGAGAGGTTACAGCAAAATCCTTTCAAATATGGGATCTGTTCTGTAGAAGTAAATCAGGGCAAGGGGAAGGGGGCAGAAGGAGGGGAAATATCCATTAATTTCATTGAAGATAGATTCACAGCAATGACTTTAGCCTTTTCAGTTCTTGTTTGTTTGTCTAAGCTTCATTATTTCAAATGGGCCAAAGCGCTCTCTCCAGCAGGAAAACGTTAGAGACATAATTAATTCAAGGCATTTGGAATTTCCTGTCAAAATGGCAGACATTCATCAAGCCGTGAAGATTGGCTGAGTTTCACGTCCACTTGGGGCTCAGACAATTTTCCCGGCATAACTCTCTGCACAACTCGCACATGTCTTCATTTTGAATTCTTCCTCCACAGCCAAATCCAGGTCCTCACGCTGACCCTCAGTCTCTTCATCACCTCCTTCCTGTCAAACCCATTGCTACCACCTCTCCCTACCCTCTCCTAGGACATTGGTGACTCCATAAGAGGTGGCTGGAACTTGCCCGGTTCTCCGTGCCCCGAGGAGGAGCAGCGGGTTACTAGCATGTGCTACGGGGATGCTGGGCCACCTCCCTTTACTGCAGTCACAACACCTGAGAGGGGCAGGGGGCCTGGAGTCATACCGTGACCTTGTTGCTGTTTACAGATGGGCTGGCCAGGAAACTGCAGTGAAAGGGGTGTAGGAGCAAGGGGACAAATAATGAAAAACAGGGAGAAAAGGGCTTTGGAGAGTTTAAAGGAACAAAGCCTATGGCTACATGGCTGGGTGCAAGCCAGCTCCAGACTTTCAGGCACATTAACAGAAGACTGTTAAACAACACTTAAACAGCAAAATAAAGAAACTCTTCTTGGCAGCAGGGCTCTTCTGTGGGATGCTATGCCCTCAAGAAAACTTCCTGGAAGCTATCTGCCTCGGGCTGTGGAGACGCACCCAGTGACAGGGAAGGGCTTGACTACAAATAAAAACAATATCTTTAAATACTTATGTGATTTGGTAGCATTTGGCTTCCTCCTTCAGCATTTTGTCTGTTCTGGCTGTTTGCATACAGTCACAGCTCTCACGCTGCTGTCTGAAAGACACAGGCTCGTATTTTTTCCCCCCCCTCTGTAACAGCAGAAACAGAGTGGATCACTCAGAGAACACGTCTGTTCACAAATGCTTGTATTTCAGAGATTAGATGTCAATGAAAGAGTGAAATGGTTTTCTGATTTGTCAAAAGTCCAGCAGGTTAGACTTTACCTTAGCAGAAAATGATCAAATTAGATGTGACAGAAGCACAAGAAGTCCGTAGCATGGCCCTGTCTTGTAACTAGACTGAAATTAGGTGAACAAATCTGGTTAATAATGGCTTTAGAAAAGTAAACGCAGCATCTAAATTTGACAGCTATGTGGTTGAACTGATAGATATGGTGATTATTGTTGGCACGCAGCATCAAAATAGAATTACATTGTGTTTAATCAAAGGGACCTAGTCTGGGATAAGCCTTGGATCCCTCCTCTACATGAAAAACAGCCTTTAGAACAAAGGAAGTTCTGCATAATGTTATTTAGTCTGCACGAACCACTAACTGTATGTCAGAGCCCTGATGAAGTCACTGCTTAGAAACCATTAAGAGATAGTGTACAATCGATGCGATATACTCTGCTTTAGTTGGGAGACATGCTTCTGGCAAGTAATCCAGTGGTCAGGTCCAGAATGCACACACAAAAATTACGAACAAACTAAGGTACAACAGATAAAAAGCCCTGAAGCTTCCTGCTACCCTAAAAAGGATTTCCTTTTAAAATGTGCTGTAAAGCCACTCTTGGTGTTGTCTCTCATCTCTAACGTGAGTCAGAATAGTAGATTTGTCTGAAAGGGAAAATCTCCAAGGACCAGTTTGCTATTAGAGAAAATACGTCATCTGGCCTCCTATCAAACTTTAATACGCATCTAATGCTGACACTAGTAGTCAAGGGAAGAAGTGTATTCTTTGCTTTGGTTAAAAAATTGTATTTCCTGCAGGAAAGGAGCCCTCGCAGAATGAAACCCACTGCCAGTAGAAACGGATACCTGAGCCCTAACATATTATTTGCTGGGGGAAACATTTTAATTTAGTTACACAGTTCACCCCCACCCAAATTCATTAAATCATGAAGGTAAGGCGAATCACGTGGTACCAGGGGCTGTAGCTATAGGAGCGCACAGGAGGAGTGAGGAGTGGAAGGACCTGAGTGCCATCGATTGCCTACCACAGAATAAATCAGAGCTGAAACATTTCTTTTGTGCGGTTTGGAACAGACGTAGGTCTCAAAGACAGAAGATTTGGACCAAAAGACAAGTCATTCCTTTATCTAGTTGTAATTAACCACAGGTGGTTTCTGCTAACATAATGCAGGTTTGGGTCTCATTTATCTTTTTTTGGAGACAGTATAGGTCTCACATTTTTTGGAAAAGTCAGAAGAAAAAATTAATTGTTTTCTTATTATGGCAGATCACATCTTTTTGTTTGAATTCTTGGCTGGTTTTTCTTTCTTGTGATAATAACACTGCCTGCCACTCTCTGACAGATGAGCTGAACATGACATGGGACATACCAAAACTGGCGAAGGTCTGGGCCAACATCGTTAAAACTGAGTCTTGTCTATCAGAAGAGCTATGAAAATAGATGTTTCTACTGGTGTGTACTTGTCTCTCTCCCTGCCAGTAAATCAGTATCATCAAATCCTCTTACTCAGTCTTACTCTGCATTTTGTAAGAGAAAGATTTTTGAGTGATTTCTTCCTTCGTGCTTCTTGGCTGTGTCAGCTACAAAACCCTGTAGCCCTGACACATTTCTTTTTCCTCTCTCTCTCTCTCTTTTACATCAGCGTAAATCAGGAATAACTCACTGGAGAAACCAAGGCGGTATAAAGCTGCTGGCACAAAGCTGGGACTGCTGTTTCTATTCCATGCCGGCCCGAGAGCAGACACCTAACACCATGTTGCCTGAATGCTGCTTGTAATCATATTCCTCTCTGGAAACTGGATCCTTCTTAAGGGAGCCTTGAGCTCTGGATATTTGGCCTCTTTCTGGTCCCCTCAGTCTCCAAAGAGAGAAAGGGTCTCAAAAACCAATGGAGACATTGAGAGGTGCACTTAATTGAAACAGGATAAGATCTACATGGACTTTGTATGACTTGGGATGCAAGAGTTGCATGATATGGCTCTGCAGTGGCAGCTGAGAGGAGCCGGGGGTAAGCTCCAAGAAGGAGCTTGTGCTTCTCTTGGAGGGAGAAAAATGTAATGTTATTCTCTCCTTGTGCTGCAGCTGAAGCTGGTTCGAGTGGTCTGGGGCAATAATGCTCTTTAGCACAAAGCAAACAGCAGCAAGAGTTGCTGGGAGCTCTCTGGATCCTTTTTGTGTTGCCAACAGCCACTTGCATGTATCTATTGCAGCAGCAGAAAAGGTGAAGTATGAAACTGCTCCCCTACCCTGGTTTTTAAGGAAGTATCAGGCTCTGGCAAGTTTGGACACCTGCAGCAATTGACTTCTTTCCAGCACAAGTCCAGAGGCATTCAGCTTCCCAGCAAGTCATTTTCTCCTAGGGAAGAGGCATAAGAGAAGGAGGAAAATGGAGGGAAGTGAGAGGAGATAATACAAGGGCAAAATGTTTCAAAAGTTGTGCAGGCTGTGGGTTGGGAGGAAGGAGGAAAGAAATGGAACATGCAAGACAAAGCGTATGTTTGAGGTAGCTACAGCTGTCATATTCAGTTTCAGTATTGGTCGTTATCTTTGGGAAAAAATGGTGAGTGGGATGATGTGGTAAGGCTGTTAAGATTGGATGGAAAGTGTCAGAGATGCAGGGTAGGTATATGGTTGAGGCAGATCATATCACCATTTCCTTCACCTCCCCAAAACCCAGCAATAAGACTGAGAGAACTGAACATACCAGCATAAATTCCTGTCTTGGCTTCTTGGGAGAAACTCCAGGACAACCTTTCTAATATAATCAGGGTCAAATTTTGGCCGGAGCTGTAGCAGGCATTGGGAGACTCCTGCAATACCCACCCTGATGGGCAGTGGGTTGGTTTGTTTATTACCAGACCGAGGTGTTTCCCCTTGCTTGACATGGGTATAGACCCTGCAGTGACTTTGGTGTATAAGTAGGGTTTCCAACTCTTCAGTTTCTCTTTTAAGTGCTTGTGTATTTTTTTTTTAAATTATGACTTGTTGTCATGCTTATATCACGATTTTTATAAATTTAAAATCAGCTTCCAAAACATTTTAGTCCAAGCTTTCCTGATGATTTTAGTTTGTTTTGTCTAATTCAAGAATCTACATCTTTAAATCATTTAACTTCTCAAAAAATTCATTTGAAGACACTGACTGAAAACATTAAGTTTGTTTCAAGCCGATTTCATTTTGAACAGCTGAACTTTCAGCAGTGGCTGTGAGGTGATGCATTTAGTTTTTCATTGGTTTAAAGCTAAAGCCAAGAAACTCTGTGCTTGTCTGGCACATCAGCATGGAAGTCAATGAGGGGCATAAGCAAGCAGATGATCTAGTCCCTGAGGAATATTGTATTATATGGCATGGAGAGGAATCATATATATGCATGTATACATGCGAAAAGCATTACAATTGCTTAATATAGTGTGTACAGATGCATTTGTAGCTGACAGTGACAACAAATTAGATGCATAAAGTCCACAGACTGTGTTAGAAAAACTCAAAAAAAAAGAGAATAAAAAGGGGATAAATATTGCAAACCAGGGCTTTAACTCCCAGTATTTGTGGAAAATCTTTAAGCTTTTTGAAGACTATAGTTACACATTTGCAGCGGACTTGATTTCTTATGAAGTAGAAGTTACAGTCTTCCCAATTGCACTAATTCACACAAATACGATTTGTGCTTGAAATTTGTAGTTTATTAATTGATTTTAAGTGGTTCCAGTGATTCTGTTAGAAGAGGATGGAATAAATAAGTGAACAGTTTGCCAAAGGTGGAGACGCCACAGTTGTGAAACCAGCCAGTGGTTTATGTCAAACACAGTCATTTAAAAAATACAGTGGTGAATTAAAGTAAAAGTAACTTAAAGATTAGGTATTCTACAAAGTGTTGCTCTAAACGAAGACAGGGGTATGAGCAGTAACATCTGGATGAAATAAAGCCCCATCTGAGAACTAAAGTAAAATAACATTGCTTATTTGAACAATTTCTGTGTTAGAAAGTAGAACCTAATACCAAGAGCAAGAGTCCCTGGGAGTTTTTGGAAGAGGGACAAAAAGTTGACAATACAAAATTTTCAGCAGTTTTACTGTCTGTGTTAAATTAGATACTTTTTAGCATTTGCTTATGACATGCCCATTGCCTGACCACCCTGCCTGCTTTGGGCATCTTGGGGGTGCAAAGTCAACAAAAGGAGATGTAACGCCAGCTGAAAAGAGAACAAGGGTGGCACAGCACTTAATTGCAAATATATTGAGAGACAATCCCTTCTTTGTAACTCCTCTGCCTTCACCTGAGGCCACATAGGGACTGAATATATGTGTGTGCTTTTTGCTTGTGAGAAAACATACGTAACAGCCAAGTTTAGTTTTCCTTTTTTCAGTGTTTTACTACTATCCTGGTTTTAGTCACTATGTCCCACATATAAAGAGATTTTTACTTTCATAAGAACTGTTGTCTCACATGTAATAATTTTTTTCTTTTGGCCAGCTTCTTCCTCATTAACCTACCAGGGAATTATACACACCAGGGTTTATTTAGATGATCTTTCAAGTGTGCGTCCTGTTTATAGTCACGTAGCCACATGCACCAAACAAAACACAAGGCCAGGGAATGGAGAATACCATGCGAACAGGAAGCACCTTCAAGTAAATAATGGTGGTGCTCCACTCTGTCCAGTAACTGCATCTTCCCGCAGGATGCGACCAGCTTTGAAATACTTGTTTGGAAACTGAAGTATCTCTTCTATTAACAGGATTAAGCAAAATGAGACACGGTCATGCATTAGCCTTTAGACGAAAAAAAGTGAGTTCTGAATCAGAGTGTAGAGGTTTTGCTTTGGGTTACTGACTCTATCGTATCTTTGGAGGAGTTGAGCATTGTTTTGCCTGATGGACTGAAATAATTTCACCTTGGTATTATTTACCTTGACCATATGAATGAACCTTCAAGTATGCACTGGGGAGAAGAATGCAGGTGATAGAACAGGCCCCTGGGAACATGCTGTTATACTTGCTAAGACATCTATTATTCCTAGGGTACCTATTAATGGTCTGATTATATCTGTTGTTATTACTATATTTGTGCCATTATTTAAGGACACATATGGACACCAGAACAGAGACATCACCAGCATAAAGTCTTGCCAGATTGCTTTCTGAAAACAAAAGTGTCTGCACTCGCAAAAATGCGTGTCAAATAAAAAAGTGAAGACAAATTTGTTAGTTTTTTATAAGGAAGTTTTTTTTCAATTTGGCACTAAATGTTGATTTAAATGAAGCTGAGACCTTCTGGAAAACCTTTCAAATTTTATGGTGCTGCCCAGTGCTAAAGGATGAAAGATTTGTTTCTGCGTCCAAAATGGACCTTGGTGGTCCCTCAGTAGGTGACAGCTGCCTGTGACCCCCCGTGGGCCCAGACCTGCATATGGTGCACTGATCTCACCCGCTCACAAACAGACAACAAAGATGATCTAGAAGCTCCTTGGTGAACAAAATTAAACACTACAGGTCAAATGGAAATCAATTACAGAAGACTGTGGAAGTCAACACCAGCTCTCACCCATGAACTGGGATGGAGGCAATCAAATGTTAGGTCAGTTCAGGTCACCCTGTGGCTTCGGTGTCCATTTTTCACTCAATATAGGGTAGGGAACTCTAAACATCTGAGGCAGTGGATGAAGTTAACAGATGACTTAGACACACCGATAAATCCTGTGCTAAACATGTTGTGCCAGTACAAACAAATAAAATTATTTAAGCAAAAAAAAAAAAAAGCAGCTCTTTTTTGTAGTAAGCACAAGCATAGTCACATCCACCTATACAAAACCTGTTAATTTTTGCCTTTAAGTCTTTGTCTCTGATTTATGTATGGAATCCATTCGGTATCATCTGTCTAATGCAATTAAACAGTTTTCAGCACTGAGCCTCTCAACATTTAAATGAACACAGAAACATTTTCTTCCACAATACTAACAGTTAACAAGACTTTCAAAAAAAGCACCTAAGTTAATTAGAAGCCCCCAAACCCATTCACTTCTGTTTCTACATAGCACAGTGCTTTGAAATGGCTTATGGAATATATTTAGATGATATTTAATGCTGCTAATCTTTAAAAACAACCATGAGCTGTGATGGCATCAGTACTTCAATTTAAAATGCAAGTCATGACTCTGTGGCTACAAGTCATGACTTACATGGCTGTAATGTGTACATGAAGAAATACATTTTTAGTTTATCTAGTGGTCACTGCAGACTTCTGGAGCTATGACAAGACTGAACCCATCACAAATTAACTTTGTATCTTGACATCATGGAGTTACTTTCACCCTAAGTTGGTAACCAAAAATGTGGGGTATTGTAGGATAGGTCCATTGCACAATGGTGATGATGTGGACATGGATGTCTTTGCTACAGTCCTTTTTATTTGCAAAGCAGATACAGAAGTCCCACAGGCATACATGGGATAAAACAGGCCAAACTTTGTTAACCAAGCACCTGACCCAAAACCTAAGAACTGTCTTACCAATGCTTTTTTGGCTTTGAGTGACTTCAGCCTCTTTCTCTGTGCTTTTCTTTAGATTTCCTGCTACTTATTGTTCTCGTTTTCTTAAAAACCTACCCTTAAACAAAGCAAGGCTCAGCACAGCCCCATCATGCTGCTCATCCATTCCAGAGCAGATATAAGACATGTAACCTGCCTCTGGTTGGGGTGGTGATGAATTCCTGCATCCGGAGGTCTCTGGACTTTGCTGTCTGGAGCCTATACGGAGGCTGCCTCTAAAACTGGTTGAAAGTAGTGAGTGTACCCACATTATAATTCTTCTAGTGCGTGTGTCGCACCATTAATGATATGTGTGAACTTTTGGACCGCCTTGTTTAGATTGGCATTTTGGGACAAGAACTTTAATTCTTGTGCCTGATACAGAGTTGGGTGCTTCAGGCATTTAACCAACAGTGAAAACTTAGCAATGGGGAGCTTGCTGGATTTGTCTGTGATTTGGATGTTCTTGGGCAGCTGAGCATTTTCCAGCAATACTGCAGCAGGTTTCTCCCTTTCATGGAACATGGGGTTAACGCAGTAACAAAATATAATTTCAGTCTATGCAAGACGAAGACCTACAATACTAGTAAGTCTACATATTCATGAGTATCTCTATGCTGCATTTATTTGATGAAAACCTTCTCTTTCTCATAATTATTTTATGTGTAGAAGACTGTGGTTTCTCATGTAAGTCTTTTCCTGGCCAGGAGCCCCAGAGGGAAAAGTTAATTTGTATAAAATCAAATTGATAACAGAATCTACGCTTTTAAGATAGGAATGTGTCCCAAGGAGGTCCTGGGTCAGAGCATTAAATATTCTCCCTTGATCCCAGGGGCTTGGCTTCAACGCATGCTGGGATCTGAGGTCTCCATTGATAGGTGACTGCAGCTGCCTGCAACAAGTCTCAACTGTGGAGTTTTATGGCCTGCATCTGGCTCACAGCTCATACCTTAAACATCCTCCAGGGAGCCAATAGTCTCATTTCTGTTCTTAACACGTAAGAACAAAATTAAAATGAAAATCTAAAATGCAAACCTTTTTCCCAAACCATGTGAGGGTCAAGGAAATACCTCCTCTGTAAAAACATCAGGAAAACACATACAGAAAAGCAGCTATCACAAGTAAAAGTAAGCAGCTATTATAACACCACTAGCAATCTCCTTTTGAAACTGGCTAGCAAGTGTGGAAAAATTGAAAATGTTCTTTCAAAAGACTTCCAACAGCAAAGGATAGGATATTGCACTGGGCAGGATATTCTAGCAGGTGGGTCCTACTACCTTCTGCTCACACATGTTTTCCATAATAAGTCAAAGCAAAGAACTACTCTCCATGTTTCTGTTTTTAAAAGTGAACTTTCAAAAGAAAACTCTGCCATGGCTCTGCCATCACAAATGGTCTAACATCAGCGAGGGGGACACACGCAGAGGCCAGAGCAGAAATGCTGACGGTGTCCTTGGGAACAGGGCTCCCTTCTTACCACTAGACTCTCCGTGAAATGCATGAAGGGCTGGAGCTTGGGGGCTTTGGCCACCAGTTCCTGTTTGCAAGGAGACTATTTGGCAGCAGTGCTCCCACACCCCCCTAAGGCTACTGAGCAGTGCAAGGGGAGGTGATTTTCCCTGCCACAGGATGAGATGAACCCTGGCACCTACCTCCGTGCCCAGGAGACGCCAAGGGAGGAAAGACAAGCAAAACTGAGTGAGGACAGAGCTGTTTCTGCCAGACGCTCCCCCATCCTCCCCCAAAAGCAGCTGCCACTCCACACACCCTGCCCTGCCCTCAGCAGCCGTCATTTGACCACGTCTCTGGCATAAGTGACAGAACCAGGACTGCTTTGTTGCCACAGGCAAAAGCCTGCTCTCCCTGGAGCTAGAACCAGTCCCGGAGCTGCCAGGGGCCAACTGAGTATAAAAATCTTCCAGCAGAGAACAGCAGCCACTCCCCCTGCCCACAGGTCAGGAGAATTTTGATCAGACTGCCCTATCGATGTGGAAAAGCAATGAAAATTTCATTACACATGAAATGAACTGCAGCCCGGTGACTCAAAAAACCTGGGCCTTGGTCACAGTATTTGGTGCTGACTGTGTTTCTGTGTTTTTATGATGCATACGTAGACTGCAGATCAAAGGCTATTTCTAGGTCATTTTACCTATAAGATTATTGAGGTTTCCTGCTAAATCACTGAGAACAGTGAAAATTTGCAGTCTTTTTATTAAACTTGCACAGTCAGCACACAGCAGAATTAGAAGGTATGTCAGCTTGGGTTTGAGTACCTCAAAGAAAGCAAAATGCTTAAAAACCAAACAGTTAAACAAAAGTCAACTTATAAATCTCTTGAAAAGTCCCAGAGACCTTCCAATCTGTCTGCTGACACCTTCTGCCTGTCTCTGACCTTCCTAAATCAAAGCATTTATCTAAAGTACAAAAGTTGACAGTTTGCATTTAATAAAAGTTGCTTGTCTTGTCAGTCTGCAGAACTCTTGTTCCTGCTGGCCACTTCCTTGATGATGTGTTACAGCAATGCAATGGCCAGCACCACTTACAGAAATAGATGCAAAAAGTGGCTTGATTAATTTTAAATATGTTCATTCTTGAATACAAAATGTAGGTTGCATGAGAAAAAGAGGGGAGGGTTGTAAGGAGACACTGTGTGTTTCAACTAGAAGTTCTGTTTTAGGGGAATGATTACGGTTCCTGATAACACACCACGGTACAACAAAAAGAAAGGACTACATTTTGCTTTTAGGCATTTTCAAGGGGTTTGCATTTAACGGTAATTCTGAAACAGTTTCAAATTCCTGGGCACAATTCTGTTAATTAGTAAAGTTAAAGGTCTGTTACACTTGTAAGCATCAGAAAAAAACCTTTATGTAAATATGTGCTGCTTTGCATCTCTGAAGTTTTACAGACTTAGGCTTCAGTCCTGTGTACTTCCACGTGGGGCTTTTCTTTACCCATATGCTTTAAGTGAAGCATTTGCCTGCATTTTGTAGAATGCAGATTGGCATCAGATCGTAATTTTGAGAAATATGTTTGCTTGTATGTCATATACCATGTCCTCTTCATAAAGTAATGTTAGTACTTAATGCTGAGTACCCCACCGGCCATCAGAAAACAGCCTCCTGTTATGTTTTAAGGATATTGAAACTAAATGGTTGTACTCAGTTTTCCTCCTGTTTAGAAGAAAGATCTTTTCTGATATACAGTAGAATACACATCAGATGGAGGCAGTCGTAGTTAATGCTAAACAATATTCATTTGTTTACAAGCATTTGCTCTTCCCTGGACTGGAAGGGAGCTGTGGAGCCTTCCTGGTGACCGTGGATGGCTGCATCATCTGAAACAGGCTCTGAAATTTTAGGTTACTTCAGAGCTGTAGACCCTACTCGATAGCTTGGAGGGGAAAGCCAAGTGTGTTGGGAGCAGTTTAGGCACTAAGCAAGATCAGCCAGGGTGTAGAGACCATCAGGCTGCTGGTAGCAGCCTAAGATCACCAGTAGGTCCTGCTGCCTATTTCTCCTATGCTGAGCTGTTGCATCTTCTTCAGGGGAGAGAAGAGGTAAAAGGGAAGCAGGCGAGCGTGTCCAGACCCAGCAATAAGGAAGGATGGGCAGGATAGTTGAGGAGCAGCAAATCCAGCTGAAGCCCCTCAGCCTCCCCTTACCTGCAGACCCACACTGACGCCTTTCTGGAAGGCTGTGACAGGGAATAGGGGAGTGGGTATGTTAGGAGGAGTGGTGGCATGGCCCATGAAACATTAGCAAGGCAGCGCAGATGGAAACATGGTAGAGCAAACCTGCACAGACAGACGCGGTGAGCCCAGATGGTGGTTGAGGACATTTGTGTATGGTCCATGTGTGTAATTCCTGGGTTCATTTTTACCAACAGTGTTCATTGGCGACTCTGGAAATGCCCACATAAACCTCAGTCTGGGTCAGAAGAAGCACTAAAGTGCCCACCTCTGTTTCTCTAGACTTCATGAGTATCTTCTTCTCTCCAGCTCACAGGTACTTTTTGAAACTTTATTTCTGTCAGATGTAGATGGTAATAGAGCTAATGCTCTTCTATTGTCCTGGGCTGTCAGAATAGCTTTAAGTCTATGTATTGGGAACCTCAATCAGGTATTTTTATTTAGAATAAATTCACTCTTCAAAACAAATATTCCTTAAGAAACTACAAAAAGGGAAAATCCAATATTTTATACCTTTATCTTACTGTTGTTACTTTGAAAGGGCCAGAGTAATAAATATGAGTTTTAAAAAATAATTGTTTCTGAAGTGGGGTTCAGGCCTGTAAATTGAGTTCAAGTTCAGAAGATTATGCTGGAGGTGCACGGAAAAGCCTTGAAGTAGGTATTTTAAAGAAACTTACAATTTAAAATTGAAATAAATATTGTATTGAAAAACTAAGTATGCAGACCATGGCATGAGGCTTAGAAAAACGCAGCTGAGCTTCTGTTGACAGAAGTAGGAGGCGGCTTACCTTGTGCTCTTCTCCCCAAGGATGCTTGTGGGAGGCCCAGCTCATGAATCTCACTGTTGGACAGTGCTGAATCCTGACCTATGTATGGTTATAGCGAGAGCGATTCTTTGGACAGCTTGGAAACTCATGACCCTTTGTTTGCAAAAGGCATTTTTAAATAGTAGCATTTTGGACCCCAAAACTGACCTGTGCTTCAGTGTAGAAAAGCATTTCTTCAGTTCATTTTTCTCTTAAGAAAACTCCATTCCAAGTCAGCAATCTCATCTTCTGGTCCTGGTTAAGGCATCAGGCAAGGGAGTCAGGCTTTTACAGTCAAGCTTATGCAAACACGCACACCCCGACGCACCCTGGTTTGTTTTGTTATAAGGCGAGCGAGGGTCACCCAAAGCTTTAGCAGGGGAAGTTCAGAGCCTTAGTCCTGGCACTGACTGTGTTTGAAATAGATGGAGCACAGCGGAGCTGTGATTTAGTTGCCTGAGGTGTTAGTAGTTTATTAGCTGTATTTGTGGAGCTGATGAAAGCTTGGGCTTTTGTAGTACCTGGCCTGCAACACAGAGCAGACCAGTGGACCCTTGAACAGTAGCCCAGTTTGTGTAGATCCATGTCAGTGCCCACATGGGTTAGTGAGGGTCAAGCTTTAAAGTAATTAGAGAAGTCAGGTTGTGAGATACTGCATTTCATTTGGGAGTCCTAAAACCAGCAGGGCCAGTGAAGCTGGGGGAGGCCAGAGGGATGGTGTGAACCTCCTTTTGGCCATAGCACAGAGCCCCATCCCAGAGGAGGTCTGTGATGTGCCCAAGCAGCCTGCAGCCACCCGCCGCCGTCTCTGCTCTGCAGAGGTTTTCTGAGCATGGCTTCAAAACAGCGCTGTCTGGACTGAATACGTAAACCACACTGTGCAGCCTTAAACCCTAGGCTCAGCCTCCAGAGGGAAAGTGTGGGGGTTTCCTCTGGTAACAGAAAGCTGTGTTAGCAGTCTCCATGCCAGGATGCGGTGTGGAGGGAGTGTGTGAAAATGGCCAGTGCCAGCTGACTCACATACCCTTGGGACCACTTTTTTTTTTTTATAATTTATCGTATGAAAAATTGTATTAGCATAGTTAGAGTAGCCCTGAGCTCCCTGACTTAGGGCTACTTTGAATAACTTCTGGGAATCACAGACAAACCTCAGGAGTCTCTAATACAGAGAGGCAGCAACCAACTCCCTTGTTTCATCATTTCTATGCTGTTTTTTCACTGGGAGATGCAGATGGCCATGCTTAAGGAGGCAGTTCCCATTGCAAAAGCTACTCTGTCAGAAGACCAGGCTTCTCCTTGCAATTCACCCGTGATGGCTGAACAGTCCAGCCACAGGGTGCAGGTTGGACTGTCTTTGGTTTTAGCTTTATTTCCAAATCACCCTAATGCATTATTTTAATATATATGTATGTATGTGTAAATATATCATATGTATAATGTGTCTATTATATACAATATCTATAACAAACATCTTATATACATACAATGCTTGGTTTTATACATATATAAAATACATTATTTCCACTGACAATCTTATTGAAAAGTCAGTTATAGGCTTCCACAGTGTGTCACGACACAGAACACTGCTGACAAGGCAGTGGCATGGCATTGATTTTAAAATCAGATTCTTCTTTAATAATAGACACATTTTTGATATTGACAGCATTAGGCTGCAGCATCTGCTAGAACCATGTTGTTGTGGTTGCTTGCCAGGTCACTGACCCTATTGTTTGTCTTACACCTCTATATTAAGTTTTTATGCAGTACTCGACTCCAAAGCAAACGTTTTAACGGGACACTGAGCCTTCTACTCTTTCCACTTCTCTCTGTAACTCCAACTGCAGTGCACTTTATTTAATTTACTGTAACTGCTTCTCCATTAATTGACCATTTATAATCCACTGGAACCATAACAATGACCTATGCATTAAAATGAGAGTAATGGAGTATCCCCCCAACACGGAGTCAGCCCACCTTGAAAGCCCTGACATTACCACCACCCCACCGGATTAGAGGAGATGTGGTTTATATTAGTGACCTGAAGAAGGTTCATGCCCTCTGGGAGAAGGCTGTTCCCTGGAATGGCAGTGTGATTAATGGTTTATTTACAGCACTGACATCAAGGCTGTCAGGACTCTTCATCAGTCTTTGATGTAAAACACACTAAGAGGCCCTAGGTCATTCTTATCTGCTCAGAGAAGAGAAATCAGAAATGAGGAGCGGTTCAGTGTGGCCACAATTCCGGTACTAATATTTTCCACGGTGGCAACAACAGGAGAAAATTACAAGGTCACTCCTACTTCACTGGCCTTACTGGTGAGACGGTGTGACCACAGAGAGACCGTGGCTTCTCTTTTTTGGCTGGGGGGAGGGCAGCAAGAGAGCGCTGGTGACAGGTAACGTGGTGAGAACATACAGATGCCTACATCAAATCCACAGGACGTTGTGAGGGGCGAGTGCTTCAGTTCTGCACAAATTGCAAACCAGGATGGATTTTCATATCCTAGGTGAAGTTGAGCTTAGACAGATATTTTTAGTGATTACTGTGTAATCCCCAGCACTATCGTGTATAGACATTTCCAATTTTTAATATTTAATACTTTAATACTATTTTAGAAAAGGCTTACACTCCTGAAAACTTCCTGCGTTTTCTTGCTGAGTTGACTAGGCATGGCCTGATTTGCCTCAGCTCTGTGTGCTGGTAAATCCCACACGGCCCGCTGCTCTCATGGGCTGGCTGATCAGTGAGATACTGTTGAGGCAGCGTCAGCCCTTTTCCTCAGCCCACTGATGGGAAAAGGCTTGCTGACAGCCAGCACGTTTGCACAGGCAGCCACCTCCTCCCCTGCCCAATCCAACTCCAGTGGGGCAGGACTCTTGCAGGAGAGCTTTTGAGTCGGGGGCGTTACGCAGTATTGCGCCTGCGGTGCTTCGGTTCTGCATTGCCTTCACAGGGGACTTAAAGACGACTAAGATGCCTGAGAAGTTCTCCTGGGCCCAGTTGAAATAATAACTGGATGAAAACCAGTTACTGAATCTGAGCCAGATAAGATTGAAAATAATGCTGGGGAGCGGGGGGAAGAAAACTATGTTGGAGAGCCTCAACTTCCCCAGAATTTCACTCTGTTAAGAGGTCTGGCACTTGCGCTATCGGCATGTTCCAACCCACTTGGCTTGGTGCAGGCTCCTCACTATTTCCTGGTGCCTGAGCAGCACAACCTGTGAGATAGCTCTTCTTGTGTACGATAGCCTGGCAGGCTGCGGTCTTTCTGGGTTAAGATCTACAGATAGCAATCTATGACTTGGAGGAATATGCATAGGATATATGTCTGTGAATCAAACTGTTGATCTCAACAGGGCTCTGGTTTGTTCAAACCCCTGTTAACAGGCTTGCTTGGCAGAACTGCCTTCCCAGAACACATTTTCCTGGGGCCTGCTCCCTCCTTGGCTTCTTGTAGAGTACTGTATGGAAACTACAGTACAGAAACTACAGTGAGGACCACCCAAAGCAGATGATTTCCATTAGAGCTAACGAGTCCTTAACACAAGAGTGTAGCATGTATATGCAACAGGACCCAGAGATTTCTTGACAGCAGGTGTTGCTTATGGGAAGCAAAAAGCCCCAGGATGTAGTTGTAACAAACTACGCAAATAAAGCAATCAAGAAAAAAAATACAGAAGCAAATTAAAGTTTGCACACAATGAAAACAGAGCTAAACAAAGCTGCACTTCCCTGTCCTAACCTTAATCCTCTAAAAGGCCTTTAGAGATTGCAGTAGATGGCTTCTAGCCCGCATGTGAAGATCCTAACTACCATTAGGCAAATGATTGTAATTAGCAGTCTAGTTGATTTTACTTCCTGAAAGTGCAAATTGCGAACGCTTCACATATTCATTATTTGACATTTCTTCTGAGTTTCTTAGGGGAATAATTCTCAGCTGTGGACCATTTGCAAATATTTCATTCTCAACATTTGACCTTTCTGCCGTTGGCAACTTAAATAGATTTCTCCCTCTTGGCTGGATGCTCCTTAATTAGTCAAAAGATTGTATGGCAAAGACGATACATGAGTGTAAAACCTTAGATGCTCAGCTCTGGTTAAGCAGGTAAGGTGAGCACTACTCAAACACTTCCACTAGAATACTGCTAAGGAGTATGTACACACACTCACGTACATATACCAGTGTCAAAATAAAACATTTTTGATGCAAACATTTCACACACACACACACACACACAAAATGCGTAAAAATTTTGCAAGAAGATGCAATGTTGCTTTCCATCTTTACCCTAAAAACTGTAGTATTTTCACGGCAAGTATTTCCATTTGGTTAGTACAGTTCTGTGCACAGAACTCAAAACAGAGAGACTGGAAAAGACAGGAGAGAAAAAAAATACACAGAAAACAAGTCTTTGTTGATTACTTTCCCTGTTTCTCTTTACCCCCATTTCATGGAAGGTTCGAGGTAACAGAAGTTTATGTGGCTGGTGAGTCACAACCAACAATTGTTACACTCAATACACAGTATACATGTATTTTGGTATTTTCCAGCTCCCAAAGAAAGTTGCATCATTTTCTCATTCTAAAACTTTCCCAGTCCCCTCCCTTTGTAAAATCTGTTAAAGGGCTTTTAGCCATTTTGTGGTCAAGGCTCTGTCCCCTGTGCAGCGTGCTGGTCCCAAAATATGCTTCAATAAATGCAGAACAAAGTTGGGCTACCCTCAGAAGCCCCCACTCCCTTTCTTCTCTCCCATCTCCACATGGGAACTCAAAAGCCTAAATTATTAAATACTGCAGGGTTTGGTGGTGGTGGTGAGCAGCTGCAGTGTAGAAATCAGCAAGGGAAACCTGAAGTTCCTGGCACCCATCTTGGGAAACACCCAGACTGGCAGCCTGGTCCTCTCCCACCACTCTTGTCTCCCTGGTGCCACCTGAGGCTTATCCCTGACCACGTGCATCTCTTGGTTCCCTCCGTGCCAGCCAGAGTGGTCCCTCTGCTCCTCTGCTGCCTGCCTGCCTGCCTACCTGCCGGGGGGGACATCTGCAGCCTGAGCTGCTCAGGGGCTGTCTTCTACAGTGCTTCAGCTGGAGTGCTCTGGGTGAGAAGCCAGTGAGGGTTGGGGAGCACTGAGACACCGGCAGCCCAGCTAACAGCAGGGGAGCTCTGTGCAGGGACAGGGCATCCAGAGCTGCTCTGGGCTGCTGACAGTCAGATCAGGCTAAGGAACTCCCTGTTTTTGCCAGACTCCCTCCTGCCTGCAGCATCCCAGTGGAAAGTAGACAATGTCCTCCCCTCGCTGCGAGAGCACAGGTCTCCTCCCAGGGAGAAGCAGGCGATGTACTTGCATGTTTTAGATGACCAGCAACCCAAGGGTTAAAAGGCAGCTTTGCCACAAGCTCTGTTTTAGGTACAACTCAATAAATCATTAGCAGCTGAATCATATCTGCTTCCCGGATCCCCTCCTTGAGGGAAAGGCAACACTGCCAGCTCCCTACGTGACACACAAGAGGACCTACCGGCTTGCTGGTCCTGCTCACTGCCCTGGACCCAGCTCCCCACCCACCCTGCCTACAGGAGGAGGTGCGGGGGCTTTGTCCAGCAGTCAGTGCAAAGCATGAACAGGGGACTGTAGGTCCATTTACCCATCGGCATAGGTTAATGGGGTGGGCCACAGCTTGTTTCTAAAGCCTAATTTCTGCAGCAGAAGTCAACGGCTTGAGCAAGCCGCTTTGCCTGCGCTCCTCTCTAAGCATCATGTCAAATTTGTATTCTGTCTGCTGTATCCAGAGTCTAATATTGCTTCTTGAGTCTGACATAACCTGCTTTGCATCGGACAGAGTTCTTGCTGTGGGATATATTGCAGGGTCTGACAGTCCTTACATTGTATGTAACAATTCTTCAGGTGCCAAATTTTTCCAGTTTAACACGCAGCAGATGTGTTCGCAGTCTTTGCAGAGCTATTTTAAAAAACAGCTACAGTCAATCTATTTTCAAAGCTGGCTGGCTAACTAATACGTCCTTGCTTAAGGGTGAATGTTTTCATAACCAGCCCCAGGAATGGCTCATCATTTTTTCAGTGCTCCGTGTATGAAGCATTTCATTAATGACTATTGAAAATCTACTGCCAGATTAATTTGTTGATATGATATCTTCTTTAAAAGTTTCTGCATCCAACTGGAAAGTGTAATATGGTTAATAGTCAAGCTTTGACAAATGTTTGCAAGAAGGTATTGAAACTTTTTAATTCTGTAGGCATCTCAGTTATCAAATGCCTGTGGGTTTGGATGAGGTGTCTGAAATGTAGCTAAACTAAAACCTAGATGGATATATAACACTGACAAACTGAAAAGCAGACCAGCCACAATACTTCAGGCACAGTATCCCTTAAGAGTCATAACAGGCTTCTCTTGAAGAGTGCAAGTGTAGAATGGGTATAATGCTACTCCATCACAGTTAAAGACAAAACTCCCATTGACTTAACTGGGAACAGCATCAAAGCCAAGCAACAACATCTGATAACAAAGCAAATGGGAATCCTCTTGCGCTGGGAGAAACAACAAATGATGGCGTACTGTGTTGCTGTGCGTGAAGTTTTGTTTGACAAGAACTGAGTGTGAGGCATCCAGTCTTGTTCCCTGCTCACAGAAAGAAGCAGTGTTGACACTGGAGTTTTTACCACACTTTGGAGGTGTTTCTCCTTCTGTCGAAGTGCAAACACAACAGTGTTAGCTAAATTAGTGTCTTTTTTTACCCATCAGACTGCAGAAGTGATTTTCTGCAAGGATGGGCTGTACTGTAGTCAGGATACAGGAATGGGGCTCCAGTGTGTGGTGATAATGTTTCTCCCCATTGACTTGCTTGGACATTGTTGCTTGTTCTAGAGCTGGATCAAGAAGTGTAAGTTAGCTTTCAGCTCCTCAATGTGGTGTTGGGGGTTGTTGCGTGATGCCTCTGTGGGCGGGTTGTGTGCTTCTTGCAATGCTCAGCTGTAGCAAGTTGTGCTACTCAGCCCCAAGAGACACGACCATCAACTGTGCTGGGCACCATGTGGATAGACAAGGTGACGGTTGCTTGTTCTGTCTTGGACAAGCCACTGATGATCAGATCGATGGAGGAACTCTCACAACCTGAAGCAGGATCTGGGACATGTATGGGGAGCCCAAGTCCATGAAGACAATTCCCAAAGCCCCTGGTCAGCTGCTCTCCCAACCTGGAAGCACCCAAATGCCATAGGCCTCCCCCCTTCTACGGGCTCTCCAGGCACTTAGGGCTCCTGTGCTTTCCCAGTAGTGCCCAGCTCACTGCTTCAGGGCTTTGACTGGACTTGGATCCAGGACTAGATGCTCCTCTGCTGAAGTCCCCTGGGTACCAAGGGTGCTGAGGGTCACAGTGTGCATCTGACAACCATGGGCACGACAGCCCCTCGTAAAGCAGCAGAGGCTGCTTCTCTCTTTTAAAGGAGGGAGAGAGATGGAGAAGCAAGTGGCCTGCCACTTTCTGTTCCTGCTCTCCCTTGAGCTAGGACACCTGGATCTAGCTCTCTCCTCATTTTGAAGGCACTCAGACCCACTGGTCTCATCGGCCAAGCAGAGCCCTACCCCCATCCTGTAAGCTGCTGTACCGCCGCATACAGCCCCGCTCCGGGCTCGCTCTGCAGGACATACCCACCTCGTCACACCACTGGGTGAGCATCAAAGTGAGCGTGGCTCTGATAAAAGCGTGTGTGCAGGAGGGACTTTGCAGTGGTGCAGCAGGCATGTCCTGGGCAGCACGGGGGCACAGCCTGACGAGGAAGCCTAGCTGTCCTACACACGATCCCCGCTCTGGAGGCACGGGACTAGAAGTCACAAGTGCCCAACAGCTGCCTTCGGGATACCGAATTCACAGTCTTGCCCTCTGTCTTCTCATGCTTTTGCTCTTGTCTATTTGTGTCACAGGATTTAATTTAAAATCAATTTTACTAGAGTAAATGCCAATATTACTCAAGGGAACTGGGCTTTACTGGCAACGGGTGAAGTGTAAAGTACAGCTGAAGGAACGACATCTCAGCATAACACATTAGCAAGGCCTGAATCAGCACAGGCACAGCACTGTAATCAAGAGCATCGCCTGTTTACTTCAGTGTGATTAATATCAATCATCTGTTCTTCATTAAATGGTTAGATCCTTGATAATAGGAAATTTCCTGGAGTTATATTTGGAAATCCCATCCATCTCTCAAGAATTTACCTGCTGGCTGTTCACCTTGTGTGGCAACAGCAATGGCTTTGGCACCAGGGTGGCCAGCGACAAGGCTGATCCAGGCTGGAGGTGCTGGACACTCAGGAAATCCCAGAGGTGAATCAGAGCTGAAAATTAACTGCTTTTTAATTTAGCTCAGATCTACAGGCCATATGTGAGATAAAATAATGCCTGAGATATTAACAGTGTTCCCAGTTATGCTAAACTTTAAAAGGAACCTCTTAGCCTTATGCAGATCAGGCCTTGGTCTTTGACATGGAAACAATTACTACTTGAATGTGGTCTCTTTTTCACTGTCATCCTGAATTGGCCTTGCCTCTTAGCAAACTAATGCATGTCGAAAAGATTAATGGATTAAACATGGCCAGGGATAAGCCTATTACACTAAAGCCCTTTAAAATCAATCCATAGCTTGTAAAGGAAGAGATCACCTGAAACACAAGCCTCAGGGAATATCTACAGGGTGCCGTGACCATCCGTACAGCATGGATGCTGTCATAGGCACAACTAGACCAGACATGCCAGCTCTGAATGTCGCAGGGGCCACAGCCAAAGCTGGACGCTGGGGCCCAGGGTGAGCTTCTTCCTGCCTCACCACCACCCAAGCCATACTGTACGTAGCTAGTTTTAGCACTGGGAAAGATTTGCTCTCAGATGACTTTACTGGACTGTGTTTCCCTCGACTTCCCAGAGGTTTCTGTTGCAATTCATGGTCTAGGCTCAGACCCCGAAGTGACTGCCCCAGAGGGTCTCACCAGTGTCATCTTCCACCCTGCCTACCCCGTGGAGCCTGACACTTTCCTGCAGCTCCGCGATGTCTTTTTCAGCATTTTCTCAAGAGGTTTTGAAGAACATTTCACAAACAATTGGCTTAGCATGCCAAAATAAATACCCATCTTGTTTATCTACACTCCAAATTATTTACCACAACCGGTCATTTTAAAATATAGTTTACGCAGTGTTTGAACAGTTTATTCCATAATTTAAGGGTTATCCTTAGAGATTTTTAAATGTTCTGTAAAGTTTTATTTTTTTAATAAATAATTATTTCATAGATAAAAATGTAAATGGAGAGAGGGACAAGACAGCCTCACCCTCAAAGCAGGGCCTTTGGTAAAGAGAAGGAAACCACTGTCTCGAGTCCAGAGCTGGCACTACCTTTCTGCTCCAAAGCACACACTGTACCTTAGAAGACCTGCACCTGGGGTTTGCATCCACTGGAAGTGGCACAAATGGGGGTCGATAAAGATCTGATGCCTTTGAAGCCAACTTTGCATGTGTTCATGCTGAAGCCAAAGTGATTGCCTACACAGTAGTCTACTGCTCTGCTGTTTGCAGCTACGGCCAGGTAGCTGAGGCTGCATGTCTCCAGTTTCATGCTACCTGTTAAACTTGCAGAGGCAGGTAAGCCTGATAAAGAGCCTTATAACCTTCTCCACAATTTGGCAAGTCAGCAGCAGTTAACCCAATACATCGAGATTTTTGCAAGTCAGACTCTTCATCTGACCTCAAGCCTGCGGGACCTGCCCATATCTAAGAATGCAAGTATTTAAGAAAGAGAGTTTATCTTACATGTGGGGAGTATAATACTGGACCCAACTGGAGGCAGCATGAGCGAACACCTCTCAGCTCCCAGGGCACCATGCTCAGCCCGCTCCCAAATTCCCTGGTTGTGTTGCAGTTATCTGACTTCAGCTGACTGCAAAATACAGTCACTGGTCTCCTGTAACGTGATGGCTCCATACTAGCTGTAGGTCTTTCAATACTGGAAAACCAGATGAACAGATTAGCTGCAAATAAGATACAGAACAAGATAAAGTCTTTTCAGGAAAACCACTTTGATGTCAAAAGCAAATTAAAAGAGCTCAACAAGCAGGCCAAGCAAAATGAAGTGAGAATCGTTGATCCTAGCACAAAGTACAGAGTCTTTGGGAAAGTACAGAGGGTCCTGCAGCCTTGAGTCAACCAACAGTCAACTAAAGCAACAAATGGTTTTGACCATCTCTGATGTTATGTTTTCAGATGTAGGGAGCTTGATTTTTAGAGGTGCTTTTCCATCCTTTTCAGAAAAATTATGTCTCTTGAAGGCATGTCAGGTGGTAAAACCCTCACACTGAAAAAATGAAAGTGTTTCCAATGTAGAATCTGCAACTACTTAAATAAATAATATTACAATTTATATTAAAAAAATGAAAGAACCTTGCTCCTTTGGACAGTGTTTACATCGCACAGATTTGACTGATGAACTAGAATCTGATTGATGGTCCAAAAATGCTCACCATATGTCCCTTCTCTGTGTTCCAGGAGACTAGATAAACATACAGTGCTTTCTTGAAATGAAAGATTTTGTAAGAGCCATGTACATAAAAAACAGTACTTTGTGAATAAAAGAGATTTTATCTCCATAGATATTCTCATCTTTAGAAGCACGATATCTTTTCATTTAGTTAGGGGCATATTGGACAATTTGTTTCTTCCACTTCAGCCACATTTGTCTTTAGGTTCTTAAGGAAAGCTCTTAAGGCTTTCTTCTTGCCTGAGAATGTTTTTCTGTCTCCCCTTTTCCTTAATTTTTTCAGGATGAGCTTCGTGACGTAAATCATATTGACAATTTGAAGTCACTGTAAAAAACAACAACAAAAGTGTTTTGTCTTACTGCAATAGCAGTGTAAAAGTTCAGGCACTGGCAGGAGCGCACAGGGACTCTGAAGGGTGTAAGGTCATTTGTTAGGTTTTTTTAAATCCATTCTCTCTTCATTTGAAATGACCACTGGAATGCCATGAGCATTTGGAAATCACTGCTTTTGCCTTGAAGGTATGCTGAATCTTTGCTGTGGAGAATGACCATAATGCTTTAAAATCTAACTGACCATCAACATTTCCAGATGTGCAAGGAGAACTCGATTTCTTTCTCAAAGCTCCTTTTCAACACACAGCCAGCCAGCAACACAGTTCAGAACATATGGAAAAGGCACCAAGCGTCTGACCTTCTGCTGGAAGAGACCTTTACTTGAGATTTGTCCAGTGTGTATCTTACATAGAAACTAGTGCTAAGTATACAAAGCAAAACCACATTTTTGGCTTTAGTGAAACAAATTGCAGCCCTTGACACTCCAAAAGAACGCAGGCTACAGAAAAAGGGAGAAAAAAAAATTAATGCATCCAAAGTAAAAGAAATCCAACATGCTTCTATCCAAACCCTCCCAAATGTTGTATTTAAATTAAAATATCAAGGTAATAATTTCCTTTGATAGACACAATATCTCGGTTCAAAACATCCTATGCAGGTCTCTTTCTGCATGTACATCGACTGTAATACTGATTTTCATGGTCTTTAATTATTGTTGATTCTTTAACAGAAAACTAAAGGGAATAATATTATTTATTTTTGAGACTAGAAAACCCTCACACAAATTAAATTATACATGTGAAGTGGTACGCATTATATGTATTTATTCTATTACACATGTAATGCAACCGCTAATACCATATTTCCTCCTTCAAAACAAGAGTCCTTTGTTCTTTGTCTTTTTTCCCCTCTCCTCATAACAAAGCAATATACCTTTAAATGAGGAAAATTCCCAAAGTAGCAAGCAAACAAAAACCTGAAGCTGGATTTAGTGTTGTAATGCTATGGCAGTAAATGAGGACTCAGGAAATGTCCTATTCCAAATGTATAGCTAATAACAGAGACTTAAGGCACTGTTATAAAATATAAACTATTCACCAATTCTTTGCTGGGCTGTACTCCAGGGAAACTGTATTCTGCTTTGCAGAATTCTAGGGCTGACAGAAACGCAAATAGAGTAGATGTCTATATTGGAAGAAGATTTTGCTTTTCCATATTGAAACTCTCTCAGAGAATTTATAAATCTAAGAGTGGATAATACTTTCTTTTGCCAAACCCCAGGTATGATAAATGTATCCTCTCAGAAGAGCATTTTAGCCATTTTTGTTTCGAAGCAGCAATAGCAGAATTGGTAATTGTATGAATTACAACTTATGAACAATACAGGATGCTTAGCTAGTGAAGTTGCTTTAAGGTTTTGCTGCCAAGTACAATCCCTGTATCACTCCAAGTATTGTTTGATTCTCTAGTGTGTGACATGCCATTTTGCTTCATTTTGTGGCATAATTTGGCTCCAGAGCTCAGGAAGTACAAGGTGGTTACACAGCTCTTTGCAGTTATTGCTTTTGCTGCCAGTGAAATGCTGTGCATCCTGCCATAGGCTCAGCCTTTTAGAGACGTTTGGAACAAATGTATTTCAAACCATAAGAAGCTATTTTTACATTGGAGAAAAGAGTGTAAAAAGAACCTTTTATGTTAGTTTAACTGGATCAGTTTATAGGACTAGCCGTTTGGCAACAGCATAACTTTCTTCTTGTAGAGAAATCCTCCACTTGGCATTAGACCCCATTGATATATATTCTGTCTTTCTACCATGGATGTTACTCTTATATATTTTTGCCTCATTTTGACAAATTCATCACCTGATGGATGAAAGCATGAAATCATTCAAGCACAATGACTGAAAGGCGGCTCATCCAAAATACTAACTGCCTTTCCATTTTAATGTTTGAGCCATTCCAGATTCCTGCACATCTTGTAAAACCCTCTTGGATATTTTCATTCTTCGACCGATGTATGCAGAAACCTCTTTGCAGAAGCTCTCCCTTTATCTTCAAGACACTAGCTCAGGCAGCAGTTGATGTCCTCGTTTGTCTTGTCTGGGTTCAGTATGGGGTTTGTCCTCAAAGAAAGGTTCCTTGTACAGGGCATGGCAAACAATTAATAATAGCCACATCCTGAGGGCACTTGGTGAGGGGTGACACAAGCAAATGCAGCTGTAGCCACGGGGTATGTGAGAGAAGTACTCATGCACGAAGAGCAAAGAGCAGACAAGAAAGTGAGAACGGGGCCAGAGAAAATCCAGGGGGACTTCAGCTGCCAGGACCAGCAAAACAGGGGTGGGTTGGAATGGATTTAAAAAGGCCAAAAGCGAGAGGTAGAAATTCTGGGTGGTTATATAGGCTGCTGAGTCCATTCACAGCTATAGGGAAGGGACAGAATAAGATTTGTTCCAGGCAGCTTTTAACTGTACAATAAAAAGTTACAAAATATTTTAGGAAAAGGTGTTGCCCAGGGGTGTTTATAGATGATTCTCCAGGGGGGTGGCAGGATATAATGCCAGGTCTTCATACAGATACATCTCATGCTGCAAAAATCTGTCTGAAATTGATCCTTTCATCACACTTTGTTGGCTACTTAGATGACTTCTCTTTGCACTTGAAAAATGAAAGGATGTAAAAATAGCAATATGCCATGGAAATCATTAGGGACTGCTTATGTGTGTCCAAGAGAAAATATATGGCCTCTGGAACCATTTTGTATCTGTTGAAGTCATTAGTTTGGTGGAGGGAGAGCGCTTGGGAATGAAGGGGTTCAGGTCCTTGGCCACAAAGCCCAGCGTCGGCTAGCGAGCAGCCCCGACCGGCTCCGAAGGGCTTTCCAGCTAGTCCTTTCTGTTTAAAAAGGTTACGGCTCTGGCATGAGATCTGTTTGGTATCACCACACGCGGGCATTAATATGTTCTTTGTCAATATTTTTAGGAATTCAGCTACTTCCTAGCTAGTGCAACAGCCCAATGTTGGAAGGAAGCCCATAATGGAAAAAAGCCTGTGGGCTTACACAGAAACAAGCTGATATGTGAATGAGAATATATATCAGCCTTGGCAAGGCACACTATTATTGAAATCTCCTATCTTTCCCCCTACCGCATGGTGGTTTAAGCCTAGCAATAGGAGGATAATTGTAGACTGGAAGGGTTAGAAGTGATTTGGTTTGGACCAGACAATCCATGCAGATTTTTACTGTTATTACTAGCATTGTGTGTGCGCAGAAAATTCTCCAGGGGAACAAGCAAGGTCTGTGGTTGTACCATAGCACAAAACATTCACGCAGCGTTTTGCCTTGATCCATCCTGACAGCCAGTTTATGCCCTCAGACTTGCAGGGATGGGATCGAAGCGTGGATAGGGGTCCCAGGTAAACAGGATGGTGTTTGGCATGCCAAGCCAAGTGTCCTTTCTTTTTTCTCCTTCTCTCATGACTCTGGGTTGAATGAGAAGGTGCTGTGGGTCCGGCCAGTGCAGGGAGGAGAAATCAGTCATTGCCGTTTCCCCACACTCAGCTTTGATAATATGTTATAACTTTTTTAGTAAACAAAATCCTTACTAGCTCCAACACTGATCAGTTAAGCTGGTTTAATTTGTATTTTGACTTAAAGGCTTCAAAATGCTATTTGTCTTAAATAAGCCTCTGATCTTGCTTGTCTGAACGTGCTAAGCTGTTTCCTCCAGTCATACCACAAATCTCCCACAGCCTTTTCCTCACTTGTCCCAGGGTCAAGTGTCTTGGTGGGACAACTGGTGTGGGCTCTTGCCCTGAGCTTTGCCTTCAGCCGTGCCCCTGAGATGCTAGATAACCATCACCTCTGTCATGGTGTCCACATCCGGAGATGGAAAGAATGGAAGTTGCCTCCTCTTGTAAAGCATTTTGAGTTCTCTGATATCTCTCTGCAAAAGAATGGCCTCCAAGCTCTGATTTCCACTCCACAAAAGCAGATGTCTAATAAGCCTAATGTTTGCAAAATTCTTCCCATTTTTACAACAAACAGCAAAATTTATTGTAACTGTGCTTGCTAGGATGTTGCCGGAGGAGAGTCTCTGCCCTTTAATTCAGTGCTGAGACCATCACAAAGACTGTGCATTCCTTCTGCTTACTTTTTTTGCTTCGCACTCCCTCAATTTTTTATTTTTTATTTTTGGAGAAGATGAAACAAAGTCAATGAGTGCCTGCCTGAAAGAGGGATTAGGGACTGTAGATTGCTGGGTTGAAGCCTAAGCAAGCAGGGAGAGAGGAGGACCGTCTGCTGACCTGAGTACAAACCAATTGGTTCCCGTGGGAAACAGCAGCAGTGCTTGCTGAAGCGGGTTTTGAGAATGGGTTCGGGACGCATATTTTAATAGCCAGTTACACCACACCTTTTCCAGCACCGCTCTGATCCCCACCTCACAGAACTCCTAGGGGGATGCAGTGGGTGTAATTAATTCTATCAGCAGAGTTGGATTGTACCCGAATTTCTCCCCCTGCAAAGGCACAAAGAAGTTCCTCGGTATTCTGCTGGCCCTTCTCACCGTGAAGGGTCCTATGGTAGCTAATACTAGTGAAGAACTTTCCACTTTGTTTGCTAAAAAAAGCTGGTTTTATGGTTTAATAATAGTTACACATAATTTTGCAGAGCACAGAGTAGACGCTTAATATTAGGATTATAAATTGATCTTTCTGTAATTCATATCTAGGAGCTTAAACATTAACTTAGAAGCTTAACTTTCATGACCAGTGTTTGAAAATAATGCTCCTGTATTTTCATGTATGCTGATCTCTGGAACATTTCAAATACACATGCTTTACGTCCCCAAAATGTCAATGTGCACTTACAGTGCAATCAAAAGATACGTTATCCATCATGAAAACAGGGTTTTGCAGAGCTGCTTAGAAAAAAAGGCCATTATGTCACTGTGGCATATGACTTTTAAAGAGGTTTTAATGTAGTCAGTGCTAAGCATCCTGCCTCCAACTTACTCTACTGTTCAAAAGGGCAGGAAATTCACAGGTAACACACAACATATACTTGGCAAAGTGCAAGTTTCTGCCATTGTCTCGAACCTTCATGTAGCATGTACTTCACTCCCTGAATCCTAGGTTTTCAGGCTATAAAAGGAACTTTCTAAATAAAAGGGTCAAAAAGATGGTTTTCAAAGCTGAGGCATGCTTTGCTTCAGAGCTCTCTCCAGCACGATGGTCCATCACATAGGAGCGATGCAGATCAATGCAGTTTTGCCTTTCCCCAAAGTCAAGAATAACATGGCTTTTCTCCCTCCCAAAAATACATTAAATCATCTGTTTTACTTAAGGGGTTTCTTTGTGGAAGCCAGATCTGTTTCAGAAAAAGCCTTTTGGTGCTGCCACACCGGGTTCTGAGAGTCCCAGGTCAGCACGCATTTCACGTGAGGAGAATGACGTCTAACTCTTTAATTTGCTATAGGGAAAATGTCATCGAGGTTATGTACTTCAACATTTTTAGGTGCTGCTGCTATTAGGGAAACTAAGGCAGAAAAGCATGCTAAAAAAGCAGTAGTATCAGCAATGTCCTGTTAATTTTCTCCCCAGTTGTTTTCTGCTGTAATTGTGGCAGCACAGCAGGGTGGGAGGGGAGTTTGAAATATTTTGAAAGGACTGGTTAAATTTTAAAAGACCAATTTTATTGCACAATAAAGGAAATCTTAATTTATCTCCTGGATTTCACATTTTTTTGCCGTCAGCAAGTGCCTTTTGTATTCCTCACTCTCCCAAAGCCCCATCACGACTCATTAAAGAATTTTGTTGCAACAAACTGCTTGCCATTGTTCATACTTGGGGTCAAGTTTTCTCAGGCACCTCAGAGTAAATCCACAAAGGACAGGGGGTCTGCTGTGGCCCTCGTTAAGGCATCTCCCCGGCTCTCCGCGGGTGCTGGCTGGGTGCTGGGCTGCCCACACAGTGAATGGGAAAGTCAGCACTTATGTGGGGGGAGAGACAGAGGCAAGAACACAGAGCTGGGAGCTGAGCACCCAGCAATGCTGAGGAGAGGAGCAGGGCCGAAACTTTTACCTCTGAGTGATCTGGGTACTTCCCTCCTCTCCAAATTAGTTAGTCCCAAGCCCTCCTCAGGAGTTAAGCAACAGAAGATGCTTAATGGCAGCCTGGGCATAAAGTGATTTTGAAGTTGAAGAAGTACTAAGAAATTATTTTTGTCCAGAATCGGTCACAATGGTTAAATTGCTAATGATACAAAAAGGGATTCAATAAGTATTTATCTTATTTTAAAAGCAGTGGCAGGCTGTCTCCGGATCTCATGAGAATAATGAAGTGCTTTTCAGTTTGTCAGTAACCAAGGGGATAAAAAAAAAAAAACATTTAGGCAGAAGAAGAGTTTTCAGTTCAGTTTCCTACAGAAATGAGGCAAAAAGGATCTCAGTTTGCCAGATCCTATCCCGATAATTCCGAACCCACAGACTAATTCTTAACAATTTAGCAGGGGAGATGTTTCATAGATATCAGCTCCGGCAAGCTTTGTGAAAATCGGCAGCTGGACAGATGAGAAAAACCCCATTAATGCTTCAGTTCGTTAAGGAAAACTCAGCTGCTGTCCATGCTGTTTAGCAGCAGACAGCAGTCGCCAAGCCTGCAGGTATGTCTCGGCCAGCTGGGCAGCAGCGTGTGGCTCCACACGGTCAGCCAGATTCATGCACTCGTACTCCGGAGGAAGGAGCCGGGGAAATAGATGTGGAAAGGTGAGGCAGGACACAAATCTGGTTTCATCCATTCCACTGCTATGGTCCTATACTTGCAGTAGAGGCTCTTTAAACAGCTGTCTGCAGGGATCTGAATCCAACTGTAATTTCTACTCTGTTTTGTAAATCCCATCACAGAAGTAGAGTTGTGCCATGCATGGTAACTAATTATTAACTGGTTAATTTTGTATCAGTTGTGTCAGCTGCCTATTCAGGAGCTTAAGTAAGAGACAGCAAAAGGACTGTACTTACGACTAGTCAACATGGTTTCAGAAAAAACTAGAGCTTGTTAAACGCTCCTGACGTCAGAGCTCAAAAGCCAAGGCTTGATTGAGGCAGATAGCTGACACAGTGGACTTCTGCGATGCATTAACACCACATAGCTTCCTGATTAAAAAGCAGTGCTATAGCATATCTAGCATGACACTTAACAAGTGACTTAAGACGTGGCTAGCTGACAGGTCTCAAAATGTAGTCATCAAAAAAACCCTGTAACTAAATAGACTGGGGATGGTTGTGTGGTGCCACAGGGACCCATGTTAAATACACTGCTATCTAATGAGGTCATTAATGGCCTTCATGAAAATATTAAATTTCTGCTGATGAAAGTTTTGCAAAGGTTAGCGTGTTCAGTCTCATAGCATAATTGTAAGTGGAGAAGAATCACCTTCACCGGAGGTTTTTTAAGAACAGGTTAGGCTAGGTCTGTTGTGGCTAGTTGGGTAGTCCTTTCTCTGTGTATAGTGTGGGGGGATAGACTAAACAATCTTCTGAGGTCCATTCCAGGGTTACATGTCTGCTGGCTTGCAGGCCTAGACCATAAAGTAGCTATGTTAGGCTTATCATCTATGACTTAAATTTTCTCAAAACTTTCTGTTGATTTGATAGCTTAAAGAGTACTAACATCCAAAAGTAAAAAGTCACGTACAAGCCTGATACAAGCCTGGTCATCGTTCATGCTTAGTCTTTGTTGCCATGAAAGGAGGTTGTGAATTCTTCACAACTGATGGGTGTTTCTTCTAATGATGGTTTCCCTTAAGCTGTTAAATGGGAAATTATCCAAAGAAACAAAGAAGAACAGAAATATTCTTTCCTCTTGTATTTTTAAGCAACACCCTTTAGTAAACTATTGCCAAATCAGATTGTCTTTTTACTGAGACAAAATGTATACAACCTAGTGTAAGCAGTTCTTTCAAACCTGGCAATTCCTTAGTGCATGAACCATCATTGATCAGTGTTTGGAAATTGGGTGGTCTTCCATATGACAAGAAAGGAGCTTTGCACTCCTAGCCTCACTCCAAAGTGTTGCGTTTACCCTGCTGTTGTTTTGTAGTAGGACAGCGCTGCTGAACAGCACAGTTTATAAATCGTTACATACTGGTGTTGTTGGCCACATCCATTCAGAAAGATGAGGACTGAGCACTTCCGTTACTTGGATGACCATTGCCAGACTTGTATCTGATGGGATCCTGGCCCCTGTCACAGAGGGGGTCCTTTCATGGCCACCCATAAATGGAAGAAGGCATTTTGGCAGTTGCAGATATTTGCCTATCCAACCCTACTAAGGAGTCAGAAAGACTGCGAATTGCTCTCACAGTCCAGATAGGGACCCTCTCAGTAGGTGGTAGAGAATTAGGCAGCTTTTTATGCAAAACCTTTCCATTCTCACTTTCTTTTGCTGGGTTTCCAGAAAGCAAGGTAGTAACTACCCGCCAGACAAGGCTTTTTTGCACTGATGCACCTGGGGCTGCAGACTGGTTTTGCGTACAGGCAAGAAGCTGCTGTCTCCTCCAAGCCAAGCAGTGCAGGGAAATGAGCCCCCAAAGCAGAAGGAGATAAGCTTCAGTTGGCTCCCCGAGGAGCCAGCACTGCCCCCCGCCCTGCCTGCCCCATGGAAGGCGGGAGAAGCGCGGTAGCTGTAGCTCTGGGCCAGTCTCGTAGCTCAGGGCAGGACATGTGCGTGGGGAAGGTGGGCTCCTGCTTTGGGCCCAGCATGGCCTGGTGCAAGAGGAGCAACTGAGAATCAGCCTACTCTCAGCAAAGTAGCATGCAGGGAAATTAAGGGCAGGCATAGTCTAGCTCATCTAGAGGGGCATGACGCATGGCTGAGAGTCCATGGGGTGCATGGGTATCACTTTTCAAGAGCTTTGATTCACTGTTAACACCTTCTGAGAGTAAATCACACACACACACACGTATACGTGCTTATATAGGCTGCTTCCAGAAAAGAGGAGAGACAAAACCAGCTCTGCAGAAAGTTGTGACGGTGGGTGAGCTCAGGTGTTGCCGGAGGGTGAATCCCCGCACTAGGGTGCTGGGGAGAAATGAGTGGAAATGAGTGGCTGTTGCCTCGCCTCCAGAGCACGCATTATGGAGTCTCCTAGCTCTGTCTTATACAACAACCACATGAAACTACTAGATAGAAATCATGAGTCATCAAACCGTAGTAAAATACATGTGTTACACAGCTGTGCTCTGAGCCAGCCACTTTCTTATCAGCATGTGTCTCGGGGCTGTGTTAGATGGTCTAGAAGCACGAAGAAGCAGCTGCCCAAGTGCGTACTTTTCTCCAGACTGGCTGCAGGAAGTAAGTGTCTGGTCAGGTCCAGGCAGTCATGGTAGCCCAGCAGTTTAAGAAAGTATCTTGGAAGAGCAAGAGCAATATGTCACTTCAGTGTTAAAACAGGAAAGTCATTGAACTGGTTCAGAGAACCACTTCAAAACTTTACCGGGTGTTTTTTCAAAACCAGATATTCAGCAAGCAATGGGCTATTATCCCCTAACAGCAAAGAATTTGCTTGTTTAGGGTTTTTTTGTTTTGTTTTTGTTTTTTGTTTTAAAAGGCATGATATTTATATCAAGTGTTTACCCAGGAGAAATATTAGAAGAATGTCATGAAGCTTGTAAAATCAAACACTTAAGAAATACCAGGAGTCAAACTGATGTGCACTCTTAATTCATCTCCATTCTGAGTATGCTTAAATGGTAGTGTTTAACCACATGAATGCAAAAGTCTTTCCTCCTCCTTGTTCAGCGTGGATCGTTCTTTCTCAACTAATATTACAGCTTCTTCTCATTCAGTACTTAGCATTCTGTCTTATTTACTGCATGATATTTAAGATCTGCTTTGAAGATAAAACTATTAGTTTTTTCCTGGCTTAGTCTGGTGGTTGTCATTAGGGTAACTTGGTGTTTCACAAACATTACCACAGGGGTTTTTTTGGTGCTCCATTGAAATAAATGTGCATTATGATCCCCTTGTGCAGGAGAAGTTAGCCAAAGAAGGGCAAAAGAGAAAAATTTGGGGATTGGGTGTCTTCTGGCATAGGGTCCACTCTACGAGTGCTCATGCAAGTCAGCAAACAAGCAGCTCAAAGCAACTTAGATCAGGTACCTAAAAAAAGAGGAATATGCCGTAGCCCACCAGTGAAGAGTTTATTTCAGCTAATTAAGTATTATCTAGGAAGAAGCAGATAGTAAAGCTGATTTTCTGGCTGATATTCTGCTGCATTGCATGGAAAGCTAACTTTTTTCATCTGCAGTCCCCAGCCTCATCTTCCAAAGTTAATTATTTTCTGCAGAATCTGGATTATACCAACAGTTTTATACCATATCTAAGTCTACTGTATTTCTACAGCTTCTCTTTCCTTTGCACTGACTGTGGTAAGGGATTGTATGGAAAAAATTCTATCTACTCATGTAATTGCAAGACAGTATCCCAACAAACAAGCATAAAAGGAACTGCTTTAGGCTTGTAGAGACAGCCTCATTTCAGGCCTTAGATGACATTGCCAAACTTAGTCTTGTAAGTACGGGACTTTAAGTTCTGGTCTTCATTTGTTCCTGTGCATAACCTCCCAGTTTGCTTTTAAAAGAATAGTTCTGCCCCCAAAGGTTTTGCAACACAGCATTGTGCTGGCATTTATTTGGCACCTGTGCTGCGCCTGAGGCCTTAGAAACTATTACACAGATCTCTGGAACTTTAAATAACTTAGTTACTGACCATCAGTAATTGCTGCTGTCTGTAGGGACCTGGGCGAGAGCAGAGGGAGAGGCCATCCGTCACTGGCTCCTTGCAGCGGAGGGATGGTGAACCTCAGGCGAGCCAGGCTCTGTCCTGGCCTTGGGATGGGGAGATGCTCTGGTAAGCAACGCCTTTCTACATGGGTATTTATTCTCTCTGCCCTCTGATTCCTGCCACTTCTGCCCATTTGCTGCATTCTTTGCTGTCCCGTTGCTATGTCCCCTCCCAGGCTTCCCAGCTTTGCAGTTGTGGCTTGGGTGTCACAGGTCCTGTGCTCCTGCGCTCCTGCACCCAAATCCCAGTCCCTCCCTCAGAGCAAGAGGGCTTGAGAGTTTTTCCAAGAAAATCTTGCTAGTGCATAGTGGTTTTTTTAATGTGGGCTAAAAATGCTTTTCCCGCAGGCTTCATTCTCAGAAATGACTGAAATATTTGGGCCCAAACTTTTCAAAACTGTGTTTGAAGAAGAATTTAGGCTTGTTTTCCCTCAGTCCTGCTGCTGGTGTTTGTTGTTACTGTCTTAAAGGTGAAAATGGACAACTGCAATAGGATTGGGAAAGGATTGGGAAATGTTAAGGACAGGTCAGGCTAGTCATGCAGTCTTGTCCTCTATATACACAAAGAACTTAAGGCATTTATATTTCCCAAAACAGCGCTTGAGAGCATAAAGCATTTTCATGCAATCCGGTATCCGTGAAATCTACCATAAGTGCTTTTATAGGATGATTTAACATCAATAACAGTTCCATTTCATGCCAAAAATATTTATACTCTGTGATTGTAACAAGCTATGTATTAATCAAGGATAGCTGAGAAAGCATGGTGAGCGGGAGAAGCTAGGTCAGTGTTTCCCCTGGGAGCATAGCAGGGGCCATGGACTGCCATTAGACCCCAGAATTTGGGGGAGGTGGACCTTTTCTCTGATCCAGTATGCCAGTTTGTACAAAATAGAGAGTTTGATGAAGCAACCCAGGAGAGACGGAAAGCTTCAGCTCCTTGAAGATGTGGTAATAGCCGAGGAGAGAGGTAATGGCACTGCACTCCCTTTGACGAAGGCTCGATGAGCGAGGCTTGAATCAGTTGAGCAATGCAGTAGCTCTGCTGACTCACAGCTCAGGACCTAAAATCCTGGAGGCTAGAGGCTTGGACCGGGAACAACACGTTAAATTGAAAGGAAGATGCCTTCTAATTTGAAGTGGTGGCAAGCATCATCACTTTTCCAGAAAGATGTGATGAAGTAACTAATGCTGTACTGCAGCATATCTAATCTACTCCTTCTCTCCAGTGATTTTTATACCATTCTGTCAACAGGATGTATTTTGTGGCTGCTCTCCATTTACACATACAAAAGGGCAGTTTATATTCCCTGCATAGGACTGTCTCTATTTTATAGTGCCAGCTGCTTGCAAAAACATTTGGATAGTAAACAACTGAATAATTTCATACTAGGTAGAAAAAAAATACGTGTGAAATACATTTTTTCCCCACTGGCTTTAATTTACTTGGTCACAATGTCACAGGGGACTAATTTTGCCAGTTTCTGGAGGCACAGTTACATTATTGTTGTGTACGTCTGTCTGGTTTTATCAGCCGCGTATGGCATCATGTCAAATAACGCGAAGTGACATGACCAGTAGAGTCCGACGGGATGCTCTGGGAGAGCCTCCGAGCAGAGATGTCATCTTTAATGTATCTACAAGGAGTTTTGGAGTGTGCTTTTTTCATCCTCGCCATTCCCTGTAATTAGTGCGCTAGAAAGATCCTGCTCCTACTGTGATCGTCCTGGGAAACAGTTCATTCATTTGTTGCCCATAATGTGGGCCATGTTTCTCGAGTTATGATGTCCAGAGGGAAAAACAGCCTCTGAAGACATCAGCATCTTCTTAAAGTAACCACAGAGACATCCTGAACCTTTTTCTTTGGAGTGTCTGTTGCTTTTGCCATTTATGAAGGATTTCAAATGTTTAAGTCCTTCTGACTGCTGCCTGAGATTCATGGCCAGTCTGCCCAACTTTCTGCCTGGGGCAAGAAGAGAGTGGCTGGCAGCTCTTCAGGCTGCGTGATCTGTTTGGGGATGTTTGTGAGGGTCGTGTGCCTGTGTATACCTCTCTCCTGGAGGGCCGCAGGAGGAGGGCAGCCAGAAAAAATGCGGCAAAGCTCTTCCCTTTGCCCTCATCCTTAAACAGTATCAAGGAGGGGAGAGTCAGCAGCGAGGCAGCCCTCGCCCCCTCAGCGGTGGGGCTTGGGTCCTTGGCCTGGCGGCACCTGGATCCTGTGCATTGATGCAAGAACTGCACATCTCTCTGCGTGAGCTGAAGCCTTGCACAATTACAGTAACATTTTCCCCCCGTCCCCAAGACCGAAGGCCAGTCCCATGGGCTGGGGCACTTCTACCTCCATGCCAGACAGCACATCTCCCCTAATGCTAATGGGGAAGGCTAAGATTAACCAGGAACGTACAAGCAGCTCCTGAATGAGCCATGGCCAGAAGCCCATGATTAAAGACATAGCAGGCTGCAGGTCGGCTAAGGCTGCCAACAAGCCTCCTGAGCAGGAAGAAAACACTTAGAGCTGTCAAAGCACTTAAAGGTACAATCCTGCTCTCTGGGCTGGGCTCCTTTTTTATTTTTCACTTTGTATTTCACTTTTTTTTTTCCTAGGGAATTCATCCTGTAAACAGTAGGTTCCAATGAAAGATGCTCCTAACCTGAGCAGTGGTTTGAATTTTTAAAGGATCGAGGCTGCAGCATGTCTGAGAAGGGATTGCAACAGGATTGAGCTGTGCTGCTTTCAGCTCCGGTGCTGACTCTCTTTTTTGCTCCTGTTTCACCAAGTCACTTAAAACCCTCTGCAGCTTCACTGCAGCATGACTTAAAACTTTTTCCAGATTCTCCTAAGCCTGATATTTCTAAAAATGAAGAATTATACGACTCTTTAGAGGTATTGTGGTAAAGGCAGCCAGTACTTGAAGTTAATGACTGCAGGAGATCAAACGTGTTACAGTCTTTCTTTCTCTTTTTCTATACTTTACTTACTTTGCGCATTTGAATTGCTGGAGGGGGAACCTTGGCTCTGCTGATTTCTGAGTACTGTCAACTGCAGTAATACCAAAATATTGCCCTTTGGGTATAGATGTTATAAAGTTTTGTCCAGACAGTCATTGTGTTAGTAACTTTTCCTATTTCTACATGTCTTAACACAGGAACAGAGGAAACATTTACACTTCTTTTTTAATAGGAAAAATTGATGGCTAAACCACATCTTGGCAGGGGAAGTAGGGATAGGTGTGCGAGCTAAAATTTCTTTTAGCTCTCTTTATATTGGCTAATGGTCGATTTGACTTGTTTCCATTCACAGTTGAGTACAGTACTGGACATTTATATGTATGTATATGTTTATACATGCATGTACATGATGTGCACATATTTTTTGACACACTCATTGTCCTGTCACTGTAAAAAATAAAAATACAGCTATAGCAGACTGTGTGTGGTGGAAGATGTTTGTTTTGATTTTGTCACACACAGCGTTAGATTGTACTGCTGAGCGGTAGAACAGACTTAGCAGCAGGCTACCGCCTCAGGTCCATTTGTATTTGTTCTTCCTGATTCATTGTATGCTGCGGGAACTGTAAGAGCACATCAAGATAAACATACAGTACATGAGGAAAAATAGCAGCTAAAACCTGTTTTCCTGAAAATGTTCAGCTACGTCTCTTGAGATATTTCACACTGAGCCATACATTTAAGGCTCCAAAATTTGGGGTGATTTGGGTATCACGCTGAGCTGTGATCACTTCAGGAGACTACCTCCTTATCTGTAGGAGGTGACTGTCCTGAAGAGAAAGGAACAGGCTGTACTTTGACCCAGGTGGGTTGCACTGGGAGAACCTGCTGCTCAGCGGCCAGCGAGCGGTCGGTGCCTTCTGCAGCGAGGGGGTCCCCAGGTGAGCCAGGCTCCTCTAATCACCCTCCTGCTGCTTTCACACCAGCTGCTGCCCAGCTTTGGATACCCAAGCAACAAAAACCAGAAAAATTACATAGATTTTATGCTCTCTTCTCTACCACTATTTTGCTGTACTAGGCTGGAAGTCAGTCTTATTTTGGGTCTTGATTCCACTGTCTGTACAATAGAAACAACACCTGTAACCCTTATGATACATTTCTGGATCAGAAGTACTCAACCAGGAAAGGATTTTGTGCAAATGTAGCTGTCCTGCCTGTGCGGGACATGATCGTTGGCATCCACTCACACTTTCAATATTTTGCATCTACAATTATGGATCCTTGTGTTTGCCAAGCCTCCTAAGATGGGGAATTTGAAGTTTAGAAGACTAAAGCGCTTCCTGAAAGGGAACTCTCCAGTGTGTGGACTTCAATATTTGAAATTCAAATTCAGCTCTTGTTCTGGCCAAGGAAATCCTCTGGCCAAAGCACTGCCACAATGTAGTGGAATCAATCAGAAAATAACCAATGCCATGGGAGTCTGCTGGTGAAAAGTGCAGCTTTTCTGAACTGTTCAGAAACCGTTCAGAAATAGATTTTGTGGGAGAAAGGAGACTTTTTTTTTTCTTCCTGTAAGCTGTTAACAAAATTTACTGATTTATATAGGGTATTTCTTTCACCATCTATTTCAAAGGCCCAAACTGCTTGTGACTGGGTGTGTGAGGTTTGTCTTTGTTTAGGATGGCAGGTCATCACAGCACATTGTTGTCTGATGAGTGAATAACTAGAGATTAAAGGAACAACACTGAGACAGCTTTTCTTAGTGCCATGGAAGGACTGACGTTTATAAAGCACATGATGAAAATAAAGCATTTTGCATGCCTCTTTCTATATCATGAATGACTGCCCACTTCATCTGGGTGGGGGTGGCCTGTTAATCTAACACAGATATTTTGTGACTTTTTCAGCCCAGGATCTGTAGTGATGGTTGGCAGCGAGGCACCCCACGATGTGCACATGGTCCCTCCAGGTGCCTTGCTGCTGCTGGATCTTCAGGCAGCTCTTCTAGACACCTCCTTTCATCTGCAGTGACCTACAAGTTTATATTCCCCACCATCAGTTGTTGGATAGGCCATTGCGATCCACATTTACAATTTCTGGGCTGGACAACAGACATTTGGTCCAATGAGGAATTTTTCTTCCAGACCTAAATTAGGCTGTGACTGCCCCAGACTCTCTCATTTGGCCTCCAGCAGTTTGAGTTGCTGAGGGAACATCACCACAGCTCTCTGCTCATTGCACTGGCCTCTACAAAGCCACAGGTCTAGTTGGCTTTTGCTTTGACACCTTGTAGTAAGGCAGTCTACCCTCAAAGCCCCGGTTCTTGGTGACGATCCCCAGTGAGAGGGGTCCTTTGGCATCCTGCAGTGGGGGTCTGGGAGGTGAGAAAGAAGGATAAGCTGCTCCTGTGAGCTCAGCTGGTGCAAGCATGAGTTATCGAGGCTTGCTGCTTCACTGGGACTGGCTGGGGTGGTAAGAAATAAAAAGTACAAAGGGTCCTTTCTTATCTGCAGCATAATTTGTAAAGGCACACAAAGATGTAAGCTCAGCCAGCATGCAGAAGGTTTCAGCAGTTAGCCTTGGAAGTTTTATGATTCCTTGGCTTGATTTTCAGCCTTTCATCTCTGTACATTGAACCACCAGCCTAATGTGTCCTCTGTTTTCCTTTTGTGAGTAGGAAGAAGCCAAAGAACACATCTATCGAAAAGATGAGAAAGCAGGGGGAGGGTAGAGGAAAGAAAAACCCTATTTTCAGTGCAGGTTTTTATTTCTGTCCCCGTGGAGGTGTGTGAGACTCCTAAGCGTAACTGTGATTCATCACAAGAGCTCAGCAAGGCTTGGTTTCTGCCAGTCTGTGAATTCAGAGCGCGCTGGGGGAAAGACTGCCTAAAGCCGGTGTTGTGTTCTTCTACTGATGTGGCAGCAGACTAGCTCTGGAGCTCTCGTATTAAATTACCAGTCGGTGCATTCAAGAATAAAGCTCTTTAGTGTGTCTGTATATTAATTGCCATTAAATTGTGAGGAGGAGGAAAGGGAGGGAATGAGATAATTCCATCTCTACAGAGTATGAAAAAAATCATCACGTTGTTAACGGTGCCTTGCCAAAGGCCACTGCCAGCTCAGCTGTAGCATATGATCTGCTAGAGGGCAAGAACTATCCAGGTATTTCTGAGTTTGTGAATAATTGCAGTTCTCATTCAATCAATAGTTCACCCTGTTATCTAGAGCATATGGTATGGCACCACAGTAGGATGCTTAATTCAGCTTTAACGTGACTTAAGTGGAAGGTTAGGGATCTATTTATGAACATCCTGCTAAGTCACACTGCACTGAAAATTGGACTGTGTGTTGAGGCACAAACACAGATAATCATAGTAAGGCTCTGAGTGTTCCTCTGATGTTCCTTAGATTGGGTTACATTGAATTTGGCTTGGCTCGTTGGAAAATTTTTGGTGTCCATTTAACTGGGTTTCCTGTAACTTGTCTTAAAATTGTTACAGTCTCAAAATCCTTGTTTTAGCCTCTCCCCCCCCCACCCCCCCCAAGTATGTGCTTTTTTCCCTTCTTATGGTATGGCATTACTGTACAACAGCAAGATGTTAAAAAAAAAAAAGTTACCAGAATATAAAACTAGATTTCAAGTGACTTTACTTTTCTATGCAGTGTTTTATATTCATGAGCTATATCTGAAAAAGCAGACTTGTGCGAACTTTTTATTATAAATAATTATCAGTTACATAAACTAAAGTCTACCAACTACTGATAAACATGTAATGTATAAGCAGTGGCACAAAAAAGATGTTGATCTGGAAAGGAATCCACTTGGACTAGAAAATAACATGCATCTAGATGTGTTGTTCATCCAGAAACCATCCTCTCCTTCCTGTTTTGAAGATAGTTTCATACTTCTTGCGTGCAGTTGAGCTGTTATTCTTATTTTTAGTTGAGAGTGAAAATTGCTTTCCCTCAACACTCTGCAAGTTAAATGTCTGCGTCGATAAGTTAGAACAGGCGATAACGTGTTTAATAGGCTTGTACTAATCCATTGGTACAAAATAGAAGTATGTGGTGTGTCTATAGCAGATCTGACACCTCTGGTTTGACCAGCATAAGGAGAGAGACATGTTTTCAACCTCTTTCAGAAATTGCTGTATCTTTGGTTAATCATTTAAAAATGTCTTTCCTGTGTGCCTGTGTACAAGAATGTGAAATTTCCTCTCGTGAGTCAGGCCAGATTTTATATGATTCAGTTTGTCTGAGCAATTAGATGACATGAGCTGAACTGCCAGTCCAGTAAGTCCTGGAAGAAGGAGAAGAGGTATCATCATCTGAGACAAAGTTCCTGGCCTTTTCTCTGGAAACATTCCCAAAATGCTAACCCAACATTTTGCAGAAATGTGGCTGGAAGACCTGTTGTGAATGGGCTGGGGCTGTGACTGCCAGCAGTCATCATCCTCCGACAGTGATCCCCTCACTTGCAAAATTAACTTAGTGGAAGTATTGCTTGTTGAGGGGACTCCCCTGGAACCCAGACATCTAAATCTAAGTGAAAACACTATTTCCATTTCTTGGTCTTCTAGAATAGACTCTAATCTAGTCCCACTTGTCCTCAGTCATTTTTCTTTGGCAATGGCATTTCCAGGAATCATGTGTAGCTGCTTAGACCACCACCTCTGTACTTGAATAAGATAGCTGAAATTCAGCACTCAAGCCTCTGAAGATGGACTATGTAGTCCAAATCCATTTATCCCTCAGATTTGAGCTCAGGATTTATAGCCCCAGTCTGTAATTGTGCAAAAGTTAATTTTTGACAGTTGGGTATTTTTACTGTGAGCATTTCTTGCAGGCTGAGGCTCAGATGGGAGGACAATATGCAGGCTGAAGAACGCCTTTCTGAACTTCATATGAACAGCAGCAATCAGACCCGCGCCACTGCTGAGCAGCAGTGGATTGCAGTTGTGTATTTTGGGTTGTTTTGTGTTTTCTTTTTAACTTTTTGCTTTTCTGAGGCTGGGACAGGACAGGACAGTTCCTGCGCCAGGCTCCGCGGCTCCTATCCCCAGCCCCAGCAAGGCAGGAAGGCCGCTGGGATTACAGCCGATGCAGATGGCTGTGCTCCAAGGTGCACATTTCCTGCAAGAAAGCTCAGCTGGGAATACTGAAAACCAGCTGGAAAACCAGGTCCTACACGAGGTTTCTTCACTGGAGCCTATGCTGGAAAAAGAAGTCAGAAGGAGTTCAGCAGTGTGAGCTGCTGATCCCTCAGGGTTTTCCAAACCAGGGATGGCAGGAGGTGCTGTCAGGGACCCCATGCAAGACTTATGTGTGGGCTGGCTCCCTTGTCCCTGTCTACCCCTGCAAATGGGGACAGGGTGCGAGGCAGGGGAGCAAAAAAGTCTGGCCAACATGTACGAACCTGAGTTGGCTGCGCAAAAGCCTGTGGCTCTTGATAAGGATGTGCCACCATTTGGGAAAGGTGCCCGGGAAGCAGTCTGCTGGCTGCCCTTTTCTCAGAAGCACTCATGCTGAGAGGGTCAGGGCTCCTGGCCAGGACAGCGTTGAAGCTCACAGCCTCCTCCCTCAGGAGCACCCAATGCTCCTGCAGCCGCACCAGGGCTTGTCTCCTTCCCCCTTGCCCACTGGCTGCAGGCGCAGGACCGACTCCCACCCCATGCCTCCCAGGGCAGTCACCCGCAGCAAGTGGAGATGCTCCTGCATCCTCAGTAAGGCATTGCCTCTCTCAAAGGCCTTTATCACCTGTTTGCACACCTCTGCATGAAATTATTGGGGAAAAAAACTACTCTACCCTGACAAGCTGCTGCTCCTTTGCAGAAGTGTTTGTTTGTTTGTTTGTTTGCAGCTCTTGTATGTAGAGGATTTCTCTTCCTTTTCCTCCATTTATTAATAGGCCTGTGCTGTCACAGTTTGGAGCTCCAGTTTAACATGGAGACAAATTCAGACCGCACATGGAGGCTGGAGAGGACATGTTGGCCTGGTAGAGCTGCATACTGGGTGCATCACCTCCCGCAGAGTGCACGGGCAGCACAAACTCCCCTTTCTGCGCCAGGCAGAAAACCCACCAGCCATCAAATTAACAAGCCCCCTGCTTACTTTCACTGGAGCTGTCTGCCTCCAAGTGTACCCCTTCCCCGCTGCTGAAGTGCCCGGCGGTGCCTCTGCATCTTCTGTTCTCTCAGCCTGTGCTCGAGGTCCCCAAAACAACCAGGTCCAGGGCTGTACTGCAGCCCACTGTGGTGCAGAAATGGGCAATTCCTGGAGGTGGTGCGTTTGCTGGGCTTGTAACCTCCCCAGAGCCCGCGGGTGCTGGTGTTTAGAGACTCGGCTTTAGGGGAAAGGGATTCTCCCTTGCGTTGACTGCTCCCACCAGTCTTTCTGTGATCCAGATCAATTAACCATTGCTGTTTGGCTTCCACAGCAGGAGAAGACAAATGCCCGGTTTAACAAAACAACGGTGAATGCATGTAGCTGTGTAAGGCTTCCTCACTCCGCTTGCTCTCGGAGAAAGTTTTCCGTCCAGCTCTTGAGGCAGTACAGCTGTGCCACCTAAATATCTTGGCTGCTCCTCTCTGGTGCCTGTTCTGCAAAACATGTACTTCTGTATTCTACAAAACAAGAGAAATCTGCAGATGTTGAAAACATTGTGGTGAAATACAACCTGTCAGGTTTTAGCTATAAAATAGTTCAGCCTCTGTGACGTGCTGCTCTAATTCCGTAGCTGTTCACTGTTTGAAATGAACTCTTGCTTGATTTGAAAAATTCAAAAAATTAGGACAGAAATGGATAAAGGATGTTGATTCGCATGCAAAGGGAGGTCTAAAGTTTTTTTCAAATCCACTGATCATGGGTATGAAAGAGACACAAACACTGCCTCAGCTTTTTCAGTCTTCTTAAATTCGACCTGGTTTAGTGTCTGTCAATTTTGCCTGACCCAGAACACCACCATAAAACCTGAGTTTCTCCAATAGATTTTATGGACTAGAAGAGCTATTCCATATTGCCCTCTGTTACAGACTGATAGTAGGCTGAGGCCCTGTCTGTGCAAACAGCCGCAGCGATAGCTTCCCATGGGAGCAGCTTGCATCTGAGCAGCCTGCCCCAAGGGCAGCAGCTCTGGCTGGTCCAGGGGCTCTGATGCACTGCAACATGGCGCAGCAACGTGGTGCCCATCTCTCCTCTTCTGCTTTCCCTTCCACCTGGCTGCAGATGAGACAATTTGAGCGTTAGTTATTCATTCATAATTGTAGAATAAAACCACAGTAAGACGGGAGAGAATCTATGACTCCTTCCCAGTCTAGCACTCGGCCATTGAACTCTGGTTTTGCAGGCTTTTGTACTGGTACCTCTCTGCTGTGATGGTTAGCACAAGTATAAATATCTCTGACAACTCTGAAAGGGAGAGAAAATCTTTCTTAGGTCACCAGAAATAATGGATTAGGTCGTGAAACCTTTTCATTTTAAACAACGTGATTTGGTCAAGGTGGGCTGTTTGCATGCAGGCAGGATGCTTCAGTACCTTTTAGAATTCGTGGTTAAAGTATTCTCCTTAGACTACCTTTTCCACTCATCTAGCTTACATAAATATTTGACTTGAACAGATACCACTATTAATCTGTTTAGAATGCTGCTATACTGTTTACACAGGGAGGAAAGCTGTAAGCCTGCTTGTCCAAATACTTTTAAGCAAGGGCAATGCTGCTTTTTAGCACCTGGCATAAATATTTGGAAAAATTCATAAATCCCAGATAACCTTGCCTCTCTCAGATGTATTTACTGCTTCCTAAAACCTTTTCCTTAAAGGTCCTCTCATTTTTTTGTTGTTCTTTTGGGAAGAGCTTGATTTTTCTCTGAATTTTATTTGCACATCCTTCATGATCCTAATCTACGCTGTGATTTTATGAACTAAAATGTTTGTCTACCTGGGTTTGTACAGATACCATGATCTAGTAGAATACAGCAAGATCGCTTGAAAGTGCTTGTGGTGTGAGTTAAAACATGCATATTTGAACAGATAATTTCAGAATAATGAAATAAGCTGTCTCATGTTCTATATGTCCTGGCTTTCTTCTTACATCCAGTTGAATTGCCTTAATATTCCCTTGAAGGTTTCCTATGCTGAGAGAGGTTGCCTTTAAAGAATAAAAAAACCTAGCACCGCTGCAGTATGGTGGAGCTTTGTTTTGAAGCTGTCTTTTATTTAGCTGAGATGTGTCTGAAACAGGTTTGTTTTTTCTTAAGATTTTATCCACTACCAATGACTTTTATTTCTCATATCTGCTAGGTGAAATATACGTGATTGCACATGAAAGGGGAAAAAAACCCTGCCTTATTCTCCAGACAGTTTATGGTTGGTTTTTTTCTGGCTGTAAGCCAAAAAAGATCAACTAGAATATTTTTATATGATTATGATTATTATTATACTAACATTTCAAGGGCGAGTCACCTGCTCTAGACTCTAGGCAATGCACACAGAGCAAGGGGAAGCCAAGTGCCTTAGGGACAGGAGTGTGCTTTGTGCATTGAGATTTCTATACAAACTACTGATAACTGCTATGAGACAAAAATATGTTTATGAAGTGTTTTCCCAGCTTCATTTAAGGTTTCCGTGATGTGCTCTTTTTTTAAAAAAAAAAAAATAAATAAAGCATTGCTTTTACAGGAGAGCTTCTTTGAATTTGAGAGATCAGTTCCAGTGCGCTTGACCTCTTGTACTAGTTGTTCAGCCTTTCAGAAAACATTAGTTTCCTGGTTTTAAAAATCTGGGTCTGTCAAATCACAATAATAAAACTGCAAATTGATGAAGACTAAAGCTGATCACTGGAGTTAAAGTGCATTATAAATAATGTTATCGACAAGTGCAAACTCACCTTATAAACAATGATCTAAATTTTGAAATGAAAAATCTAGTTTAAAAAATGAGAAGAATTTGGAATTGCTTAGCATAATTTCCACCTGCCTCTGTCTCACTTGCCTCAGGGACAGAAACATGGGGGAATGCAAGGAGTCAACTCAGAGGAGATCTGGGCATGATGGGACCTGCCTGTTGGGGGCTTCGTGGGCACTGAAGGGGAAGAGAAGGCAGTTCAGCGATGGAGGAGAAGGAGTTCAGAAGGAGCTGTGGGTAGGAAAGCCATGGATGCTCGAAAGACAGCGCACTGTAGAGAAGGCAAGCTAGGGACCAAAGACTACAATAAGCCAGGACAGGTTCAAATATATTTAGGTGGCTGCTACTAAAATTGGATATACAAACCAGGTTATTTGTATGGCTAGGAAGTTTAGATCAGATCTTTTTTATAGCAATGTGCACAAATATCACCTGGAAATTCCAGTCCGTTTTCCCCAGGATCCGTGGACCTGGTGAAATTTTGTGAATTGTCCCAAATGCCATGTGTGCAGGAAATGAATCGTCACACAGAAGAGAAAATGATGAAGGGGCACATCTTTCCTAAAGAAGTCAGAGGAGAAAGAGGCAACAACATTTGAGAGGTACTTTGAGAGGAACTGTGTCATACTTACATGCTGTGCAATGTCATGTTATAATTTCTTTTTAGTTCACAGCAATCCGATTTCTTTCCAGTCAGCTTTCTCATACGCAGAAACTCCACTAAGTTGCATTTAATTACAACATCAAGATTAAAAAATCATTTGTTCTTCTTGAACTGGTGCTCTGTAAATGTTCAAAGTGCCTGTAACCCCTACTGTATATCGCAGAGCAAAGCAATTGCATCCCATCTCTAGGAAGCTTGCCAGAACCTTCTTTTCTGCATTGTCTCTGAGTCAGGAAATCTAAACATGTATTCCAGTTTGTCAAACTTCCCAAAGTGCTGCTATGTATTTTGTGGCATGGTGAGACTCTGTTTATACCTCCCTCAACCATGAGCGTGAGAGCACTGAAAGAAGAAAGGAAAAAGAATAATGGGAAAGAAGAACAGAAGTAAGATGTTTCCCATTGGAAACTGCAAGTATTGGTATACAGGCTGTCTGATTTCAAAGTTGGGGGCCCATCCTCAGCTATTACATGTAGGCAGCCAAATGCCTGGAAAAGCTGACAGTGACTGAGCTGGGTGCAATTGTTTGGTCAAATCTTTTTGGGGAGGGGCAGAGGGAAAGAGAAAGGGAGAAAAAAAAGAGGTGGTAGATGCAAACGATGAATCTGTGTTCAGTGGCGTGGAGAAATATTGTGAATTTGTTTAGGTGTTAACAAACTGTGTTTGGAGAAAGGAAATGCAAGTACAGATGTCCAACAGTTAGTGCACTTCATTTGACATAAAAATGGTTACAGATTTTCCTTCCCGTGTGTCCTCTAATTCTGTTGAAATAAAATACTGCAGTTTTGGTGGGAGTTTTTTGAGTTGAACAAAGAAAGATGGACAAAATAAACTTCTTTTTATGTGTACTTGATTCATTAAAATATTTGAAAAGTATTCTTCAGGTTGACCTTGAAGATGTTAAAAATCTCCACCCAAAACTACCTGTGTATTTCACATTGTTAGTATTTACATCCTTCTCCAAAATCCCCACAAAAAAATTAATGCCAAGACCAGATACTCTCAGCATTTTGAAATGCTAGACACCTATGAAGGTGTCTGAAAGATATGTAGATACTCCATCTGTAAAAGCTGAATTTTGGAAATGTGCACCTCTCCATGCTTACCTGCAGTGGAGCAATCCTGTGTAATAGACCATTCGAAAGGGCTTCTCAGGGCTGCTGCTGGTCTCTGCTCTGAACCTTGCTGCCAAACATAGGAAGTAGAGAAGCTATCGAGCTAAGATCTACTTTAATGTTATTAGGAAAAGAAGGCAGGAAAAGCCTCAGAGGGTCAGATCCCAGACAGTCCTGCCAGCCCCCACCGTGCCGCAGAACTTCCTTCTGGCCCGGGAAGTCAGGAGGGAAGTCAGGAGTCCTCCTGGCAGGGAAGCCACCATCTGACCTGCTTTTAATTGTCATCCAATTAGTTTCCCCCCATGTTTTCTGTCTTCCCCTTCCTATGAGCACACTTTGCTTCAGTTACTATTGGGCTGAGACCTGTCTGCAATGAGAGGACGAGGGAAACGGTGGCCAGCAGAAGCTTTTTGGGGAAAGGTAGACCAGGACACGCACAGCATAGTGCTCTCCTTGGCACAGCCTTCAGGCCCTCAGCAGCGTGTGTTGACATTGACTCGTGATAAGTGTTGCGATTCAGGGTTCACAGTTCTGCAAAGAAGTACCTACATCACAGAGCTTTTCCTAAAATATTTTTGAAATCACAGGGCTACCCTGCTTCATGAAAACCACTTCTCCAAATAATTATATGCAGGCTGCAACGTAGCATTGGGCCTGGGCGGTGGCTGGGATGAGCAGTCTCCTGTGGCCCTGGCTGGCTGCATTGGCTGGTGAGGAGACAGGGGTCGGGAATTTAGCTCTGCTTCAGCTCCTGTTCCTGAGCAGACCTCTGCAAGTAGGAGGCAGAAAGAAATTCATGCTTGAAATAGATGAGTCTGGGTTGCAGTGTGTCATGGCGGGAGAGGTTTTGTAAAATGCACAGTCTAAGCCTTATGTGCTGCAGAATAATCCGGGCTCTTCTGCAATTGCTGAAAGAGTTTCCTTCTTGATCTAAAATGCCTGTACTTCCAGGACAGGCTCAGACTTTTGTGGCCCCAGACGGAACACAAAATCATTGGTTTTGGATTCAGCTCATCAAAACCACAGGCAGAAACACTGTGCTATGGTTGCAGTCAACTCTTTCCATGAACAGGCATGGATGAGATGCTCTGTGGTTATCTGTTACTGAAGTATGCTGTCCCAAATTTGTGTATGTAACAAAAGTCATGATAGAGACTACGAGACAAAGCTCAGTACAGCCTCTACAACGTGACTCTCCTATTGGAAATAATTAAAGAAGAAAAAATGCCTTGTTTCTTACTCCCTATTAACACATCCATTTCTGGACAGATTTTTAGTCTTGCATTAACCAAAACTTAACAATCTCCCAAAAGGAGGGAGGATGACAGGAAGACTGAATGGCTGGGGACTGGGGGAATGGATGAATGTTGTAGAACTGGAGTCTCTCCAGGTCTCCTGAGCTATTTCTGGTTTTGCAACACTGGTTAGTTTGCAAAGCATTTTTCTGTAATTTAAACCTATCTGTTTTCATGGATGACTCATTTTAAGAAATAGTGTTCTGGCTAAAGGCAAANCAAAAAAAAAAAAAAAAAAAGATTGTGAGATTTTCTGTGCTGTATAGTCAAATAGTCTGCCTGAGATGGAAACAGTTCCTCTAGTATTTCTATTAAAATTTATTCTCAAACCAAATAAATCTGAAGAGATTTGTGTTGGGCAATTAAGGTAAGAGTATGACAATCCCTACCAAAAGTGCGAAAGAGCAATCTCTCCGGGGTTCAGTGAAACTCCACAAAATGAAAACAGGCAACAGATAAGGAGACAGACAGCTTCAAGCACTAAAAAAACATTTTAAATAAAATGTGCATGTGGAAAGCATTTTTCTGGAAACAAGCTTCTTGTACAAAACATGTAATCTGCAGCTCAGATCTAAAAAGAGAAAAAAGAGCATGTTCCAGCCTTGCTATGAGCGGTGGTGTAAGGATCGGCTGGGTAATCTCTTAGCATTAAAAACAGCTGATTAGCAGTCAGAAAAAAAGGATATTTTATCAAACTGTTATTACAACAGAGTAGAAAGATTATTTTATGACCTCTCTCTGGGTTCACACATTACAGTTAACATTAATATTTTTGCAAAATTGTCACCCTCCATAAATGGCTTAGAAATGCTATAGTATATTGATGTTTTCATAGATATATAACTTTATGGTCTCTATATTGACAAAAATATTCTAATGCATTCCTGATTTCTGATGAAATGGAGTAGATAGACTTTTTCCTTCCACAGAAACAAAGCAATCGTCTGGATGATAAAATAATTTCAAATGTTCAGCACCGTTGGCACAAAAAACTAGCCATCTGCAACAGATCTCAAATCAGTTTGTAAGGAAATTGGCCCAAAATATCTGCTCAACGGCCTTGCGGATCATATCATACATCATAGTACAAGTAGGAGAAGTGGTGAGAACACTGAAGGAGAGGTAAAAATAAGAAAAACATATCTAATGAGGCACTGTGACTTGAAGTCACTGAACCTCCTGCTTCCCAGGACAGCAAGAACTTCTAACTTGCTTTCACTGAAATAAGTTTGTTGAATTTTCGTTTCTTAGTGTGGATATTTTGGGGTGTTTTCATTTTGACCTTGCTAGCAGGATTCCTTGCTAACCCCTTGCTGACTCCCTTTATACTTTCCCTTCCTGTTTAAGGTCTCCTCTTCCTTTATTTTCCTGAGCACTTTCAAATATTTACCACTAGGTGCAGAACCAGATGTACAGCACCTGTACTCATCCTCTGAGGACAGACTTCCAACAAATTTGCTCATTTAGTGTTCTTACCCATCATGTCCAGAATATGCTTAGCTCTTACGCGATTGTAGAAGTATAAAAGACAATGTAGGATATCTTTGCCATTTGCTGGGACCTGCAAAATGGCTAGATTAAGCTACTACTGTTCTTGTGAAAAATAATTTTTTTATTACTCATCTTTCAGATTATGGAAGTGGAAAGCAGCCTTCATCATTAGAGGACCTACATATTTTTTCCATATGAAAACTTAATAGGTGGCCTTTTGTCTAGTAACTAAACCTATAGTAAGAATATATGGAATATACCATTCCACATTATGGCAACATTCCTGAAAGATATGAATATATGAGAAATATCTCTTTTATAAAGATTTGGGCAATAGTAAATGCTGATGTTTTTTTTATGTTCTTAAATGTTCTGAAATCATAGAAATTTGAGGTAGACTTTTTTTTTGTTTTAAATGCCCATATTTTTCTTGTTGTATTTGCTGAAGTACAGGTTACCACGTATAGTTTTAGTACTCCAAAGGTTGTCAGTCTGTGTGTGTAACAGTCACCGGTGGCCAAAAGGAAAAATGTTCCCCTCCCCTCAACACCACAGTGGGCTGTTTTTGAAACCACAGTTTTATTAGGTGGCAGCTAGCCAGTTTTGGGGGGGCTGTTTCTAGATAGGAACCCCACAACATCTTAGTCGTTGCTGCCAGTTAGATATGATCCCCACAGTCCATCACTGGGACTTGATATAGGAGAAATCACTGCAAGTGTAACACTCACGGCTGGAGAAAATATTGACCTTGTCATGTGACACTGTATTTGACTTTGCCATCCTGATCCAGACACTGTGCTTATGCCAGAAAATAAAACCTCCCATTTTCCTGCCAGCGTTCCTGGCTGTCAGATACTTCAGAGAGCAGGAGCCTGGAGCCCCATTATCTATGTGCTTTATAACTCCCTCAGGGTTTGACGTGGACTGAAGGGGTTCACACCTTTTCACTTCACACCTCAGCTGTCTATTATTTTATTTGCTTCCTGGTATCCAGATGTGTACTCCCTCACTGAGAGTAGTATTCCTTTCAGTGCCCTCGTTTCTTTGAACTAAGGATTCACATAGTTTCTTTATCAAGCAGGATGCAACCTCTGGTCAAGGTTCCTCAGCCACAGGTGATGTGGAGAAAGTAGCAGGAAAGCATCTCTCTGCAGGTGTTTTGTTCTCTTGCTCTTTCCCGGACACCTCCTGTGGGGCAGAAGCAGGGTGCTGGGCAGGATCTTCACTCTGACCCCATGTGGCTGTCTCTGTTTATGGCTTGGGGGTTAGTCATTTCGTTTCCAGTCAAAACTGCCTAGCTCATGTAAGAGCTAGCTTATTTCTTGCTGGTGTGTCATCTTGCCATGCTGAAATACTACCACCAACGCTGCTGTGTCTCCACGGGACCTTCAGAAGAAGGTCAGGGACATCCAGCTTGCGAAGGGTGTTGAGTTTCCCTGCTGATCACAACAAGGATGCGGTTTGACTAGGTATTCGAACATCCATTTTTGGTTCCACTTTTTTTCGGCAGGAACATTATTTTTGCTGATAACCTCTCATCTGGGCAGAATCTCAGCATAAGTCTCCCCGGGCTGATTGATGACTTCCTGGAGCTGGTGTTGCAAGGCAGCCTGCTGAACGCTGCTTCCTTCAGAGACTCCGCTGAAGCCGTTTGGGGCTGTAAATGGATTGCATACGCAGGCAGCTCGGGAGCTGCAGTATGCTAACATTTTATAGCCTTTTTTTCCTTCTCATTATGTCTAATACTAGTCATCCAGGTGCTGTGGGCTTTCCCTCCCCCAGTTGTCTTGGTTGCATGAACTTGCTAGGAACTGTTTACCTGACATTTATATTACCAGGATAAAAAATTGCTACATTTGTATTTTTTTGCATTTCAATGTAGTTGTACCCCTCCAGAGGCATTAACAACTGTACTGCTGCAAGAGTATTTGTTTCCATCTTTAATTTGGCTGATTTCCATCTTGCATCTGCTCTTTGCTTTTAGAGCGATGGTAAAACTTGAAGTTCACATGTGTGATAAAGATCTGTATGAACGGACCTAATCAAGATTTCTCCTAGAACAAACTGTGGAGATCGTGCTGACCTACCCAACCAGTCATCCAAAAAATATGTCTATGGATTCAAGTCATTTATTAGTCTTGGCTTTTATTTTATTATTTTTTATGTTGCTCACCATGAAATTTTCTGTTGCTAAACATGAGATCCTGCTGGGGATTTTGGTAGCTCCGCTCCACTTCTGTTCTTGTATGACTGAAATATGCTGTTGTTTTTGTTCTATAAATGTGAATCTCTTTCAGTTGACAGAGGTTTTTGTAGTACACAGATCGCTGCATCCAACGTCTTGATCTGCGTTCCATGCTCTTACTCATCCCAGCCTGTTAGTGTTATCTGCTGGTTTTTAGAAAAACAATTTTAGCTTTTATTTCCTGTCAGATCAACTTCCAGCCCAGTTTACCGCCTCCATCAAAAGTCTCTGAGACGCTCCTGTCTAAATGTCTTGAGCTATAGTATAAATAGATCTTGCAATTTGTTTATAAACATGCCTTTTTGCACAGATCATAGAAAAAAAAGCTATAAAGGCATTTTGAAAAAGCAGCCCCACTTAGGCCACCACATGTTTATTCAATAGCCTAGGTTCCTTCTGGAGTCTATAATTAATAAATACGTGATTGAGTTGGATTTACTGCACGAACGTCTCCCATGAACTGATAAAGGATGTAGCAAAGCAGAACAGAAAGTCCCATCCCGTGTGGTGCTTTTTTGAGCAACCCTGCTCAGAGAAGGGAGGCTTGTTTCTCCCCAAACCTCATCCCTGCGGGGCTGGGCAGGATGGCATGGCCGTGGAGGTGGCTGTGCTGCCGCCCTCCCTGCACCGTGCTCCTGGGGTCAGCTGGGAGTCTGACCCCAGGCACTGACTCCGACGGCTGGGGGTGGTGGTGGTGTGTGTGCGTGTGCAAGAACCCCCAAGCTAAATTCCCACCTCCCCGCGCATAGGGCATGTATTTCATCACGGCCTTAGATTGCTTCCAGATGAGCAGAGACAACTACAGAGGAAAGCCTGTTTGCAAAGGAGGTGATGCTAGAAATGGACTTTCTGCTTGGGCAGCCTTGCTGCAGGCATGCTGAGCCCAATCTCCCCTCTGGGAACAGGAGAGAAGGGGAGGTGAGAGCTGGTGAGCCACACTCTGCAGTGCTCCCTCTCCCAGGGTTGTCCCTCTGCTCTGCAGCAGCCCACCCAGACAACCATCTCTGGATCAACTGTCCTCCCTCCCTATAAAGAAGACAGGGAAGATGAACACCTTGGCGGCATGGGCTGTGCATCATGCCGGGGGCTGCCATCTGCTGGTAATTATTCCTTTTTTTTTTTAAATTAATTTAATGAGTGCAGTTCAACAGCCTTTCAGAGGTAGCCCAAGACTCTTTCATTTAGTGTGATTACGATGAGGAGAGATTTGCCCGTTGTAGCAGTCCGTGGAGGCAGGACTAGTTGACCATGCAGATGTGGGACGTGGGGCGGACGCGTAGGTGGTGCATCCAAGCAGCAGGCTCTGGAGGTTGCAGGGTGTCACAAGCTGTCCGTGAGTCAGTAGAGTCGCGTTGCCGCAAAAAAAGCAAACATCCCACTGGCTTATATAAACAGGCGTATAGCCTGCGAGAAAAATGAAGTAATCCTTCCGTCCTGCTCCACATGGATAGTGCCTCAGCTGGAGTACGGCAGATTACACATTTCCAGAGGATCTGAAGAAACTGAAGCAAGTCTAGAGGGCAGCAGCAGGAAAGGTCATGTTTCCGAGGCCTGTGATCAATGAAGGGAGGTTGGACAAATTAAGTTTACTGTTGCCTAAGAAGAGCAGTGGTACAGGACCAGGCTGCAGCCTTAAGGGGTGCATAAAAGCTACTGGGGCTAGCCTGTCTTCCTTGGCATTAGTAGAGAGGATACAAATTAATGGACTGTAATTTCAGCCAAGAAAAGTGAGGTTAAATATTGGGAAGAGCTTTCTCTTGGGGCAGGGGGGAAATGGCTCTCGGGGATAAACTCTCTGACAAGGCTGCAAAGTCACTGGCTGAGTGCTGACATTGCCTCCTTCTGGAGGGCAGGGAGGCAGCCAGCAGCCCGGCGCTCTTCCCTGTCCTCCCCTTCCCTAGGGCATGGGATACTCCCCTAGCACCCATCACCCTCCCTGCCCACCTAAGACAGCCATGTCGACTGTGCTGCCCACCTAAGACAGCCACGTCGACTGTGCTGACCCCCTGGATGGAAAGCAGACGCCCGATTCTTTCAGATTTTTTCACATCTGTTCGACTTCTAGCTGTACTGACCTCAACTTTTCAACATAGATTTTGTTCTTCTTGAAGGAGCTGATCTAAAGGAAGGAGCTGATTAGATCTAAAAGCAAAACTACCCTTCTTATAATTTTGTTACAGATTTATTCTTGGGCAATGCTAGACATTACAAAGGTTCAAGACAAATGAGGTGGGGTCAGTGTTGCGATTCCACATTGTTTCTTTTTCCCCTTTGAGATCTATTATACCTGGCGTTTTAGTGACTCCAGTTAATAATCCCATTTTTGCGCTGTGTGTTTTGCTTTTTGTTCAGAAACACGAAAATGTTAAAATGTGTCATTTAAAGGAGTTTTGCAGAAGTATAAACCATGTCCATCTACTTTAGAGCTTGGGAAGTTAAGAACTTCCATATGTCGTAACGGCAGCCCTGAGTCAGAGTATAATGTGTGTGTTCTCAGCATGTAGAAATGGTAAAGCATTAGAGTTAACGTCTGGGAGAATTCAGCATTTGTTTCAGGTGGATTGCTCAGTCAAAACCTGAAAATATTCTTGGCAAGGCTCTAATAAGCGTGACGGTTTCAGGTTAGAGCTGCTGCAAGTGCCAGAAGACAAGGAATTTCATTCATTCTTCTTGAGGATCCTGGAAAGAGCATCAGCACAAAACCTTTCCCTTTCATCTTTTTTTCAACTGCATTTGATAGTTACAGTTTCCATTTAGGCTGACTCTGGCACTGGATAACCTGTGATGAGAATTCCATGGATTTGGGGAAAAAAAGTTTTACATGGAAATTTTAGATACCCCTGTGAAGTGGGTAGTTGAATAGCAGCTGTAGTAGCTCTTGGTATCTAAATTAATGGATTTTTATTAAATGTAAACACAATCCCTAAAAGTTCAATATTGGAAAATAGAGCTCTAAGGCGTTTTTCAGGAAAGAAGCACGGGCTGCTAACTGCACCTCCCAGCAAACTGGGGACACAGGAGGATGGCAGAAATCCTGCATTGGTTTGCTGAGGCTCTATCTGAGGAAGTTTCTCTTTGCAACAGTGGAAGTTACTTTCTTTTATGATGTCCAGAAATAATGTTCCAAATCAGAGCAGTGCTTCCAAGTGCAGGTTCGTGTTGTTTGAGCTATATTTTGGAAGAAACTGGTCTTCTGCTCGGATGTGTGTTTTCCTACAAAAAGTTTTTTCACACAAAATCTTCTTATTTGATAAATATATATTGGAAGTTGTTGGTTTAAGGGTTTGTTTACTTTTTAAAAGTATGTCATTTGTGTGGAAATTTTTTCTTTTAGAAAAAAAGTGAACATTCATTTTATAACCAGCAACGCTGTTTGTTTATTCATCTGTCCAAAGGCTAAAGCATTTGACCCAAGCATAAACATTTTGGCTGTAAAGATGCCACAGAAGTTCATGGGAATTTCTGTTTGGGTACCTGACACTTGTGTGTCCCTGGAAAAGATGATCTTCAGCAGATCTTGCGTTCATGCGATGCATTGCGAGCACATGACTGCCATGAGGAATTGCCTTTTCTTCACAAAGAGAAGAAAACGCACTATAATGTGAGGACCGTGGCTTTCCTCCGAAACCTAGCCAAAGTGCAAAAATGACAGCACCCCTCCCCTCATGCAATTCAGATTCAAGATATTTTTTATTTCTTCAATTGCAAAAACTTTGGCTATTTCAGGTGAAAAATTTTCAAGGGCAGAAGAAGGAATGAATAACTCTTTTCTGATGAGTTCTGATATAAATCATTGAACCACATTTAATTAATATTTTATTTTGCTGCTGCTTTGGTGCCAGCCCAGAGCAGATGCTCACAAGTTTACTTCTTACTGACTTTCGTAAGCATCATTCAGTTTTTTCATATCACTTATCTTTCTTTTGGTTCCTCAGAAGGAACTGTCCTATCACAGTGACATAGAAGATTCTCAAATATTTTTTACCCAAATATGTCTTTGTTTAATTTGTAAGATTTCAGTTTCTTTTAAATTCAGGAAGGATGATGAATGGCAATTTTGAAAACAAAATCGCTATTTCTCATTAGGCAGCCAAGAGCTTGTTTTGGGCAGCAGAATAGCAATAATGCAATGAGACTAATTGATCTAAATTATGCAGCGAGTTTTCTTTTTTTAAAGCATTATTTTGGATGTCTCAGAGTTGTTCTGGATCATGTGGCCTTCCTACATCTACTTTTTTTTCTCATCTGGGTTACTCTGTAGGAGAAAAGATTGTTTTCCTTTGGTTCACAACTTTGAAAGTTATCTTTCAGAAATCGGGATTTCCAGGAAAACCACGCCCTCATTTAGTGCATTAACGTCCCATCACCATCCCTGAACCCCCCAGACCCTGTGCCATGACCCTGCCTCCAGCTTGGCAGCCAGCGACGTGTCCCGCCAGTGTGCATCACGAGCCCGTTCCCGGGAAACCAGGGATCTCTCCACATACTGTGTGCCAACAACAACATAGCGATAAGTAATGAGCAAATGTGACGGGGTAACTCGGACAATTTTCCGCCAGCATGACTTCCAGGGGACCATGTCAGAGAGCTGTCGGTTGATCCCTGGTCATGGCGCCAAGACACCTCTGTAACGTTGTACAAAGGTTGAGCCTTTGCTCAAATATTTTCTTATCCAGAGTTTGTCTGCATTTGACAATAAAAAGTTGGGTAGTTTTCTTTTTTTTTTTAATCTCTTTATAAAAATGACGCATTCCTGAAAAATCCCTGAAGACCTCTGCTAAAAGACTGGTAGAAATGAGGAGTCCACTTGCATAGTCAGGCTACGAGTCTGAAGATGTATGTAGCTCCTGAGCTGGCTGGCAGCCTCAGCTCGATGTAGGAACCTGTCACCTGAACACAGGAGGCTTTTTTCTGAGCTTCAGACCCATTCCTTTCTTTTCACTGTTGTTTATCTCCAGCGCTGAATGCGGAGAAGGGGAGATAAATCACTGACATCTCTGGTATTTCATAGTTATATAAATGCATCCTTGCTGCAGTATGTACTTGCATCTTGTGAATAGCTAATTGCTGCTCAGTGACAGCAGTTCAAAAGTGCACAGCAGCCATCTTGGGGTTTAAAAAATAAATAAATAGGAGATTCTGTTGACTCTGGTGTGGAGAAATGCACATCTGAACTCCCTGTTGTATGCATGAGGTGTTTCCTCGTTTACCAGACGGAAAATTTTTGATGAACTTCCTGTGGTGATACCTCTCACGTCAGAGCTCAGCAGATAATAACAGGGAAGGAGGCTGTGACTTGGTATTAGTGCTGTACAGGCAGGGTCCTCTCTCAGTGGGACTTGCTGCACTAGTGATGCTGCAAAAATTTCAGGAGCCCAGAGCAAACACCACCAAAATATGTAAACACTGGTGAGAAGAAAAAGAAGAAAAAGTTGAAGGAAAGCGATCCTTTTGTATTTCATGTTCCTTTCCTTCTGTGAACAGCTGTCACACAGCAAGCAGAGTAGAAATAAATCAGCAAACAAGTGGAAGGTGCCTTAGATGGGTGGACACGGGTGGTGCAGGCAGGGGGAGGAGAGGATGAAGCCAAATCTGGGCTCGAGGCTCCGCAACAAGCCCCGCAAATGTCTGTGGTGGCAGGGTCAGGCCCCCTGTCCTGGGCAGTGGCCTTGCAGATGAGCACCCCAAACCTGTTGTGGGGAGCAGGGACCTCCCGTGGGCTACGGGAAGGTCAGGGTTCTCCGCAGCCATCTCCGCTCCCTGTTTTGAAGGGCGGGTGCAAGACAATGAGCTCAGTTAAGGCACTAAGCAGGTGGGAGTAGGAGGCTGTAAGGAGCCATTAACTGCTGGAAATGGGCTGACTCAGAAAATAATAAAATGTAATAACAAGAGACAGCAAAAACTCCCAGAAAGTAGGAGCACAGTAAAAAATGTGGACTATTCCTCCGCAGGAAAGCAGTGAAAGCCTCACTGCCTCCAACAGGAAGGGGGACATACTGCACCAGGGTAATGTAGCAGGACTTTTCCATCTCTGATTCCTGAGATCATACAGCCAGGCATGTTAACTATAATTAAGCAAACCATCAGGCACCATTTACCTAGGGGTGTGCCTTGGCTGCTCTGCTCTTTCCAACGTGATGCAATTGCCTCCATTAGGCACAGCTCCCTGAGCACAAGCATCCATGACTCATCAGAGGCTCTCTACCTGTCCGACTGCTCACAGACTCAATTAAACACTGTCACGGAGCAAAACACAGGGTCCATTTGCACCGCCTGGTGCGTGAGGTTACCTTGTAAAGGCGCCTGGTCAGGACCATGGGATGTGTGGTGGCACCCTCCGGTGTGTGCACATGGAGAGCTAGATGTTGCTCCAGCACGTTACTGACAAAATCAGGCTTAGTAAAAAATATTGCTCTCCCTAAAAAAAAAAAAAAAAAAGAAAAAAAAAAGAGAGGGGAAGTGCGCTAAATGCTATTTTTTTTAAAGATCTGATCTCTGCTTGCTCTGAATTAAATGTTGGTCTTTATCAGTGTCTTTTTTAATGTTGCACACTTGGACTACTGAATGGCAGAGATCCCCAGTGCAATGTACGGGATGGTCTTAAGACTCTCGCCTAATACTTGAGACGCCTCGGTTTTATTCCCTGCTCTGATGGTCTAATCCCAGGTTCATCCCAGCTAAATTTAGGCACTTAACAGCTCTGCCTGAGGTAGGAGCTTTGCTTCCTTTCCAGAGGAGGCAGGGGCGACGCTGGGCTGTGGTCTCTCTGTGCCTTATATTTCTCAGAACTTGGGGAGGGGGCTGAGCAGGGTGGGGAAGGGCTGGGAAAATATAAAGAGACTGGAAAAGAAGAGGCACTACTACCAGGCACTGAAGTGAAGGACTAACCATCAGGTAAAAGCCATCAATTTTCCTCTCTGAAGTAGGAGAAATTGTCTTTATGTCAGAAAAAGGTAAAGAGGAGGAATGTGTTACGGGTTTCCAGGCATGTTGATGCGACATTAAGGGGGAGCAGGGCAGGAAACATTTATTTAGAGACCAGCCCAGTCTGTTTCTTCATGCACCAGTGCTGTGCACCAAGTAACTCTTCAGGATTTGAACAATATGTCAGACTTCTCTTATCAGCTTGTCGGGCCAAAGCTTGGATTCTCTGTAATAATTTGAAAACAAGGTCACAGGCCTGCTGCTATCTTTCCGTAGACCTCTGGAAGAGGTTGGGAGGATGGGGTGAGCCATGTTGAGGGAAAAGAAGTATTCACAGAGGCACCAGTAACCGTACTGCTTGGTACATCAGCATACACTTGCAAGTGCCCTCATGAAAGAGAAGAAATGGTAGATTGGTAGATGTTGTGACAATTATTTTTCACGGGTGCATACGAGGGTTAGAGCAGACGTGGAATTTAAGAGACTATCATATATGGCAGCATGTCATCATCAGAAGGTGTAGAGAAGAAATCCCTGGGTTCCCATAAACAGATGTTAATGTACTGCAGCTGGCTTTTTTTGTTTTGGAGAGTACACCAAGTATGTTATTACATGACTGTGGTAAAGAGCAGTGGACTCTAATGACCATAACAAATTAATCCTTACAAAAGCTCTATGAGTAGTAACATTATTATTAATGTTCGCAAAAGTCTTTAAAGGCAAAGCATGAAGTAAATGCAAGGTGTTTACATTAGCATTCCAGACATTTGATAATGGACAGCCCCATGGAGATGCACTTGCTCCCACCATCTCCTCTGGAGCATGTCACAGATGAGGAGCACACAAAGTGTCGCGCTGATCCTGAGGAAGACACTTGACTTTTAGGAAGTGTTGTCCTATGTCCTGTCGTAGCTTTGTTGTGGCCATTGATACTGCTGGTTTCCCTCATTTCTGCAATAGGAAGCCTGGGGGATGCAGTGTGTCTAAAGTGTATCTTATCATTTGCGTCTTGGTGGACTTTGGCTTTACTATGCAAAATAGCTTTCTACAAAATAAATTACAAGAAGGTGTCCCTTTCCCCTAAAGCTGTCACTCTAAATAGCAAAGACAAAAGGAAAGATGTGTAAAAGAGTGGAAAAATTAAACATGTCTGACATCTTCCCTGTGGCAGACCTGTAATCCAGAAACCACGGCAAAAGGCTGGCTGTCTTCCTCTCACACTGTCACTATTCTGTTTCTCTACATTTCTAAATTTTTGTTTACCATTTGGTAATTTCTTTCCCATTCCCAGCATGAGTTGTCTGAAAGTCCTGTTGTTGGGTTGAGAGTAAAACCAGACTCAGAAGAAAGTTTCTACTTAGTGACACAGCATGTGAAACTTCCCACTAGCCTGTGACGCTCAAAGTTTCCATCTTCGGGGGACAGCTGTACTTTGGGAAGCCACAGGAGGTATTGCCCTACTCCTGAACAGCTAGATTTTCCCCCAAAGGGCAAATCAGAAGCACCTTCTTTAAGCCGGGTGAAGCAGGCATCCTGCTAGTCAGTGCCGGCTGTTACCCAGTCACGCCGCCAGGCAGCCGCATCCTGAACACTTCACAGTGCTTTAAATTGGTCACTTAATTGGCAAGAGGCACGGGTTAAAATTAACCCTCAGCTTCCTGAGCCTGTCTGCACTTTATGAGATAAAGACGCTTTGGAGAGCTCTGAACTGTGGATGTAGTCCAGAGGGTGTAGGGGGCAAACACCTAAGAACTCAATTTTCAATAACAGTGAGTCTGTATGGTTTGGTCTGTGTGAGCGAGTCATCATTTCTGTAATGATTTTGAACAGGTCACTCTACCGTCCTTCTCCCTGCTGTGGCTTCCCAAGTCTTATTTTAAAGGTGGGATAAAATAAGTTGCCAAGGCCTGGGGTGACTTGCCCAGGGTACCTGGACGGGTCATTTTGTCAAGCAAGGTGGGAGCAGACGTGTTTTGTCAGGGCACCCGCTGCCCCGGACGGGCTGGTGTGCTCCTCAGTTCATGCTGCTTGGGGAAAGTGCCTGCAAACACACAAGAAACATGCTGGACCTTATGAAAAGCAGCCATAAAAGAGATGAGGGATATTTCTATTTTATTTATTTACTCATGAGCTCCCAAGGTGGCGGTGCGGCCAGAAGTGCTAATGGGGTTGTTTGAATGTGGATTCAGGGGAAGCTCGGGAGGTTTCAGTCCAGGGCAGGGATGCCATCAGAGTGAGAGAAGGTTTAGTCTGGGAACGAAGGTGTGTGTGCACTGAAAAATGCCAAGCAAGCCACTCAGCTTTTGAACAGAGGAATGAAGGGAACCTGAAGATTATATGCGCTTTCCCGGGAAATAACACCCTCGAGCCTGGGCACTCACCCTGTGACATTCAACGAGCTGTTAACCAGGCGGCTTACCAAGTTCTGTGGTATGTTCCCCATCACCGGGAGTTTTTGAAACCATGAGTTGAGTTTTCACTGAAAGAGATGTGTTTAGTTCAAACTGGCATTAATTCAGGGATGCCCTCTGGCCTGCCTGATAAAGGATATCAAACCAGATAGTTGTGCCAGTCCTTCTTTTGATTTATTAATTTATTAACGTTTTCTCCAAATAGCATGCTCACTGGATATTTTTCCCAGATTGCAAAGGAGATTCTGCATGATTTTAAAAATTTGTTGTTGTGATCAGCAGTTTGCACTGATTTTCAAACAGGAATGCATTTTCCTGTAAAGTACAACTAACTTCCACCCCCTCCTCTTCGCCCCCGCCCCAGTTTGTGAATTGGTTTCCAATTCCGAATACTTAACAGAAGGAATCTTCAGTGGTTTATATTCTGGGCAGAATTCATAGATAGCAAACTTTTTGTGATCCATTTTATTGTAGCAAGATTCTTTCCAGAAACGTTATACTATGTGTTGCTGTTTTGTGATTGGGACATGTGGTAACTACTTCAAGAATGAGTCAATGCCAGATTCCACAATACATTTCTACGTTGTCATCCATATAGAGGAAATCAGAACCATCTGTCCTTTTTTTTTTAATTCATTGAAAAGAAATATTACGAGCACAAACTAGGTAGTAGAAGCTGATGCACAAAAGTGGAATAAAAAGAGCCATATGGAAGCATATTCTGGAGTTTATTAATGAAAAAGACAAATCACTAGCCATTATTTACTAGTAATAAACAGTGATGTTTGATATTCTTCATCTCTTTAGGAGTCATCACTGCTCATCTTGTGACCATGTGCCTATGTGGAAGGTTATTATCAGCTTCCAGACTCTGGAATCAACTGCAAATTTTCACCTTTCTTGAAGCCTGCAGCTCTGTTTTTAAATTTTCACTAAAATTTCATTTTAGAAGTTCTTTTTTCTTTAAGAATGTATTTATTACTGTGTTGTTCCTTAGACCTTCCTTGGGCCAGGTATCTCTTCACCAGGACACACACTTCCCTTCTGTTCACGTTTTGTAATGCCATAGGCAGTTGCAGCCAGGCAGAGCAGCTTCAGCGTTACTGTACAGAAAATTGTTCCAGGCACTAAAAGTTAAAATTGGAAAGATATTACTGGTGGGTTAACATAAAGAAAAAGCTACATATTTAGCTTGAAGAACAGCAGGCAGAATGAACAGCTTTTTAGACCTTGTTCAATACAAATTTTCCTATAAGCTCACAGTCATTCCCCTCAAGAAAGGCAGCGAAGTTACTGTCACTTTTATGATGCTGGGGTGTATCAGCTCCATGGGATAAACTTAGCAGCGTTCTTGCTCTGAGTACTTGGAAAGCATCCCTTTATGTCTCAGTTTTCAGCATTCCTGTAGATTAGGAATAGTCTATCTCTCTTTTTTCACCCTTCATAATTGGTATATATAGAGAGATCACTTTTCCTGAGTGCTTGCTGCAGTTATTTTTTTGGAAAACAGCATGCATTTTTCCAAATGCTATTGGCTGATAATATGACAAGAATATACCAGTGCTATTCCCTTAGATTAACAAATCTCAGTCTAAACAAGACTGAGAGAGTAAGGGTTGAGTGAAATATTTTAGTCAAAACTTCTTTAATGAACGTAGGCAGCAATTTAATATGCTTTGAAAAAACTGACTTTATCACAGCAAATTATTTCTACTGGGGAAAGATAGGACATCGTTTTAAAAGCCTCTGCATTATCTTAAAAATATCAACAAAATATTTTATAACTAAGAATGATTTTGTTTCAAAATTCTCTACATGTTTGAATATGAATATTTCACCCTCCTGACTGAAATTATTTTTTTGGTTCACTGAAAACTTGGAAAAATAACCATTAATTTTTTTAGCAGAACTACTACCACAACAGGTAATCAGTCACATGCGTCACTCCTTGGCCTCATATTTTTATCACTGTCAAAATTACGAGAAGGTATATATTGTAATGATGCTGAAATATTTTTTCTGTTTTGTTTCTAATTTTGACTGGGTAGGGTTTGTCCTCTCTGATACTTGCTCCCACGTGACTTTCTGTGACCCTGCTGCCTTTGTGCATGCTCCTGTAACTAAAATGTAGGACACAGTGCTACAGACTTTTGTAAAGACCAAAAAGGTAATATTATTCAAAAAGTATTAGTCAGATGCAATAGATAATCTACTTGGGATTTCCACTTTATATATGCCCTGCCCTCCTTCTAATACCTCCTTAGGAGACTGCCCGAGCTGGCATGGGATTTCCTTTGCTCTTATGGAAATTTTAGTTGTCAGTGATCATGAGAGGAACAGCCAAATTGAAATCGAGCAGTTGTAACAGTTTCGTGACGATTCAACAAGACGGGAATGTCAAGAGTATGCTAGCTTGTTTTTAGGAGCACTATCAATGCACCCTTTATCATGTGGGAACAGTTGTGCCTTTGTTTTGCTGGCGCTGTTTTTTGGAAGATGAGTGAATAGGAGACCATTGATACTCTTTTTTTTCTTCTTTTTTTCCCAAATCTCACGTGTCCTTTGCCTGGCACATCTCTCTCTGAAGCGTAAAAATAGTGTGCCACTTTGCTTTTTACATATTTGAGGAGCCAAAAAGGGGGGAGGAGCAGTGAGTACCAACGCTGTTGGTACTAACGGCTAATTTTATCTTGAGACTCAGCAAATGAGGCTATTCCCTGGCTAAGCCAGGGAGCATCACTGCCAGGTTCCCAAGCCTCTAACAACTAGACGCGTGTTAACAAAAGGATGAGGTAATTTCCAGATGATGGGTGGCAAGTGCCGCGAGAGTAACGGTGGCAGGAGAGCTGGTGGTGGGAACGGTCTCCTCACAAGTTGTTACCGCAGTTTTGCTCAGTAGATGCCTGAGGTAGGTCCCATGGAGAGAAAGAGAAGGGGAGGTGGAGGAAAACAGTGAATTACTGACAAAGTCTGCTCTGCTTGTTCATATTTTTTTCATTCAGTTCTCCCTTTGGTTTTAACAGCCCAGACTTTGCATGACAGATGGCTTATTGTTTCTCTCCTGTAAGCTGCTAAGAAATTTCTGAGCAGAAACGCACAGGTTACTTTCAGAAAGGCACTTTGCAACATCCAGGCTCTGGCTGTGAAGGACCAGAGTTGTGAGACACGTAGACCACAGGGAGGAAAAAAGCAGTGGGACTTAACGTGCAGCATCCAAAAATAGGCTTGTTGCTTTTACTAGGTGCTCTTCGATTTTAGTCTGGGATTCAGAAAACGTAACGACTTCTAGATATTGCCAATATGAATACATAAAAAACTTTCTTTTTTGTGTTAAAGTGTTAGTTTAAAGCAATGAAAAAAATTACTGGAAATATAATCTTGCTGTAGAAAAAGTCTATTTCAAGTTTATAGGCCATATGGCCACAGAGTAAGAAGAAGCATGGCATCTTTAGAAACACCCATAATGAAACTTATCCTTTTGTAGACAGTAAAGAATTTAAGTAAATTTGATTCGATCTTTCAGGTGGGTTTTATTCAAGTAGTTATTACAAAACTGTGCATGAATATAAACACATCATCTTTATGAAAATAAAAATAAAAGTAAAATATAAAAGTATTTCAGCTTGGATATTGGTCAAGATCTGGTCTATAGCCACAGTGGCAAGTGGGTGGCTAGACCATCAGAGGCCCTAAAATACAGGATCAGAGAAGGTATACTACACTAGGAATGGTTATTTTAAATCATCAAATGCGCGGTGTGGAAATTTCTTTCAGAACTCTTTGCACCATAATGTAAGACAAAAGTTTGGCTCTGGCTGTTTCAGTTTTGGCATAATATTTTTCTGGATGTGGTATCACTTTAAAGCTCATCCTGTGGCTTTAATTCATCACATGAAAGCTGACTAATCTTTATGTATATTTGTGAATATTGCAGCAGGCATAAAATAACATTGTGCTTAATAACAAGTTATTCCTTTATTTGTTTTGTTTAAAGATATAATGAATCTTGCAGGCCAGGTTTGATTAACAATAAATTTGTTTGCAGTTCTCATGCATATCCAGTATCTTACAGAAACACGGAAGAAGGTACTGGAAAAAGCCATAACCATGTGCGGACTTGCAGAAGTAAACAAACCTTAAATTTTTACCTAAAGACTAAAAGAAAATGTGTTATGCCTCTGGCCTATCATTAAAAAGATGTGGTGACATTCCTGTAAATCCAGAAAAACCTTCCAAACGTGGACCTGTAAGAAGGGAAAAGGAGAAAGTAAAAAATAAAAACACCACCAGCAAACAGACAACTCTTGAGCAGGTTGATGTAGACACGAGGTCCTGAATTAATGTAGAACTGGACCCCTAAGTGTTTAAAGCCAGATCATGCAAAGTGCTTCTGAAAATAAGGCTACTTGTTTCCTCCCAGAAATCACCTGGCAGTTTTCAAGCTCTCCACAGTAGCTGAGATCCTGCCTCCATCGAAGTCAATGGGGCGTTACCCTGACTCAGCTGGGGCCAGGTTTACACTCACATGCTCGTGCTAAAAGTAATGCTGAAAATAAGAAGAAATAATGTTCCTGGTCACGTTCTGGCTCAGTGTTAGACCTCTGAGTGCTGTAAAATCCTTTGACGTTTTCTGTTTTCCTGTAAAGATCCATCACCTGATAAAACTTGGGGTTTCGGGGGTTTTTTTGTTTGTTTTTGTTTTTCTTTAATGATTACTGTATCAACTTCCCCAGATTTGAACGAAATAAGGAGAGGTGCCTTGGTGACCAAATTCTTATTAACTATTTAAATGTGGTCATGGAAAGGAGTAGGATTTGCATTCAGCAAATGAGCTCAAGCTCACAAGCTCTTATTTTATTCCTTCTTTACTTGGAGCAGCATAACAAGGATGATTTATTTGCAAATGAATTACTTTAATAATAGGTTTTGAGTTACACAGAACATAGATGATCTTGACCCCATCTCTGCAGCTGTAAAAGAGCGTGGGTGTGGTTGCCTGGTGGCTGGCCAGGATGATACAGTCCAAGGGGGCGGATAAAATAACATTTACACTTACAGTAACTGTTTAAAAATGTAATTTGAGTTCTGCCAGATCCTTCAAGTTCATTTTGGGAATCCAGCTCGTTAGGGTTGCCAACACTCAACTCTTCTCACCCTAGTTTTTTGCAAGTTATCTCCTCCTGCCACATGCGTTTCACTGCAATAGTCTCATTACGGAGCGTGAGGTTCCACCAGCCTTGCTCTGCAGATGGTTACGGTGGGACGCTCCTAGCTGGCAGCCCTGCCTAAGCAAGCAGTAACCGAGCCTGGTCCGTGAGACTCAGCATGGAGGGGGAACGCAATCCCAGAGGAAGTGTTCCACTTACAGCTCTGTTTGTATCTGCTGCAGCAAATGCTCCCAAGCCAAGCAAGGTCAGGCATTTTTGGATCCTCGAGGAAGCATTTGGCGAAGAAGATGGAGGCTTGGAAGCTGGCGCTTGTCCTTCTGAGCCAGAATTGCAGAAGCGCTCCCAAGCAGTGGGGCCATGGGTACCAGGCATCTTGGCTAACAAAGACATAGAATGAGGTCTTGACCACTTTGCAGTCTCATAGCTGCTTTTTAAAAGCGGGCAAGCGTTGGCTGAAATAGCCAGATCATTCCAACTCTGCAGTCTCTCTTGCTGCATTCCTCCTATGGCAGCAACCTGTTTGAGGACACAGGGCGATCCTGCACCACGGCTGGCACAGGCTGCCACACACAAAGCTTTGCTGTGTCAAGTTCTTGCAGCCCTTACCTGTGTTGCTGCTGTGTTGCGCAGTGCAGCCAGCTGTGAAGCGCTGTAGCACTCCTGAATAGAAAGTGCAAGGCATTATTTATGGCTAGGAATAACAATCGCTTCCAATAGCATACTGTGAGCTGTGCTTACCTGTGTGGATTGATGGATTATAATCTTTTGTCAGACAAAGAACCCAAGAGGGTGGTGCTTGGGCTGCTAGTGGAAAGAAAAGTGTTTTGAAGAGTTTGCAGTCTCTGCTGGTTGAAGACCCATGTTCACAGCTGGTCCACTCAGCCCACTTTTTAGGACTACTCATGGAGTCCTTGCTCACACCAACGTATTGCATGATAACATCCATGACTAACGGATGCCTACCTTTGCTGTGCCATGCTGGGGAATGGTTCACAGAGCTTAAGACCTGAGGGACTGCTGTCTGCCCTGTTTCCATGAGGCCATCATACTTCATCTATTTTGGCTAAAACACGTTTTTTTTCAGATCAGCATCTGGTGTTGAACACATAGGAGGTGTAGAATCAGCTCTTCAGTGGTTTGTTCACATGGCAAAATATTGCCTTTGCTTGTTAAGAAAAAGTCAACCTTTCTGTCTTGAATTTGGCAAGCTTTTTCAGATTAAAAAGGTGTTGTGCTTTTTTTAGATTAAAGAGCACTCTTAGTCCCTTTTCTTAGTGCAGGTACATGCATGTCCACACTGTCATCAAGTCAGCCTTGTTTTGCATCTGGCTCCTGCAGTGAGAAGATTTGTGATCTTCTCCTTTTGCCTGTCAGCTTCTCTTACCTAACACATTTGGAATACTTTGCTGATTTCAAACAAATTTGAAAGAGTGTAGAAGTCTCAAAGAAGAGAGTTCACACTGGCTTGATGAAAAATTGGCCTGGGTAGAGAAGCGAGACTCAGAGAAGGGAGAGCTCAGCTGTCACACACTCTGTTTGGGCCAGGGCCAGCCTGTCAGCGTGAATATATTTACAGGCTACCTGCAGCATGTGTCATCTCATGTCTAGTAGAGGGGTCATAAGAGACATCGAGACTGGAGAGAGTTTTCCTTCAGCTGTGTTTCCCTCAAACCCCTTTCCACCAAAATTTGATTTGGATTCAGGCATCAAGCATTCTGTTGTTCATGGAACATTTTCTTTTTTTATAAAATGAGTGTGTTTTCACTCATTAAGCTTTCCAGTAAATGACATTTTCTTCTGCCCTCAGGTCCTCTGTGTCTTCTTGTCTTTCATTTTTGCCCTCTCCAGATTTTTCAGCACCTAAAGTATGAGTATCAGACTGTATGTAGAAGTCTATTATTGGTCTTAACAGTGCCTTTTTCACACCCTTACTTCTCCTTTCTTCTAAACCTTCCAGCTTTTCTTGCTGCAGCTTTGAAATGTGAATGTTGCTTATCTGTCATGAACCCCAACTAGTCGTTGTAGCTGATGATTGCTAACCTAGTGCCTACCCAGTTCTGCAGACACAGGTTGTGTTTCTTGTTCCAGACAACATGGCCATGCTTGGCTCTGGACACACTCTCTCTGGTATATGTATGGAGTTTTCTAGATCGCTCTATACGGCCACCACGGTCTTCTCAGCACTGTAACAAGCTCTTAGTCATCTTAGTCTTAACTGAAAATTTTTTTTTATTTACTTCTACTGATGTAAAATGCCACCGTACACCTTTTCAACAGAGCACATAAACACCCTGCAAAATAAGAGAAGTGAACAAAAGACATTGGATCGTATATGAGAGATATCATCTATGTCATTGATGAACTGCTTATAAGATAGCATCCAGGACAATGTAATAATCTTTTGGAAGAAATCTGTTCAGCTTCCATAATCCACTGATCTTCAGTAACTCTACAACAGGGAAAAAAGTGGTGACTTGCCTGGGGTCCTACATACATGGTGCCAGATAGTCATCATTGTCCTCAGAAACATTGCAAGTAGACTTTATGATCATATAACTTTGAATTTAATTTTATTTTTAATTACTTTTTCATTATCAGGAGAATATTCTTAACAAGCTTATGTTCAATGAAAGCCATTGGATATACCACTGTGTAGACAAGAAAATCCTCTCAGAATAGACCTAGATTGTTTTTCTTTTAAAACTGAAACTCTGCATTTTTTCTGGGGAACTTGGGCACTAATTTTTAAAGGAAATTAATTTCAAAAATCTTCAACACCTTTAAATAAGGTGTGAATATTTCTCTTTCTCTTCACAAGTTTTTATTAAAGCCTTGACCAACTTTAAGTGATTCAAACACTGAAACTTCCATTCAGTATCAGCCCAGCATTTATAGACTCATGCTGCCAAAAATCTGGAAGACATTGAATAAACCGTACCCCAATCTTTAGTATTTGTAAGTCCTTTTAATCAGGCTGCTGAAGGAAATGTGACACTGTAAAATTGTTTAGACATTCAAATAAGTCAAAATTAATTGTGAGGAAATTTTGCTATCTCCATTCACTAAACAAATTCAATCCACAAAATGTGCTTAAGGTATCATTTGAAGCAAGCATTTAGGAGTATATTTTTTTAATTAGGAGATGGCAGTTTCAAATACAACTTTTGAATCCAATCCAAGATTTTCAGTGTACACAGAGTGTTTCCAAAACACACTTTTAAATATTTGAGCTTCATCTCTGGTTTTAAGTACTGCAGTTTGATGAGCTGTTCTAGTCTGGGGCTAGTAAACAAGTCTAGAACTTGCTGGATTTCTTCCAGGAGATAAATCGTCATCCACTTACTTTTAACATTGTCTGGATTTGTCAAGTCTGTCCTGCAATCTTTGTCTCCAGGATAACATGAAATGCAGTGACCTCATGGGAACATGGAAAGATTTTCAGTTGTAATAATAACATTAAAGTGAGCTTTTTGCAAAAAATCTTTCTTGTGTCTATAAAAGAGGTCAGCTTCCCTGAAGGTAAATTTTCACAGCAAGCTGCAAGATTTTTGATATAGCACCCCTGCTGAATTTTAACAGGGATAGAATGCTTGGTTTTGCATGTAGTAAAGATGTTTGATCTACATCCAGATCATGGGTCTGTTTTTTTTATCTTCCCAACATACAACAGCTGTACAGGTAAGAGCAAACTAGCATGTGTGTGGGTACAGGACAGCATGAAAATGCCAGCTTTTGTGATTACGTTGCCCATGGATTTCATTGGTCAAAAAAGATCTTTTCATCCAGAGGCAACATTTTTCCGGTTGTTAAGAGGATGTGCAGACTTTTGAACATGAAGTTATTCCATGCTGTGCTGAGGCTGAAACCTTTTGTGCAGTTGAGAGAGAGACAGAGATGCTTTTTAATTTTTTTTTCGTATTTTTTATTTGTTTTGGTCATTTTTAAACTTCTTTTTCTTCCTGTGCTCTTCTCTTGCCCTTATCAGTGCAACGCATCCTGACATGTTCAACTTAAATAATACTTCACAAAAAAAGTCCTTTTAAACACTATACTAGGCAAGATGTCTGTTGATTTTGAGAAGCTCTGTACTTGCCAAGCCTTGAAGAGATTTTTATTTCTGAAGGGTCTGAAGAGCTTCTCAGGTGCGTGTGAGCATGGCAGGCACCTCTGCATCTTTATCCATAAACATTTTCGGACAAAAATCTGCTGAGACACCTGCTGTCTGAGCCACCAGATCCCTTATTCTAGGCAGGAGATGCTGGTCCTTTCTGCCTTTCTTGGCACCTCTAAAAATACCTGGAGACCGCTCAGTATCTCTGTGTTCTTGCTGCACTCATTGCAGGGAAGACCGGTCGGTGCATGGTCACAGCTGGGCTCTTTGAACCCAGGCTTGCTTTATCCCCTGAAGATATTACGATGGTGTGTGTGTCACTCCATCAAAAAGTAGATGGGTTTTGACACACACACACGAAAAAAGTCTGACCAGACAGGCCCTGTGTCAAGGGTCTGGAGGTGGGTACCAGAGGGAGCTGGAGAAGGAGGGAGGGGTTTATCCGAGCTGCAAGGAAAGCTGAGAAACAGAGCTGAGTCACAAGTTTCTGACCGAACTGCCTCCAAGTTTCACAGACGTTCTTTCCCAACAGGGCAGCGGGCAGCCGGGTTCAGCCTCTGAGCCACGCAAAGCCTCCCTGGCTGGCCAGGGAGTCTTGCTGGCTGGAAGGGAGAAGACATTTCTGGTTAGCCTTACTCTGGCTGACAAGATCACTACTGTACTGACTTCTGGCAGCTCTAACAAAGTCCTTTCATCCCGCAGAGGGGATGTAAGATCTGATCTCTGGTGTGCTAGGTTTCTTCTCTTGGTGTGCTTTGTGTAAAAAGTCAGAAAGATTTTCCTTGTTTTTTCTCTGCAGTGCTGCTAGCCTGGTTGTTCCACGGCAACGTTTAAGAGCTATTTAAAATCTCAGCTGACTAAAGTGTGGGGGGAAAAAGCCTGTTTCATATTTTGCCACACAAAATATTATGTTTATCTTTCATTAAATAAAAAAATTTAAAATCTTTGTTTTAATGTGGGTTGAGTCTAACAGGGGAATTCTTCAGGTTTCCAAATTTACAAAGTGTTCTTCCTGAGTGGTTAACTGTTCCCACATTTGTAAAAAGGAGCGGAGAGGAAATTGCCAAAGAGGTTTTGAAAATTACTCTGGACATTAATGGTTGTTTTCTGTTTGTTTTTAATTCTTCTAATTCTAATAAAGGTTTCTCAAGTCACTCTATTGTGCCGCTCTCTTCTAAACGTCTGTTATGGAAATACGAACAATGTTGGGAACATTTGTATGGAGTTGGTCTGTTTTACATTACAAAGCATTTTTGTATCATAAAGCTCTGGACCAGGTCTTTACCTCCATCATTAAACATGAAGGGACAGAAACTCAGCTGGTCTACACTGGCTTAGCTCTGTGGATTTCACTGCTGTGAGCAAGTTGAAGATTTCACCCTTTACAATAAGATTCCTCCTTAGGAGATTTATTTTCCTTTGGTTATGTAAATAATCCCTGAAATATATAAAAAAAAATTGTATTGATTCAGCCTTGGTTAACTCATGGAAGAAATCATGTGTGAGGCAAATTGGAAAAGCAAACATTGCTCTAGCTGCAACAGTCTGCAAGGGGCAGGACAGCACCGTGCCATGTGGCTCTCTGCCTGGGATTTGCCTGCATGGCTGGGGTAGCTATCAGCTAAGTTAAACATCTGCTTAGAGAACGTGCAGGTAATTTAATCTTAGCTTAAGCCTGCATGTGTAATAAAACATGCCGCTCTCCTCTCTGCAGCCTCCCAGGAGCCCGCGGGCAGGTTCCTGGCAAGTCCAGGGCTGTGGCACAGCCCTCGTGGCACCACGGCACTGGCCCTGCCTGGCTCCCGGCCACCCTGGCAGAGGTGCTCCCACCGGCCAGGCACAGAGAGGACTGAGCCAGTGACAACTGGCAGCAGTGGTGGTACCCAGACCCTGGTGCAGCAGCAGCAGCAGCAGCATCACTGCTCACATGGCCCCAAAGCCAAGGCAGCCCGCTCCTAACAACCCTCTGCTAGGAAAGCCTACTGATTTATTTATGAGTTTATATCAAGCAGCCACAAAGTGTTAGCTAAAAATAACAGAAGGGCCAGCCTTGCAGGCTGGTGGCAGCCACCTTTGTCATCTTGTCAGAGCTTGATTTTGATTCCTGCTTTGCAGCTCTGTGACCTGACAGAGGGCCACATTTTTAGATGCATGAAGATACCAAAAGTTGAGGACAGAAGCAACAAGCTTCTGAATACACAGCTTGGCATTTACTTATACCATCAAACTCCTCAGTCCCTTCAGGAATCTCTCCCTAACTTTCTCATGCAGTTAACCATACAGGAAACAGGTGCTTCTCTTTATAGGACCCTTTCTTTACGGGGCCTGATAATTTTGCTGGCTTCTGGAGGATTTTTGTTTTGGTCCTATTCTGTCTTTCTTTGAAATCCAGCCCAGTTGGGTTGCAGTAGCATGGAGAGTCCCAGCAGAGTGCTGTAGAGCCGTCCAGAGGCTCTGAGGCCTCTGCTGAATGGCTGGAGGGTATGTAGGCATGGCATCCTGGAGTGCAGTGGACAGACGATTAGACTTCAAAAAAGAAAAGTAGAAAACATGAAAAATCATTATTTGGGATGTCTGGCAAACCTACTCTGAGGCTTTTTGGAAGGGACGAGGTGGTGGCTGTAGAGGTTGTTATTCCATGAGCTAAACCAAGGAGGCAGGAAGCTCCCATCAATTGCTTTGTGGTAGAGTCCTCAGACTGAGTTTCCACCTCATCCTGTCCTTTCTAGCAAAGAAGAAAAATGTGCATCCTTTAAAGTGGTAATTTGGAAAAAATGTAAGCAAATTCTATGTAAGCAAGCACTGGAGAAGTGCTGCCTCTTTTTGGCTTGGTGCGACTGCTTTTCTGTGCATGGGCTTCTACGCTGTCAGCAGGAACAGTACACCCTGCTAGACAGGACAAAATCCTGGACAAAAATCCAGCCTGGAGTCAGAAAAAGGAAACCAGTTTAGGAATAAACAGTACCCATCGGTCTCAATGGCGCAGTCATTCTGCTGCTTGCTGTGGGGATTTTCTGGTGCTCATTGTAAGTAATTCATGCTCGAAAGTAACTCTGTATAGGCTGGTAATTCTAGCCACCAGCCAAGATCTCCTGCTCCCCACATAAATGTGGTCTTTCCCCAAGATATGGAAGTTTTCTTTTCATAATTATGTACTGAAAGCAGAAACAGTCTTGTTCAAGGTTGGTGAGAGTAGTTATATTCCCAAAGAGGTCAGGAAATGAACTACACTGACATGGTCCAAACAGCGAAGTATCCTCGCTTCTCTTGGTCTCAGTGCAGTGCAGTAGGTGGGTGAAACCCATGGACCTCAGGGAAAAAGCCCTGAGCAAGGGCTAGGCCAGGCCGGGAACTCACACTGAGGAAGGGGATGTTTAAGTAACATCTGTAGGAGGCACTGAAGTGTATCCAATTCCACCTCACCATTATTGTATTTACTATTGCTCTCTGGTGCATGTGGTGGTATCTACTTCTGTGGTGCTTGGAGTGTGGGCTATCCTCACTACTCACCCTACATGAAGTGGCATTACTACATTTTTCTCCTTTTCTATATGGAAATTGTATTGTCAGTTCTTTCCTTCCTCCTGTGTAAGGAGGGAGGAGGGAAGATCTTTTTGTAGAAATAAAAGATTTGAAAAAGAAAGGCCAGCATAAAAAAAAAGGCATATATATTTCCTTCTTGGACTCTAATTTATATGAAAGCAACTCAAGCTTCCCTTCTCCTTCAGAGCCCAGGTCCTGCCTTCCTGCATCCCAATGCACTGCTAGTACAGCACTTGGGTCCACAAAGGTTTGCAATGGTATTTGCTTTCTGCTGGCCCACCAAACGAGAAAACTTGTAGACTTAAGAAGGCTGATAGAAGGAAACCAGGGCATGGCTGATGCTGATGGGTATGCCTCTGAACAAGGCCTCTGGCTGCTGCCTTACCTACTGTACCTGGCAGCACTCAGACAACTTTGCCTTGATACTGCACTCCTGAGATTAACAGATGCTATGTAAATGCTCTGTGCAAGCTTAAACCACCGCACCGTATGGTGTACGACAGTGTTTAGCACTCAAGGGCTGCTTACCTTGCTTCTGAGATATTTTTAAATTGGTACTTTGATTTTTGCATTTTGGTGCTGGATCTGTTTTTAAAAACCACCCAAATGTGGAACCCATTGAATAGATAAGCTGGAATCTGTTTGCAGTTGATGGAAGGAGTTAGTTGAAAGGACTGGGTTTTCTTCCTTTCATTACCAAGCTCTTTCAGATAAGGCAATATCGTCTTAAAAGCTCTTTAAGTAAATAACCAAATAAGATATTTTAAATGAAGGACTTCACAAAAAGTCTTGAGAGAGGCTCATTTTCTTTCCTTTCAATTAATCCTGGAGAGTTCACCACAGAAGTCACCTGTTTTGATGTAAATTGCCTGGAGAACAAGGCACACGTGCAAGCTCAAGCTCAGTCACTTCTTTCATGTACACATGCGCAAACCCACAGTTGCACAGGGAGGCCACAGACAAAACCAGACTCTTATAACAGTATATGAGCAGAGTTTTTGGTCACAGAACTTTTCAGTTTTGATTCCTATGTGACATCATCCATGGTTTGGGGAACTAGTTTAATGGCTTACTTATTTAAGGGACTTCAGTAAAGAACTCACAATGGCAACATTAATTCAGATAATTTACTGCCTTTTTCTGGAGAACAAATGGACTCAATGGATTTTTATTTTAGCTCAAGCTCTTTTTAAAGTCTGATCATATAGTTTGGGAATGTCGAGTTCCACATATGAAATGTTGGTTGTGACCAATTAGAAATACATAATGCTGTTTCTGTTCTTATTTTGGGTGAACTCACTATTAAGCCAAGGATAGGCTTGTAAGTCTCTGAATGTCTTGGTGCCAGCACATATTCATTTGTAGTCTTCTCACATCACCACGACCATGGAAACATAGACCAAGTCTAGCCTATAAAATTCTTTCACCAGCATTGTTGTGTGAAGAAGCGCTCTACTGGAGATGCAGCTCCAAGGTCCTTACGTTAACTTGGCTTCTTTTCCTTCTCCAAACCAGGGTAAGTTCTACTGCTAAGGGCGTTATTTATAGCTGTGTCTACACCAGGGCTACTTGCTGCACAAGAGCTCTCCATAATGATCCATATAGCCGGGTACCCTATATTCAGAAATGGGCAGTAACAAAAGCCGTTGGAAGGGGTAAAAGAAATGATGCATAGAGTGCCCGCAGACACCTTCAGGGACCTCTCCAGGTTTGGAAATCCTGAGCCACAAGTTGAATATAAGCTATTCTGTTTAAGATATATAGAAGACTAACGCTCTGTGGCTCTCATCAGTTTATTTTTTGATCAAGATGTGCTTTGGACCTTTTGCAGAGGTTGGAAATGTATTTCCTTGTGTTGGTTTTAAGCCTGCTGCTTGATAACCTGATTGATTGCTGCTTATTTCCTCTGTGTTAAGGAAAAGGGAATAATGATCCCCTGTTTGTTTTCCCTGTGTCTTTCACAATTTAATAGACCTTCATTGCATCTCCTGTGCTGTCTTGGTCTCTTGTAGTTCTACTATCGCCTTCAGGGGAAAAAAAAAAAAATCTCTGAATATATCCCCAGATGAATGATGCAGTGAGAGAACATTTTCTTCTTTAAATAATTTCTGATGTTTCATATAGTCCCTCCAGAGCACCGTGTTGACATTTTCCCAGTGATCCCAACGTCTCTTTTCTGAGTGGTAATGGTTACTTTAGAGCCTATTACAGGTACAGTTAGGGTAATTTTTCCCTGGTACACTACTTTTAATGTACCAATACCAACTGTAACATGACGAAATTACATTATCAAAACCCTTGCGCCTGTACTAGTTCTGAAAAAAATCATGTGTAATTCCATGATAAAGTATGGCTTTCTTTTCTTACTTTTAATTGGCAATGTGCCATAACTCTGATTATCCATTTTGACTCAGCTACTACAAGCTGCAACTTGCCTCCTTGGGCAAGCATGCGATACGCTGTTCACAAATGCTTGAATATACCATGTCTTCTTTTATTTTGCTGTATGACTATTAGAACTATGTGAATACTTATAGGGGTACCATGGCTATTCCTTTTTTCTCTGTTTTTTTTTTCCCTGTCAATTTTTTGTGAATTTTCTGTCAACAGTTTAATAAATGCATTTGAGAAGTTCATGATCTTCATTAAGTAATTCTTGGTCTGCATATTGTTGCAACTTTGTGAGCAAAGATAGGATTTAGAACGTGTTAATTATGCAAACTACCCAATGAAGCTACAAACTGGCACATAATTTAGGACTGGCTCAAGCACAATAGATTGCTATTTGTATAATTTATGGTGCTAGTTGAATTGTTTAATGCAGCTGTTAACTATGAAGGAAGCATAAAGTTTAAATTCTCTCCTGACAAAGAAGCATGCCAGCCTTCTTCCACCTTGCTTGTTCTGTTGCCCTTTCTCTCAACAGTTTGAGCCCTAAATATAAAGCGATTAGGTTGAATATAGAAAGGGACTGCTTATATATAGTATATACATAGACAAAAGGGGTCACTAATCTGAGGAGCTGACTGAAATAGTTAGCTCTGTCACTGAAGCTGTGTGTTGCACGCTTCACTGCTGGGAGGCTGATCTGTGTGTGCCATTTACCTTGTATGCACAAGAACTCACCAGGCTTTGTTGCAAAAGTTATTGAAATGACCTTGCATGTAGCCAATTAATTCTATTTAAATACTTGCTAATGGCCAGAGAACAAGCATGGCGCAAACTAAAGCTAAATCTTCAAATGTTGTTTTGCCAATAATTAGACTCAGGGCTTGTAAGCAATGACCTGCTATTGCAGTTTGCCTGGAAACCCTAACATTTTTCCCCTGACAAAGGTGCTATTGAATGTGGGGCTGTCATGACAGAACTGCAGTTGCATTCATTGACAGTGTGCCTGAGGGTAAGAGACTTGCATATATACAAGGTGTAGAAAATACTTAATTTACTTGTTAAATCAGTTCCCTATGTTGTTTCCCATTAACAAAAGTCTCTACCAGCTGCAACTGTAGATCCTGCTAAAGCTTCATGGAAACGGTTTCTTTTTGCTCCTGTTTTTGCAGGTTGGATATTAGTTCTTTGTGTGTTTCAGAAATTTTGGGTAGAGATTCCTGGAAGTGAGCAGGAAGCAGCCACTCTCTCCTGGTCTGCCTGGATGAGCGGAGCTGAGCTGAGCCACACAGGCGAGAGCAGTGTCCTTCTTCTAGGTGTGCAAACAACCCAATGCTGCTTTGCCTGTGTATGTCTAATACCAGCCCTGGAAGAAATAAGTAAAGCATTTTGTATCTGCCTTTGAATGGAGGTGTGTGCCTAGGCTTTCTAGTTCAATATGGTATAGTAGGAGCTGGCAGCACGTAGCACAGATCTTTCTAAAAGACATATGACCTGCTTCCCTGGCTGCCTAGTTTGCTTTGTGTCTATGACTAGCAAAGACAAACTTTTTCTAAAATGTGAAACCATCCCAGAATGGAGACACATTCCTCTTCAAAGCCGATACTGAGAGCTGACACAGTTAGTATTAGTCCATATATGCATCCGTGCAGGCACACAAGGACACACAGCAACAAATATCAGCCAAAAACAGAGAAAAGAGGCATAGATGCAGTTGTGGTTGAGGGATTAGTAGTTAAAAACTCCAATGGTTGGCTTGGAGATCCTGTGTGCTACCAGCTTTCTGTGTTTGTGGGCAAGGCGTGCACTTTCCATGTAAAAAGTTTCTTATTTGTAGAGAAAGACTTGACTTTGCTACCTTTTCTGTTATTTCTCTTACCATGTGTTTGCACATTGCTTGCATATTGTGATTGGTTAGGGTCAATAGATTTTATGTCAATACAGACATAATACAGGTTTAATTATATGTATAATCTAATTGCCTAGACTGTGAAGAGCTTTCAGGAAAATATGATGCCATTCTAACAGCAAAATTAAAGAACTGTAAATTCTCAAATTGCACTTCATTTCTAGTTCTTTTTTGCTTTACATTTATGTCACCACTTGATTTGTAAAGTTACAGTAATGTAACCCAAAAGATGGACAAGAATACAGTTCTTGCCCTTGGTACTTAGAAGCAAAAATAATTTGAGCAGGTCAGTGAGTAATATGTTTGTCTTTCAACATCCAAAGCCAAACCCTCTCAAACGGATTACGTGGCAAATTTGCTCAGACATCGCTGCCAGACTTTGAACCGTTGGAGTGGGACCCTCATTTCTAAGACCTTCCCATTCTGGGGACCTTGTTCCAGTATGGACAGGCAAAGTTGGAAGCAGGATGCCCTTTTTTTATCTCTAGAGCCAGCTGATCTGGAAGGAAATCTGCTTTCAAAAGCAAAAATTTATGGAGCTGGTTCCCAAGTCATTGTTTCAAATCTGCTCAGGAATAAAGAGTCTCTTGCCTTCACTTGGCTTAGCTCATTGTAAAGATAGAAGCTCTCTTTTAAGCTTGAATTTAGCCATGGATGGATCCAAGCTACCCTGAACAGTGTTTGCAGGGTTGGAATCACCGTTCTTCTGTAACTTCGTCTGCGCTTCAGGAAAGTAATAAATCACCGCTGTGGTCTCATCTGCTTAGTACCAGTTAAATAATCATGAAGTCTATGGAAAGGGTTGTTAAGAATTTTTTTTTACCTAAAATAGATCTGATTGGAAGGAAAAAAAGTAGTAGCATCAGTAGAGTAGCATCACCCAAAAGCAATGTACTGTCCCTGTGCTTGATCATTTACTAACAACTGCAACACATCTAGTGACGGTGGTATAGATCCAGTTGCAGAGGTTGGAAAAGGATTTACAAAGGAATGTTTGGTTTTGTTAAAAACCAAAAGGTTAGATTTCTGTTCAAGCCATTCTTCTAGGAAGATTAAGTATAACTCAAACTATTAAGCGATTTCCTTTGTCTTTCAGTTTCTTAACGTAATCTTCTCAGAGAAAATCTTACAGCTGTCAGTGTTTCTGAAAATGCCATAAAATAAAAACAAAACATTTGAAATATTAAGATACCTTTTTTCTTGATTAAAACTAATATTTATTTTAATTGAAATGTGATTAACTTTAATTATAATTTAATTAAACTTCATTAATTAAAGTAATAAAATTTTGATTACACAAATTAACATTTTGCGCAGATTGCTTGATGACTGAAAGACAAACATCCCATTGCAAGGAGATAATAACTCAATCATCCAAGTGTGTTGAAATAGTTCTGCAAGTACCTGTATAGATGCTAGGTCAGGCCTAGCAGAAGCGTATTGTGCTGATGTAGAGCTTGCAGGTGCCTTGCTTTTGTAAATTGTCTCATTATTCAGCTCTTTTCTTGGGCATCTCTGCCCATGCTGTAGGTATATTCTGCAACATGAGAGTAGTTTGCCGGTCCTGCTCCATTCCCTCTCAACAGAGCTGCTCTTCCATAGGGGAGGTGACAGGGTGGCTGTGGATGAGAGGGAAGAGGAGAAAAAGGAGACGCAGGCTTTGCAGGCAGTGACAATAAATAAGAGAAAGTATGTTTTAGAAGAAGGAAGGGTGCACGTTAAGGAAAAGAAGAAATGGACATGTCCCAAGGGGAGAAGGAGGAGGCAGGGAGGGATGACCATGTCCCATGGAGAGCCCTAGATGTCCAAGGTAGCCATTTCGCACAGTACAGTGGTCGATTTGCCCCTCTGCAGCTGTGGGGTCATTTCAGGAACGGTCCTGGTGGTCTCCAGAGGAAGTTACAGCCAGCTGTGCTCTGCCCAGGAGATGAACATCATGACGTGATGTAAGGACTCAAGGATGAGAGCAGTAACCAGCAAACATGGGAGATTCCTCAGGGCTCCTGTTGTTGACAGGTCTAGCTAAGGCACAAGGGAATAAGTTGTTATTCCAGGAAGGTTTAATGATTTTAGCAGTTGGCTTCCAAGGAACCTGGAATTTTTTATTTTTCTGCACAGTAACTGCAGGTTTCCTGGGATGCCACGAACACATCAGATGCACTTTGACATGACGCTTAAGGTTTGACTTGATCTCTTTCTTTTTTTACACCAGTGTGATCTCTTGCTTAATTGCAAATATTCCTCCTTCCCATAACAATTAGGAGATTTTTAGTGTAGCTTGTGTGTAACTTTATACAAGTGCCTCAGAGCCAGACTGCTAAGCTGCTCCATTTCCTCTAAGAGAGGTTCCTTGCTTTGTAGAAAGTAACTGCTTTTGTTTTCAATGTGGTTGGGAAAGGTGGGGGAAGATACATGTCAACATGTATATATCCCATATACACATAATTCTATGTAAAATACCTGTTTGTGTATATATGGTAGTAGAACACGTGTATATTGATGCATACTTGGAGTGTGGGTATAATTTCTGTTCTCATTCATATGTTTCTGTGATGGGTAATATGTGTTTACAGTAGATACAGTCAAAGAATTGGCCCAGCCTGTACTTTGTGTTGTTGTCAGACTGGTGTTTTCTAAGCGACTCTTGCAAATGGTCAAGACTAGCTCTGAAATTCAGGGAAATTAATTATGGTAGATTGCTCTTAGTGCTACCATTTCTAGGTCCCAAATAAACCTCAGCAGCATGTTCCTGAACATCAGGAAACACTTTTTTTTTTTTTTAATGAAAGGGTGACTGAGCACTGGCGCAGGTTGCCCACAGAGGTTGTGGAGTCTCCATCCTTGGAGATATTCAAAAGCCGTCTGGACATGGTCCTGGGCAACCAGCTTTAGTTGCTTGAGCAGAGGTGTTGAACCAGATGACCTCCAGAGGTCCTTTCCAACCTCAGCCATTCTGTGGTTCTGTGATTCCACTCCAAATTGGACCTGGTTTGTGCCTGTTCTTGTTTAGCAAGACTTAAAGAACTTCCCCTACTTTTTAAGCACATCTGTAATTCCCATAAAAAGCAGCAACTAAAGGAATTAAAATTGTTTTCTTGGAAGAGATGAACCCTCAAGATACTTCAGTCTGTTGATAGATCCTCTGTGCTGTTGCTGCCTGGATTTGATTTGCTCAGGACTAATGGCAGGCCTTCCAACATGAGGATTATTCATGTGGAAGTTGCTGCTGCTTTCCGTCTAGCAGAGATGTGCTGGGCAATTCCTAGAGCCTGGTGTAAGCTTCTTTCTACTAACTTCTTAATTATCTTAGCAAGGCATGCCCTCTATTTGATCTAGCTCAGCCATCCACTTGGATGACTCACAAAGTTGAATTTTCTGAATTGGAAAGGAATGCAAAGCACCCAGATGACATTGGCACTGCACAGCATGGGGGGAAGAGCTCCAATACGACAGGAAACTAATCCATCTGGTGCTTTTCGTCTTGGTCTGCAAATAATCTGCATGGTCTCATTGCCCGTGCCTGTTCCTATGAACCTGTGATCCTCAAATGTTTATCCCAACTGTGTCAGTGCAATTTTGCCCCTTTGAGTTCTGCATATAAATTTATGAGTTGCAAAGCAACTGGGCATGTCCCAGTGCAGTGGTGTTTTCTAAATGTGCTAAGAGTACAAGCTCCTTCCTCGTCCCAGCACCAGGAGGAAGCAAGGGATCTCTGCAGTAGGAACCAGGAGGACTCGGAGACCACCCTATGCACTGGAAGCCAAGTCTCTTGTGGGAGCTCTGGCAGTGGTCCATGCCTCTTGGGTCCAGATCCTCTGCTCCTGGGGCCGTCACCCTTGTTTCCTTCTCACCCCTCCGCTCTGCTGCCTTCCCTCTGGCCTGGGAACGCCGCAGCACCGGGGCTCCTGCAGCTCAGTACATGTATGAGTTAGGGCAGATCCCTCTTTCCATGCACACGCATTGCATCTTGAGGTGTAAATCAGGATGAGCAGCGCAGTCCTGTCACAGATCAAGCCAAATCTGCTTTCCGCAGATATAAGAAAAAGTTAACGATGACAGGCTGCCAATATTTGCTGAACAGCAGTCTTGTACAGCCTCTGGTTTTCAGTCCATGGATGATTCATAAGACATAGGAAGGTGATAGGAGACATGATGGCAACAAAACATCCTACTCTCTGGTCATGGCAATGGGAACATAACTTTCCTGACTAGCAGTGCCCAGGTGAAAGTGTGCAACTAATAACAAAAAGAGATACAAGAAGGACAGTGGTTTTTCTTCCCCCACAGTGGTACGTTGTCCTTTGATTTTAAAATGGCCAAGAAACACTGCTTTTAAGCATTCAGCCTGCTAGCGGGGATTGATCCTGCAGGAAATAGCTAATGTGAAGCATAAACAAGTTTAGAAAACATACTGGCTAAGAGCTGACTGTGGCCAGCTGATATATGTAATGGAGCATTAGTGTTTGATGTTTTTAAATAGTATTTAATTAAAACAGGCTTGCTACCGCTCTTGACTTTGTGGCCATGGCAAAGCCCAAGACAGGTGGCTGGCTGTTATGGGGGAGCCATTCCCTGCTAGTATTAGAGGTGCTGCTTTCAGCAGTGCTTGTAGAAATCCAGTTGCCTCTGTGTGGTATCTAGTCAGCTAATGTTTTGAATGAGAGCATGAATCTTCTGGCAGGTGCGTGGGTTGCAGCTACGGGGCTGGGGACCACAGGGAGAGCTGGGGCTGGAAAGGGCTCCTTCCCCCAGGGCAGCGCTGGGGCTGCTCTGCAGCTGAAAAAATGCAAGGGCAAATCCAAGTCAGATAGTACAGAGAGGGATTCGAGTTTCCAGGTTTTTTTCTGACCAAACCCCAAAATATTTCTATTTGGCGAGAAAGGGAGGAAGAGGTTTGTGTGTGTGTCCTCTTTACTGAAAGGTGGAGCAGTTAAGGAACTTGTCCAGTTCTCCTGTCACTACTTTGCCCAAGGAGGAGGCAGTTGGGAAGCACTCAGCCTCTCCTCTTGAAGTTGTTCCACTTTGGATAAACAATTAACATTTACTAGAAGAGTGACTGGTGTTCAGGAAGTCTAATCTCTCAAAAGAAGACCCGCCAGGCTACTGATTCATGCACACACATGCTCTCTCTCAATGAATAGTTAATGTTTTATTAAGAGTGGAGCGGGTCCAAGGGGATGATTCAAATCTCCTCCCTGGACCCAATACTTGGCTTTCAGCTAATATGCTTTTTGTTCCATCAAAAATGTCATTGCTTTTACACAACTCCTTCTTCTTCTCCTCATCTAAATGCCCTTCTTTGTTTCAGTTGATTTTTGTTTTGATACTTGCCCGGACCCTGCCTTCTCCTTTGCTTCTTGACCCTGAGAGTAGGAGATCTGTGGCTCTGTTAGTTGAGATTAGCTGAATCTGTAGAAGTGCCGAAGGTAGGTTTTCTTCTGAACTAAGCTGGGGAGGGCTATGGCGTTCCCATCTCCACACCATCTCCCTGAGCATTCGGAACATATTAACCTTTGCCTGCTCCATGCACCCTCGACGAGCCTGCGGACACCTGGCGCTTCCCAGCAGCCTGCTTCGGAAATTAGAATCATAGAATCATAGAATCATTAAGGTTGAAAAGACCTCTAAGATCACCAAGTCCAACTGTCAACTAACACCACCATGACTCCTAAACTAGGCCCTGGAGTGCCACGTCTACACCTTTTTTGAACACCTCCAGGGATGACGACTCCACCACCTCTCTGGGCAGCCTGTTGCAATGCTTAACCACTCTTTTGGTAAAGAAATTTTTCCTGATATCCAATCTAAACCTCCCCTGGTGCAACTTGAGGCCATTCCCTCTCGTCCTATCGCTAGTTTCTTGGGAGAAGAGTCCAACACCCGCTTCCCTACAACCTCCTTTCAGGTAGTTGTAGAGAGCGATAAGGTCTCCCCTCAGCCTCCTCTTCTCCAGACTAAACAACCCCAGTTCTCTCAACCGCTCCTCATAAGACTTGTTTTCTAGACCCTTCACCAGCTTCGTTGCCCTTCTCTGGACACGCTCCAGCACCTCAGTGTCCTTCTTGTACTGAGGGGCCCAAAACTGAACACAGTACTCGAGGTGCGGCCTCACCAGTGCCGAGTACAGGGGCACGATCACTTCCCTACTCCTGCTGGTCACACTATTCCTGATACAAGCCAGGATGCCGTTGGCCTTCTTGGCCACCTGGGCACACTGCCGGCTCATGTTCAGCCGGCTGTCGACCAGCACCCCCAGGTCCTTTTCCGCCGGGCAGCTCTCCAGCCACTCTTCCCCAAGCCTGTAGCGTTGCATGGGGTTGTTGTGACCAAAGTGCAGGACCCGGCACTTGGCCTTGTTGAACCTCATACAGTTGGCCTCGGCCCATCGATCCAGCCTATCCAGATCCCTCTGCAGGGCCTTCCTTCCCTTGAGCAGATCAACACTCCCGCTCAGCTTGGTGTCATCTGCAAACTTGCTGAGGGTGCACTCAATCCCCTCATCCAAATCATTGATGAAGACATTGAACAAAACCGGTCCCAGAACTGAGCCCTGGGGAACACCGCTCGTGACCGGCCGCCAACTGGATTTCACTCCATTCACCACCACTCTTTGGGCTCGGCCATCCAGCCAGTTTTTTACCCAGGGAAGAGTATGCCCATCCAAGCTGTGAGCTGCCAACTTCTCCAGGAGAATGCCGGGGGACACAGTGTTGAAGGCCTTACTAAAGTCCAGGTAGACAACATCCACAGCCTTGCCCTTATCTGCTAGGCGGGTCACCTGGTCATAGAAGGAGATCAGGTTGGTCAGGCAGGATGCAGCCATGGACATTATTCATTAACCCTTTGCTTTCCTTTGTTCCTTCTGTCTTTTAGCCAACATGCCCCTTCTAGCCAGTCTTTCTGTCCCTGAAGACATCTCTTGTCTACTTTACCTCCACGTGGTGATAGGAGAGCTGCGTAAAACAATTGTAAAAACACCCACGGTAACTGGCTCCTTGTCTAACCAAGCCCCATCTGTTGCAAACCGCAGTGATCGCATTGATATCCCAGAGCCATTAAACCATTCCATATGGGAAGCTTTGCCATGTACAGAACCTTGCCCACAACAAAGCCTAGCGAAGGAGCTGTGATGTTAGGAAAAAACAATACAAATCAAGACAACAGTTAACATATTGGGAGAACATGTAAGCAGTCTGCCAGTTGTAAATTGTAAATTCCAGTTGCCCACCATGCGGTGAGGGGAGAGGAATGTGAGTAATGCCAGCACCAACACTCACATCTCAGACCATTTGCACCAACTGTTTTGATTCATCTTGGTAAAAGGGGTTTTCGTGTTATCTGCTGTTCTTTGTGTGGAGCAGGTTGATTTTCGTGATTCAAAATAATGTAAGGCTGTATATTTCTTACCTAGCTTTACAAACTTGGCGTGCCTTCTGCCTCCTGTGTATGGCTTTGCAAATTGACCTCAAGTCTAGATTTCTGGTTTTTTTAGAGCACGATCATTATGTCCTTAACATGCTTTCTCAGTTTTGTTGTTGTGTCCGGCCCACCCCCTCCCCCACCAGCGTGAGTTCTACTGCTTGGCTGTCTGAATAAACTTGCTCTTACAGGAAAATCTACAACACACCCTACTACAGTTTCCACTATTGCATATGGCTTGCTTTTATCCCAAGTAGCATTTGAGCTAACTTGGGCGATGCAAAATAAATTCAGGTTATGCTAGGCTAAGTTTTGCCATGGTAGGGAGAGAAAATGAATGATGTAATTACATTGAGATTTAGTGATAGGTTAAAGGGCAGGATCTCACAGGAAATGCAGTAAGAAGGAAAAGTCATTCCACTTTTGAAAACCATAGCCAATGTTCCCTCCAAAACTTGCCAGCTGCCATTTGCCTTCTGTTTTGCCAATGCTTTTATTAGTTACTTTGTAAAGGTGCCAAAGACACTAAAGAACATGGGAGTTTTTATTACAAGTGTGGCTTAAGTCTCTCCTAGGTGTGATGGTTGTGCAGAGACTATTCTGTAAGAAAAGCCGAGCAATGCCACCTCAAAGTCTACTTTGGGATGAGGAAAATACAGCCTAGTAGCCCCTAGCTAAGGAAGATATCTGAGCTACATTGCCATTGTTAGAGAGGTGATGGTCACTCTGAGAAGCATGGACAAAGTGACCAAGCTGAAACAAGGTCTGATGATTTTCTCATGCAAACCTGTGCTGTATTGCCTTGCTGGCCTTCATTTGGTCTGTGCAAAATGCAGCCCACCTGCGGTTTTTGCACATCTGGTCCCTACTGCTGCTTGGCTGACTTGGAAGTGTGTTGGGAGCAGAGATGCACAGGCTGCCTCCCACTGCTAGCCTCGCAGCATGCCTCTGTGTGTGACGCACCTGGGAGTTTAGAAGTTGGGTTGAAACCCAGGTCCCTCCGAGTGATGGGGTTGGGCAGCTGAGCCTGCAGCTTCCACCCGATTTAAGTCACGAAGCATCTCTGCCTCCGCCAGAACCCTGCTGCCTCTTCTGTGTCTTTACAGAAGTCTTGTCCTCTCTTTTCCTAATAATATCGTCTCCTTATGAAGCCTACCGGATCCAGGCAAACTGAAACAATTATGCCACCAGCTGGGTATAAAATTCCCATTTTTCATTAGAGACTTAGAACGTTTGTTTTTCTTTTAAAAAAAAAACACCCAGTGGGGAAAAAGTTCTGGGAAGCTGGTGTTTTTCATGCACAGGCCAAACTCAAGCCTTCCCTTTCAATAACTGAAATGCAATTAGAAAGATACAGCTGTGACTCATTTGGGCTCTTCTCTGAGGACCTGTGAGCCAGGGGGTTGGAAAGGAGGCCGCTCCGTACCAGCTCGCAGGACTATGGTGGATGTGTAATTTGCAGCTGCTTTCAGGATGCCTTCTATTCTCTTCTTAACTTATAGACTTCTCAAGTAGCAGATATTTTAGGATTTTTCTGCAGTAAGTTGAAAGTAACGCCCTTCATGTTCCTTCCGCTCTTAAGGGTTTTTTCTGTTTTTCCAGATCTGAGCAGCTCTTGCATTTTCTTTCCCGTTGTAACTGTCACACTTTTAAACTCTTTATTAAATCTTTGTTAATGACTCCATTTTTATGAGCCTGTGGGACACGTTCCATGAGTACTTTCCTTTTCATTCTGAACATGTGGTAACTTGGTTTCAAAAGATTGTCTTCAGCACACCAAGGTACTCTGAAGAGGATTTTTCCTGTGTTTCGTGGCAGCAGTGAACAGGCAAATCAAAACACGGAGTTTGAAGCAAATCAGACAGCTCTTAGAGGAAAAGATTCTCACTTAATAGACTTTCTTCTCTAAAGAACGGAAACAACACAGATGTTTCATCAACTGCGTTTTCCCTGACAGATGAAGGAAATTCTGGTCACTGGTCCAGTTCTTATTTTGCATGGATGTACTTCTACAGAGAGCAGGGGTAGTTTGGAGGTCTGTCCATGCCCCACACCAACTGCAGTGCGAGCGGCTCTGCTAGAGCCGAAGGACAGTGACAGACACCACTGCCTGAGTGCTTGTGCTCCAACTCAGCAATGCTGCAGGGCAGATGGGAGAGCACCATTGCAAATCCTGTCCTTCCTCTCTCAACGAGGTTAATGAAAAGCAACTTTCCACTCTTTTCCAAAAGCTTTTTCTTCTGGAGGTTTCAGTTTTATATTTTTTTCTCTCCATCTAGAACAATTTGAGGTGGCATGTAATATGTCAGCAATTCTTGCTCATGTACCTACTTTTGCCTGAATGCAGTCTGCTAAGCTGGAGTTATTTCCTACATCAACAGGCAGTGAGCAGTGGGGAGCAGAGCCTCTGGCTCTGGTTCAGCCAGGAGAAGGCTGAAGTTCTACCAGCTGGAGGAGAAGAAGGATGATAGGGTTGCTGCTGACCCTCTCCTTCCACGGGAAGGTATCTTCTTCTCCTCTGTTGAAGTAACATTGGCCAGCGATCCCATTTCAGCAGCTCCATGACCAAGTTCAGAGTGTGGGACCTCTTCCTTCAATTGCAGCCACGCTGACTGCAATGTAGGCTGGAAAAGACCTAAGGAGAATCTTTGTTTATTTAAAACAGGTTGTTATACACATCAAAATAGAACAGGTCTCCCCATAATCAGAGAGAGAAGGTCAAAAAATTAACCCAGAAAGATGGTTATAGCCATCGGTATCCAGATAAAGAGTGTCTGCTAAGCTATCATTCTGTCTGGCAGATCAGCCAAAAAGCAGCCTGTTACTGCCTTGAGCTAGCACTTGGTTTAGAAACCTGGGGGGGGGGGTGTTTAGAGACACTCAGAGACACTATTTTAAACAGGATTTTGGCGTTACTAGTGATAAAATGCCAGAAATATTTAATCTCCACTCAACTTACTTCTTGTTGACATTGAACCAGCACTCTGTGAAGAAGTGACTGAAAGATAGTGGTCGAAGGAAGATGAATTAAACAGACAGAAAAAATAACACCACACAGTGTAAAGCAGATAGAGTATCAAGTGTGCTCTTTAAAAATGAAAACAAAAAACCCCCTCCATTAAAAAGAGCAAGAATACTTTGTTGTGTTTTTAATATGTGAGCCGCAATAGTTTCTAAAATGATGTTTCAATTAGCTATGATTTATTTTCTGCTGTTACGCACTTTCCTTTTCCACGATCGTTGTGCTATATCCTATAATTGCATTCTAATGATATTTCGGCCCGGGCTTTGAGTCTGCGGCTCTGCTGCAGCTTCCCACCGGTGATGAGAATGACACTGCGAGGCCATGCAGCATGTTCTGGTTGGTCTCTGAGATCCTTTCTGAATGAGTGATTTTGGCCTTGAGAAGGCTATTTGTGAAATGAAGTTAAGGAGAGCAGTTCTCATTCATAAGACCTCTCTTGCCTTTTAAGGAAGACCTTTACAGCCACTTTTCCCCTTGTTTCCTATCACCATTTTTTCACAGAGAAGCTAAACTGGGATGCTGCCCACCACCCTCTCCTCTGAACTCTCATAAATGAACAGGAACAGGCATTGCAGTTCCAGCTGGCCAGTAAATGGAGTGTGAAAAAAAGCTTTACCTTTCTATTTTAAAACAGAACAGAGCTTTAAACTGCTGTACATAGAGAGATTATGGGCATTGAAACAGTAAAATAGCATATATCCTGTGTAGCAGATGGTGGGAGATGAATATTTCAGTCTTTCACAATTTTTACTCTATTTTCCTCAAGTGTTTTATATAGCTCCATGGAGACACCTTAATTGCTATAGGATACCCTCTCTCAGCAAAGATTTCCAAAAGTATTGCCAGTTTGCAATACAGGGAAAGACAATACTTAAGCAAAAGCAACATCCTTGAAACAAAGCTCCTCTTTCCATTTTAGAGGCTGGTTCTACTCCAGTAAAGGAATAAAGTTAGGGTACGGTAAGACAATTTTGACATTAGACAGTTTTGGGCATGAGTAATGCTGCGGACTCCTGTCAGGTATCTGTTAGTATCAACTGAAAATACTTATTGGTTCAAATTGCCTGGAGAAGCTCCGGTTCAGCAAGTGAAAAGGTAGAGCACGGCAAGGGGAGTGGGAAGCAGGAGTAGCTGTACTCAAAGTACCTGGTTCTGAATATGTAAGTTTAGTAACTCCAGACTAATACTTCCAACCCCTGTTGAGAAACCACTGGTAGGCTTGTGGTAATACCAGTGGCACAGGGAATCCCATTGCTGTGTATGTCCAATAAGATGAAGCAAAGGTGAAAAAAATCATTTAGTAGTGACCTAAATATAGAGGGCACATTTCAGTGGTGTTTTCTTTTTTTTTTTCTTTTGTAAAGAGTTCTTGAAATGTTGTAATATTCAGCCTTAATTTTCTCCACAGATACAGTTAAGATGCATAGCGAAAACTCCTCCTTCCTACTGCAGGCATATGAAAGATTGTCAGATTTCTTCCATTGTCTTTCTAATAACAATACTGAACAGGTAGCTGCTGCCCTAGGTGTGGCTAAATGAGCAGAGGAGGAAGTAGACTTGTTTTTTGGGAGCCCTCACAAGCTCCTGGAGTAGAAAAAGGGACCTCTTTGGGATGGGTGATGCAGAGCTTTTCTGCTTCTATTGAGAAGAAACCACTGTAAACATTTGACATGCAGATTTCTCATTTGATGATTATACAGAGGACATAGTTTTGGCCAAGAGCCAAGTCAAATCCTGTTGTGATCACTGTGAAGTGTTGGGGAGACCATGTATGAAAGTGGTACAAACTGGAATTTATCTTTCAGAAAGCAAACAGAAATACCCCCTCAAAATTCCATCGTCTCGCCCTTATGTATCTGTTTGTTCTCAGTTCCCGAGAGAAACCTCTCTCATGCCATCAGGAACTCAGCCCACCTCTAAGGTGAGTGACTACTTAGTCACGGTGTACGGAAAGGACTTAAAGGAGAGAAAGAGAGGGAGGGAGGTACCAGGCGTGTCTGTGCAAAAAGAAACTGTAATCTGGAGACTGCTGCTATCAGTAAAAACCTGCAATTCAAACTCCACCACCCTTTTAGAGGTTCGTTGGCTGTAAAGTGAAGCTGCACATCTAACTCTCCATCTGGAGTGAGGATGCTGTTGTAGCATCCTTGGAGAATGCACGTTGTGAAGCGAGACAGAAGCCTACAGCATGAAATGATCAAAACCCCAAATTGAACATGCACAATACATGATTTCATAAAACATATAGCTAATTAAACAGCAACATCACAGCAGCTTATAATTTCAGCCTGAAGTCTGTTACTAGTCACACTGTTTGTCTTTTATATCCCTGACTACCCTAGAGATCTGTTGGCATCACAAATCACAAACCAGCATTATTCGTCATAGTCCAGGTTCCCAGTCCTTTTAGCCTGGGTCATAATCAAGTTTTCTGTAGGTTTTTTTTAAATATTAGGGATACAAGTGTCTTATTTGCTCATTGTTTCTTTACTGTCCTCCTCAATATAAGTGTTTCTTTTGTATTGCTTACAGTTCTGGTTTTACAGGAGATTATGTTCTCCCTTCCCCTCCCTCCTGGGTGTGTACTTGCTTGAGCTGCTGGTGTGTGAGAGCACGGCTTTCCCATCTAGAATGCTGCAGCTCATGCAGATACAACCTTTGCTGTAAAACCAATCCCACAGTATTTAGTGCAAGTGTGCCATTTCCTCCTCTCAGGCCATGATATGAATGTGGTCTTTCATGTGTTACAACTGGAAGCATTTGGGAGTTTCAATGGGATAAATTTTTATGAAGTTACGTGTCCCTTGCAGGTGGCACTGCTGTAGCACAAGGAACTTGCTCTTTCCATTTCCCCTCACTTCTTCTAATCCATGTGTGAAAGCCAGGCAAGGCTGTTCCCTGGCATAATCTTGAATATTAAGAAAGATGCCTGATTAATGCATGCGCACACACAGTGCTCAGCAGAGATGTGCCTGGTTAACATTAATGCTACTGTCAGTAATGAGCTTTCCGGAAGACAGGATGCTCAGCCATGCTCAGAAGCACAGCACAGGCCATGCCTGGGGACATCCCTGTGGCGTTCAGCCCTGAGGCAGGCATGCGAATGGAGTCTGCCTTGCCTTCTGTCCTGACGTTTTTTTGTGGAAGCTGAGCGAAGTATCATTTGTAAGTGTGAACGTTTTGCTTGCTAATGCACTTGTTTTGGCAAATGGAAAGACACCCATGTATGCTTGCTCCCGTCATAGGTAACACTCAGGGAGTGCAAGCAGATATATGACCATGGACTACATGAGGATGCTGGAACAGAGGACATAGCCTCTGCAATGTGACTTGCAGTTTCATGCAGGTGCCTAAATTTAGGCATGCAGTGCTAGCTGAGATGTCGCAGAATATCTGAGACATCTGCACAGAGCTGGCAGGAATGACACAGGAACTACAGGAGGTCCATGTCATGCTGGAGGCCAGGCGTCTCCAGCGCTCGAGTGTCTGAAAGGGCACAAGAAGCCCAGCAGCTGAGTTGCACCCCTAAGCCGGGAGGCGACAATGAAAATATGATTCAGTCATATTCAGTCAGTGAGTTGTTTTCTGTAGATAATCAGTGTTTGTCAATGGGAACACAATTCAGCCTGAACCAGGCATTATTTCAGGATTTTTCATTGCCTTTCTGCCTTCCGTTGTGGAAAGAAACATCTCTGTTATGTAGTTATGAGAGCCATCAGCGACGAGGCAATGTTTCCGCCCACTTAGCAGGCCACGTAGACTACCTTAATACCTCAGTAAGAATGCAAATGTTGCAAACTAAGCTTCCTGCAACACACTGCTTTGAAATAATAAGGGGATTTGTTTTGCTGATTTGCAGAAGGACTATGTTCCCAGCTAGTTTAAAGGCTGTGGCTTGCCTTGTCCCCTCAGGGATGGCCATTTGGTTTCTGCTGGGGAAGATGGATGGTCCTGGTTTTCCCTTGGTTAGCCTGAGAGCTGAGCAAACACACAGAGCCGATAGCCTCTTTCAGGTGGTTCCTCGCCTATGGATCGACACCATTGCTCACAGCCTTTCCTGTTTTCTGTTTCTCATCCCCTTCCCCCTCCCTGTCTCCATAAATATGACAAGCGGTGCTGCGTTATACAAACTCTTCTGCCACAGTGGAAACATCTGTAGCCTGAACGCTCCTGCAGAAATGTCACTTGGGGGAATCGCTCTTCATTTTATGAGAAACCTCTCTTTCAAGCCCTCGGAGGGGCCGGGGAGGGAGGGGATGCTGGGTTTGACACTAGTTCTGTGTTGTTTTTCAGGGATTTTGCGGAAGAATGTTGTGTCTGATTTTGTGGATTGTCAAAATGAAGCCAGATGGCAGTGGATTAAGTGTAATGCTGCTTTGTTGTTCTTGGGTTTGCGACCGCGCTTCCCCTTGAGCAAGGCAGCCCTCCCTGTGCAGCAGCCCCAGCCCCATGTGCTCCCAGCCACCAAGCACCCCTTCCCATGGGCTCCCAAAAATACTGCCCTGGACGGGGGGAGAGGGGAAGCTTTATTTTGGTGAGGACTGCTAATTGGAAACTGCTTATCGACATTTTTCATGCCTAGATTATTCACCAAGAGCCTGTTTGCTGCCCTCTCCATCTGACGAAATACGGGTATTTTGCAATTGCAGTAATCGGTTTGCTTGCTGAAGTGAAGTTGCTGGGTGAGCAGCTGAGCCACTGAAGCCTGGTTTCTTACAGATTTGTGTCTGGTAGCTGGATTTCCTGATGTTTAGAAAGGCGTGAGTTCAATTGAATTGTTTCCCATGAGGCATTCAAGTATTTCAACCCTTTTGTTGATTCTTCAGTGTCTAATAAGGGATGTATTTATGCCTCAACCTTCCTCTCCATGTGAACGGTTAATGGAGTCTCTTTCCTCTACCACTCTGCCTTATTTTCTTTATGCTTATGGGCACATAATATCTTTGAGATCGTTATCCTTTGTCAACGTTAGGGTACTGGAAATAGCAACTGGGGTCTGAAGATACAGAGGCAGGCAGGCAGGCAGGCACAGAGAAAGGTGTGATTGCCTCAACTTTGTTTCCCGAGGAAATTGGGTTAAGGATAAATTATTAATTAGGGAGAACGTGAATTTAAACTTGTAATGCTGAGTATTTTCTAGTTTCTTAATTAAAAGTAGATAGGCAGACAAATTTCCTCTTAAAAGGATCGTTCTTCTCTATACCCTCTCCCCTTGGCATGAACACTTTTTTTCCAGCGTAGCTTTGGATAGTTCGGGTTACAGAGTGCTGTCCTGTCACTCACCCAGAGCCTTGCAAGGGCTGCTCAAGCTCTGCTCCTTGTGCTCAGCACCTACAGGCCAGTGCAATTCCACTCAGCTTGTGAAAACACCAGCAAAAGATGCTGTACATTTTTCCTTTCAGAGTGCAGCATCATTTCAACCATAAGCTTAATACTTTCCATTTAATTTACTCCTCCACGATCTTTCGTTACAATTTCAGTTTAAACCAGCAAATTTTATTTTGTAACAAATCTGCATTTCTTCATGTAGACCAGCAAAGGTCTGTTCTGAGTTTGTCATAAAGTCCTTGGGCCTGGAAAGCATTCTGACAAAAACCTGCTGCTCTGATAAGCGAGGAGAAACCGCAAGCCAAGTCAGTGTTGCTGCTTTGTTGTGCACTGTCCTGTTCTTCCCTAGGATAGCTTCTCAGCTGCTCAGAAATTTGTTTGCAAGTCAGCTGTACTTCACAACAGTTCAGAGCTTTTTAGCCTGCTTCAGCAAGCCACCATCCCCTATCTTTTTTGAGAGTCAGCCTTTCCAGCACGACTTTCTTGTCGCACACAAAGCCCTGTGCAGGTCCATGTAACGTTGAGTAGTTCTGGATTTCCTTGTGCAGAGCTGATCTCCTGATCTCAGCTGCTTAGCTTGCAAATTCTTTGATGTGCAGACTGTCTGTGTGGCTTGCACAGCACAGTCTACCCTGACAGTGTTTAGCAAAAGAAATTGGGGGAGGAGAGGGGCCACAATTAGGGTAATGTTTGCTTTTATATCACATGTTGTTACACATAGTGTGTATATATATGTATATCTATATACACATACATATATGTAGAATATAGATAGCCTTAAGCTAGTCACCATCTCCAAAATGTAATAAGTCACGACAATTTTATAGTGACCAGCTATTACCAAGATACTCAGAAAGACTGGGGTTTCCTAATCTTCAGTTCAGTGACTTCAGAGATTTTTTTTTCCTGATTCTTGAGGAGATACCCTCGTGATGTAAAGGAAATTTTTCAAAGAATTTGAGTCCTAGTACTCAGCTTGTAATCTCTGCATTTCACCTTCTGCCTTGGTGGTCCAGCGGGGGCGGCCCCAGCATCAATTCTGAGCGTACTTTCATCTTCCTTGTACTACACTGCACAGTCCGGAAGGTATAAATTAGACATATTCAAGTATTCCACTAATGTGCTTAGTCTATTTTAAGCAGAAAATTCACTAATGATATATTTTCTGTGAGGCAGAAGTAAGTTTGCATGTGCTTTTGTTTTTGTTTATTCTCAGAAGTATTTTTCATTTATAGTGTGAGCTTCTCCCCCTCAAATTCTTCTCTTGTTTTTCTTTACTGTATCCTGTTATAATATTCCCTTTGGAAGGTCTTTCAGAGAGTATTTTTTTACAGATTCTAAAAACTTCCTTCCTGGCATTTGCATTCTCTCTTCAGAAGTCAAAATCGAAGATAATGGTCCATTGCTGGTGTTTTGGGAAGGGAGGGGTAGGCAAGGGAGTTTGCAGTCTCTGCACACTCGGCAAGTCAACGTACTTTACGTGCGGTGTGAGGGACTTAGTGTGTACCAACAGTAGTTCACTGTTAGCCAGTACAAGGAGGAGACATTGAAATTCAAAGCAAGCGTTTTGAAAATTGTCAGTATTTTCTGATCCATTTCCCCACATACAAAGCAAACAGATCTCCCAAGGAACTTTGTGAACATGGTGCAAATCTAAATACGAATGGCGATTTTGTCTGCGGGGCATGAATATAGACTTGTTCTGTCAGCAGCAGGGATACGTGTCAGGGATGCTCTGAACAACTGCTTCAGCCTGAAGCCTTTGACAGATAATAGCAACCCCATTCATATACGCTTAGTAAGTACCTCGTATAATCTAAGCTCTTACCACCAGCTCCCCAGCAAAGCAGCAAGAGGGAAGGTTGGTAGCATGGAGCATGGGTACGTCAACATTGAACGTGTAGAGATTTGGGTTCAACTCCTGCCATCATATCATATACAGAAATAATTTGGTGGCTTTGCTGTCCCTGATCTGGAATGTTTCGGCGTATGTGGTCTACAAAGGCCTAAAACCACAACAGCAAAATGTTCTTATGTCAATGTTATCGACTGAGATCCAAGCAGTGGAGCTGTGGTGGAAGTGCTTTTCAAAAAGCTTCTGCATCATGTGCCTGGGTCAGGCTTTCATTTTTACCTTTTTAGCAGTTAAAGATGTTCAATACAGATTATCCGGGTACAATTATGCTAGAAAAAGCACACAAAATATTCGCTGAAGACACCATCAGGCACTGAAAGCTGAGTTTAAGGTTTTGCAATGTCAGATAAGTCTTATCTTCTCTAGTTTGCTCAACAGCTTTTTGTGGTTTCACTGCAGGCCATAATACACTGAAAGGGGAAGTGCACTATGACACTGACCCAATAATATGAGATTTGTAAGTCAGCTAAATGGACATTCTTATTTTCTTTTAATCAGTTTTGATGGAGTTGCCGCTTCTAAGGCATTTCATAGTACAACGCATAAAAAATAAATGTTTTCTCAAGACAATCTTGTTTGAAATGATACTTAAGCGTGCACATTGTGGACTGCAGACAAAATCAATAATGATAATAAACTTTCCATTACATTCAACTTGTTATTGATTTTTTTTTATATATGCATTTTATATATTATACACCTATATATCCATTTGTTATGGTTTTTGAAAACATGCAAGACCTGAATTTTCCAGTGTGGAAAACAAGTATAGTTAAACAAACAGATTCACAAGCATCAAACCTAAAGAATCCTGTTTTGCTGTAGATTCATGAGTGCTGTGAGCTCCAAGGAGAGATTTTCCTGCTGTGTGGACATTTAAGACTTCTTTCCCATGCTAGGAATGGGAGCTTTGCATTTTAGCAAGACATCCTCAGTGAGAGTTTTCTCCCAGTGAAAATGTTATCAGTCTTTCATCTCCACCTGCTTACCTGCTTTCGCCAAACTTGCTTAATTGCTGTTGAAAGCCCTCCTCATCCGTCAGAAGTGCTTGAAATTGTTCCCTGAATCCAAAAGTCATTGTGGGTTCTGGGAGACTGACAGGTACACAAGCACTGTTACATGAGCTGCTGGAAACTTTAAATGTGTTTTCTGTGTTACAGAGCAAGGGCAGAAGCCCATGAAAGGCTGGAGCTTGTGCTATGTGGGGAGGGTCAGCAAACCAGCTGCTCTTCCAGCCACTGTTTTCAGACTTTTGGGTCTGAAGGTAGATCACTTAAGGAAAATGTAGCACTTATTCATTTGAGCTTTAGGTTACTTCTTTGAGCTAAGCGCCTTCTTTTATCACCATCTCCCAGTTTGCAGTGGGCATTGCTAAGGAGGTTCTCTCTGTATATGTGCAACACGTTATATACTTAATTTGCGCATATGTAAATATGTTTGTGTGTCCGTACAGCTTTTGTTTCTGATATGATCTATACTCTATGCATTGCACTCTCCCTTTGATAAATGAATTAGCAATTTAAGCAATTGGCATTGTAAAAGGAGTTGTGCTTAGACTGATGCTTAACTCATTTAGTAAAACAAAGAAGTTATTTGCAAGATGTGCACTATCCCCTGTTTGCTGAGCTTGCTGAGTCAGCAACACTCTGTGCCTCAATCTCCAAGCACTAACATGTTCAGCCTGAAGGGGCTGGGCTGCTCAGGAACTGGTGTATTGAAAACATCTCACCTTCTTCAAATGAAGTGACCCCCTCCTACGTGCTCTGTCCCACCAGCTGATACCTTTTGTGGGGGTTTTTTGTGGATGTACTAGAACTTTACAGTGAGTGTGACCAAAGGAATGCTCGCATACCTGAAAGCACATCATTTCTGCAGTTGTAGCAATTAGTCCAATAAAAGATACAACCTTTCCACACAAGGAGAAGATCCCTTACCTCTCTGAGATAAGAGCAGAGGCCCCATAGCATCCTGACTCGAATTTACATCTTCACAAGTTCCTATGGTATGCATGGAAGTAAGCATTCTTCATAAAACCGGCCCTGGTTTTCTTTAGCTAGATTGCACAGGGTTTAAACACTTTAAGGAACAATCCAATGTTCAGTGCAGTCAGCGGGGGCCGAGGGAAACCTGCTTCCCCAAAGAGTTTTGTCCTCTTATGGAAAGGCAGGTACCAGGGCGGTGAGCAGGCATGTCTGAGATGGCTGTGGCACTGGCATGGCCCCTGCCTGTTCTCAGCAAGGCTCTGCAGAGCTTCGTAGTTTGTGCTGCATGAAAAAAAGCAACAAGTGTGTAACTGTCAGACATGTGCATATTAATGCATTTCTTCCTCGTGTGTGAAACACATCTGTGTCTCTTCAGAGAGTTTCCATGACTGGCTCAGGCCAATGCCGAGTCTTGTGACTGCAAGGTATCACAAGTATTGCAGTAGGCTGTGATTCACTGATAAGACGTGCCTGTGTGACCTAAGTGGAGTACTTGCGCTGATATTAAAAATTGCATTTGATGAATTATATTGCAAAGCCACCTGCAAAAACAGGATGCTCTGATGCAGAAAGAACAATACTGGATGCAATTACTTCAATAGTGCTGCAGATAGAGTATCCTAGCCAACCTATGTCAGCATCCCATGGGTCAGCACAAAGTATCTCTGTTGGTTTTGGACTGACTACATACCACGGAACAAAACCGCGTACTGGCTTGTAATATATGCAGTACTAAATGACGGAGAGATTGAATAGGTGTGGCAGGGGACAAAAACCCTTCACTATTGGGAACTTCTACAACTGTGTTTAAAGCAACAGCATGCAGAAGGGGGTTGAGAAAGTAAATGTGGTTCAAATTCGCCATGTCAGGAACAAATTAAATCAGCATGGTTTCTCCAAAGAGAAATGCATTTGGAAACGCTTATAATGCTGAAGCTGGGAGTCTAGGTAATAAGTAAGAAGAACTGGAATTTCTCAATAATCAAGATAAATTCAACTTAATTGTCTCATCAGGTTTCAGTGCTAGAGGGACCAGTATGTCAGAATATTGTATAAGCTGTTTAAGCAGGCTAAGGGAGAGAAAAGAAATTGTGCGAGAGGAAAGACTTTGTGTATGACCCAGTGACTTATATCTGCCTTATTTGGAACTGGGAAGTGCAGGATCTTAAGAAATGCAGTGCAATATGCTGATTACCAAAGCCCAGGAGCAACCAGGGTTGGGCAGAGGTGATATTGTAAGTCACTGAACTGAATCTGAAGACAGGATGAGCTACTACTGCCTGTGGGAAGAGAACTGTGCAATTACAGGGAACTTTATTTTGGAGACTTGCTGAAGATTTCATTTAGCTACCTGTGAAACATCACTAAAGTAGCGTTAAATGCTGGATGATAGTTCTACGAAACAAATGTTGTCAAACTTGGCATGGAATTCTGCTTTCAGGCAGCCGGATAATAAATAAAAATGAATTTATCCACTAGACTGGAACTCAGAGGTTGCCTCAGGAAGAAGTAATCATGACCTGATTGCATTCAATATAGTTGAAGAGAAAACAGTCCCAAACAGTAATATTTATACATGCTGTTTTGAAAAGGCCAATTTCCCAAAGCTGAGGACAGCCCTTACTAAAATTGACTGGGAAGAGAAATGTATGAATGAAAACTACAAGTTTTTCAAGAAGATTTTGCTAACTGGGCAAAATGGTGTTAAGACAACATATGTGGCAAAAGAAGACAGAAAGTAGAAATGTGCTTACACATGTGTACACACATGTTTAAATAGGTATATATTTGTCCACACATATCTGTATATGGGGCTATGTATGTATACGTATAGACACATATATGGGCATAAATATGCATAGTACTTACATATTTAAATAAACTGTGTGGCTGTATATTGGAAAAAAGGGCTAGAGAAGGGGACATAGATATCTGTTGATATTTATATGTTATGAAGTATGGAAATTACTAGCAAAGGCTAAACCAAAATCTACTCTTGGCGAGCAAATGGTGTTCTGAAGGAGTTTTTAATTTGCATAAGGAAAAAAAATGTAGCAATGGTGTCGGCCCAGCAAGGATTGAAGGTACTAAAACTGTTAATAAGAAATGTATAGATGGCTGAAATGTTCAGAAAATATTTCTGGTTTATGTTTGGAAAGAAACAAGATGATGTAGATATACCACGTGAGGACATACATAAGTCTATGGGACCTGACGAGCTGCATCCCAGAGTCCTGAGGGAAGTGGCTGATGCAGCTGCCAAGCCACTCTTCATGATATTTGAAAAGTCATGGCAATCAGCTGAAGTCCCTGGTGACTGGAAAAAGGGAAACATTGCACCCATTTTTAAAAAGGGTAGAAAGGGGGACACTGGGAACTACCGACCTGTCAGCCTCAACTCTGTGCCTGGGAAGATCATGGAACAGATCTTCCTAGATGCTATGCTAAGGCACATGGAGGACAGGGAGATGATTTGAGACAGCCAGCACGGCTTCACCAAGGGCAAGTCCTGCCTGACCAACCTAACAGCCTTCTATGATGGAGTGACTGCATCAGTGGACAAGGGAAGAGCTACGGATGTCATCTGTCTGGACTTCTGTAAGGCCTTTGACATGGTCCCCCACAACATACTTTTCTCTAAATTGGTGAGATATGGATTGGTGAGTGGATGGTTCGGTGGATGAGGAATTGGTTGGATGGTTGCATCCAGAGGGTAGTGGTCAACAGCTCAATGTCCAGATGGAGATCAGTGACAAGTGGTGTCCCTCAAGGGTCTGTATTGGGACCAGTACTGTTTAATATCTTCATCAGTGACATAGACAGTTGGATTGAGTGCACCCTCAGCAAGTTTGCAGATGACACCAATTGGAGTGGTGTGGTTGACATGCCTGAGGGACGGGATGCCATCCAGAGGGACCCGGACAAGCTCGAGAAGTGGGCCCGTGTGAACCTCATGAGGTTCAACAAGGCCAAGTGCAGGGTCCTGCACCTGGGTTGGGGCAACCCCTGGTATCAATACAGGCTGGGGAACGAAGGGACTGAGAGCAGCCCTGTGGAGAAGGACTTGGGGGTACTGGTGGATAAAAAGCTGGACATGAGCTGACAATGTGTGCTTGGAGCCCAGAAGGCCAACCGTATCCTGCGCTGCATCAAAAGAAACATGGCCAGCAAGTTAGGGGAGGTGATTCTGCCCCTCTACTCTGCTCTTGTGAGACCCCATCTGGAGTACTGCATCCAGCTCTGGAGTCCTCAGCACAGGAAAGACATGGACCTGTTGGAGCAGGTCCAGAGAGGGGACACAAAAATTATCAGCGGGATGGAACACCTCTCCTGTGAAGAAAGGCTGAGAGAGTCAGGTTATTTAGCCTGGAGCAGAGAAGGCTCCAGGGAGACCTTATTGCAGCCTTTCAGTACTTAAAGGGGGCTTATAAGAAAGATGGGGAAAAACTTTTTAACAGAGCCTGTTGCGATAGAACAAGGGGTAATGGTTTTAAACTAAAAGATTTAGACTAGATATAAGGAAGAAATTTTTTACAAGGAGGGTGGTGAGACACCGGAACAGGTTTCCCAGGGAGGCTGTAGACACCCCATCCCTGGAAACATTCAAGGTCAGGTTGGACGAGGCTCTGAGCAACCTGATCTAGTTGAAGATGTCCCTGCTCATTGCAGGGGGGTTGGACTAGATGACCTTTAAAGGTCCCTTCCAACCCAAACTATTCTATGATTCTATGATGAATTCTTTTGCACCCCATCTGTAATTAAGACAATGTTAGACAACACCTACCTCAGTAAACAGCTTTAAAATAGTAGACCCTGTATAAGCTGCAGCTATGCATCCTAAAAATCTTTTTTTAAAAACTGCCTGAGAAATTGTCTGGCCCACTGATGTGAATTTTTAATAAATTTGGGGCTATTGGAGAAATTTGCCAAGACTGAAAGCATGCTCGGGTTTTTTTGCCAATGTCCTAATGGCACAAACAGGATAGTTCTGATAACAGCAGGGCAGCTAGCCTGACCTCACTTCCAGTAAAATAGTAGAGAAGCTGATATGGGAATTCAGGTAATAAAGAACAGGAATATTATTAATGGCAGCCAACGATGTTTTCATTGAACACGGGTCTTGTCAGGTAAGCTTGGCTTGCTTTTTTATCTAAGATTACCTGCTTGGTTAATAATGTAACTATATTGGCATAACAGACCCTGAAAGTGTTCAGCTCAATAGCCTAACATAATTTGATCAAAAATGAAGCATTTTACATTCTTGTGTAAGCACATGTCAAGTGGCTAAGAACTGGTGTATCAAAAGCAACTGATGCAGAATCACACTAAAAAGGGTATTTCTAGTGATATTCTAGTGCCAGATCAGGACTCAGCCCACTTCTGCTAATGTTCACTTCTTGGTCTTGCAGGAAAAATATTGGATCACTCACTGATCATGCATGGTGCTGCAGAAAAGGGAATCTGAATTGCCTAAAAAGTAGAGTTCAGACGAAACAAAGAATGCTTTAATACAGCCAAATGCAAAATTATAAACCTGGAAACAGGGAACATGTAGCATATCTACAGAAATGGAGAAGGCAGCTTAGGAAAAAAAATAGAGACTTTGGAAAGACTTTGGAGATCTTAATAGACAATCTCAGAATGTAGTCCTAGCCCAATGGCAGGGCAAAATGTCTAGTGTGATCCTTGAGTACACACACAGAAGGGAGTCAAGTTGGAGCAAGGGTCCGATTTTTGTCTGTGTTTGTAGTATGTACGCATATGGGGAGACTCCTGTGGAGTAACATCAATCACATCACAGTCAGCACTTTAAAAGATGTTTTAAAAATTGGAGAAGAATGCAGGGAATAGCAAAAATTTTACCTAAGGGCTAGGTAATATACCTGCCAGTTGGAGCACAGTCTTTTTGGTCCACGTGAAAAATATATGGGGATATTACCGCAAGTGTAACAGAGATAGTGGTACAAGATGCAGATATCAGCTTGGGAAGGGCTCTTTCAGCCAGCTAGGAAATGTGTAACATAGACTGACGATGATAACCTGAAGCAGTGTCATCAAATTAGCAATAAGTTTTCCATGCGTTTTTACAAGTATGAACAATTAATTCCCAGAACAAGCTACCAAAAAGACCAGTGGACTCCCCACCTTTTGGTTCTTCAAACCAGGATGGGACGCTTTTCTAGCAAGATTCCTGATGGGGCTAAACCCAGGCAGTGGGGTCCATAAAGGGCACAGAGCAGGGGATGTGGCAGCCTGTGACGTGCAAGAAGGCAGGGAAGATGACCTCCTTCTCTCTTCTAATCTTGAACTCTATGAACTGTTCCCAGGATATAAACCTGGATGTGAAAGTTAAGGATGGACTGCGCATGCTACATATTTATACATGCTTTTAGTACAGACATTTTACTCCACCTTAAACAATTCCCTCTACTGTGTATAACAAAGTATGTGAGAATTAGTGAGATGCTCTTTATGCCAGAGACTTCCTTGGTAATTAGGAGCAAATCACTTAATTTCTGTGCCTCGGTTTGCCCACTTCTAGAGAGTGAACACAGCTTTCCTCAGTCCCTCCCTCCACGCTGGAGAGACCTCTGGGAGGTACTACGCAAATGTATTCTTCCAAAAAGGTACAGGTAGTCCAAAAACTGGGGTAAGGCACAGGACTGACTTTTCTAACAGATCAGACAGCTTCCATCCCGCAGAAGGTATTCGCGTTACCTTGGTCAGTAATCCACCCGTACTGTGAACCTTGACGAGATAAATATAGTTGTCCTGGGACTGGTTATGTAATGAGCTTGCTTTGCAATTTAACTAACGAATGTGCTGAGAGCCCAGATTAATCTTTTAACTTCAACAGTTTCTCCCAGGGGAAAACATATATAGCCTGGCTCTCTGTAATATTATCCTCTCCCAACAGCCAGAATGATTTGGCCACTTGAATGTTTGTTTTGCTTATGTATGTACAGCTCATGTGTTCACAGATTTTTTTGGAGGAGGTAGAAGGTCCCCGAGCTTCACTTGAGATTATACAGCTGGGTCTGCGGGCTTTCCCAGTCAGAGCCCTTCCTGATGGCTGTCATGCAAGCTCTTTGGTGGGATGATTTTAGTTGCTGGTATGGCACAAGTTGCTCTTTTGTTTTTTTTCCCAGTAGGGCCATATTTAATTCTGTGCTCTCTCAGCCCATGAAAGCTGTCCATTTCAGAAAATAGTAGTTGTAAGTCTGGTATTATTATTGGTTCATTAATTGTGGACAAGACATTATTTTAATCCCATGGTTTTAGTTTCTTCATTATGCTCCTGTTCTTCTCAGGAGCCTTCTAGAAAATGTAAAGGTACAAGATACAGAAGATGCAGTAAATTTTTATGACAAATGAAACATGACATCCCAGAGTAACATACACTGTGTAAGATCCTTGCCATCTGTAAATTGCACCAAGTAGGTCGACTTTGGAAGTCAACATCCTATTTAAACTGTCACACTGTACAGAATTGCTAGTTTAACATTGGTGATTAATGACTGCAGAGTCCGTAGTCTCATTTCCAAGCAGACTGTCAGTGGCACTCAGTAGTCCCCAGAGAGTCCATAGTACAAGTGCCTGGCAATCTTTCCTTTCATGTTTTGTGATCCAATTCATATTGCTGATTTTCCACAAAGAGGAAACAAGGAGAGGGAACTGACATGAAAACACTGGCCTCCATTCTGGAGTCATTCTAAACCCAATTTTTCCCCTCTAGACTTTGTTCCTATTCTCCAGTATGCCTCTACAAGCCAAGGCATATATTTGGTGTAATCCCATGTGAGAACACTGAATCAAATGCCCGTGCCAGATGTGGATGTGGCCTGCCATCATGGAGGTCAGGGGAGACAGTTTCATGCCGGGGGACCCCATCTCTTCCCGGCTGGTCTGTCCCCACCGCCCCAAGCCATGACGCACAGCTCTTGATGCTCCTTCCCTGGCTCCCCCTTCTCGCTGCTCCTCCACCGAGGCAGAGTGCCAGCCAAGGCCTCTCGCCCTCCACCTCCTGGTCCCCGTCCTACCATCCATCCATGGGGGTCAGGGACAAGGGAATACTTTACCGTTGTGGGGACATCACAAAAATACTCAAGAGCACTGGAGATTCCTTGTGTACTTGAAAGAGACAGCATAGCTCAGCCCCCTGCCAGATCTGTGTGGACAGGAATGTAATGTGCACCGGAGATATGTCTTTTATTTCCTTTTTTGCAAGCAGTCTGCTGGCTGGCCCGGAGCAGGGGCTGGAAGAGAGGGGTCAGCAAGCAGACAAAGAGCTGTCCTGCCCCCTGCCTTGTCTGCTCCAGCTTCACGGGGCTTCACAGGAGGCTGCAAGGGCCTCTGTGTTTGCAGGACACGGTGATCTTTTCAATCCAACACAGATGGCATCCATTACAATATTATCACCTAACATTTGATTATTACAATTTCCCATAATTTGTCTTGACTAGTCTTCTAACTTAGCTTGCACAGTGTGTACCGCCAATGGTTGCAATATATGCTGAAATCATTTAGTTGAAGGAAATAACTGAGTAAGTCTAATACAATAGAGTTTGTGGCATGTTGTCCTCCTGGAAATAATTTCAGCGGTAGTGCAGTATGGAATATCTGCAACTGGAAAGGTCTGTCCTTATACCCATAGTTGCATAGGTTGAGGCAAACTGTACAAATTTGTTTTAAAATTAAACAGAATTAAATACTCAACTTTTTTCACCTCCAATGTATGAAGCTATACCAGGGAATTACAAGTTTATCAAGCAGGTGTTATTGCACCAGTCAGATCTATGCGATGCTGCCGTCATTTCGATGCAAAAGAATGAATCTTAGTAGGAAAATACTCTCACTTTTTTGTGCTGTTGATGAAGAAAATCTGCCAGAGCCTTTAGCCAGCTGCTCCCCAGCAGATGAAAGACAGGTTCAGCATAGGATCTTCCATCAACAGGTACAGCTCACTAGCCCTTTGGTTCAGAACCAATAAATAACTCACCTTCTGGGGAAATAATTTGCCTGGTATGTGTAAGGAAGTATTAATGCCATATTCCAGAGTGAAGAATTTGGACAGGAATGAGTGTTTGGGTGAGCGGGAGAGTGGAGAGCCTTTCTTCTGAGCAGAGACTTAGAGAGTTTGAGTGGGAAGGAAAATAGGAAAACATGCTATGAGCTGGGAAAGGCTATTTAAGCAATCCAGTAACATTAGCGTGAGAACAAATGAGTTTGAACTGGCCCTTAGTCTGGAAACTTAGAAAAGCCTCCCAGCAGTGGGAGGGGGTGAAAACTTGGCTAGCTTCTAAAATGGAAATTAAGTCTGTAACTGAGAGTGTCTGATGTGGTCACCTGTGACAGCAGGGCTCTGGGCTTTCTGATCTAGGGCGATCAGCCTCAGAGAGACCTCCCATGCGATGAAGGATTTAAACACACGCTTTGCTCTGTGGGAATGTATTTGCTAATGTTTAAGCTTCTGTAGCTTAAGCATGTTTTTAAAAGTACATTACATATGCACAGTTCAATTTTGCAGACAGCTGACGCATGAGGCTTGCATATCTGGCCTTGTGACTGCCATGGACATCTGGTCCCGTGTGGGCTGTGCTTGTCCATATTGCACCCATCCTGGGGGAAAAGCAGCAGCACTTCAGTGCTGCACAGTGTCCCAGCTCCAGCACGGCACTGCCGGCACACACCTGGGTTTTAGGCAACCGCGCACCGAGCACCAGCAGGCTGGCTTGCTGGGTACCCATCCCAGGGTTCCTCAAGCAACTGTAGGAAAGGCAAATACTACTGCAAACAAGCATCCATCAGGCTAAGGGCATGACTGTCACACTTGCTGGTAGGACTTGACAGGTCCCTTGGTGATTTCTTAAAATAAATATTTAACAAGGGATTTTATAATCACAAGTAGCAAGTATGCTTTTAAAATGTTTGAAGGGAAACAAACTTGCGTAAGAATGAATTGGAGGCCAAGATCTGGTAGCCATAGATGTTTATATCAGAGGCCAGGGATTTCCTTCCGCCTGTTTCCAGCATATACTGCAGTTCCTTGCTTCAAGACCATGTCCGAAGCTGCCTTGCTTCCTGAATAACACTTCCTTCCTTAGGAGCAAATGCTTATGATGGCTGAAGTAATTGTATTTATTAGTGATTCATGTAGTTGGAAGATCAGGGTTTCTTTTCCTTCACTGAAAATATTTTTTGGAAAAAAGATCTTTTTTGCTGCCGCTGCTTTTGTAATTAACATTCACACTCAGCTGTTGCATTACAGTGCAGCAGTACAACACCTTATCTGCAGTACATCTTACCCCTTTCTTAGCTACTTTTAAAGTTGAAAATTACTGGCTAAGAGGGTTTAAAGCAGTCTTTATTTTGCAATGTTCAGAAAATTAGCAGAGCTTGTATTTTCAGCCAGCTGATTCTGGAGTTTACAAATTGCTCTGACATGGTTCAGGTCTTCACCACCAGCTTCAGGTGTGCAGGAACAAGGTGAAGATCCAGCTTCCAAAGCATGGACTCAAGGTTACAGCTGGCAGGCCCCATCTTCCTTTTCCAAGGGGAAAACCAACATGAGTCTTTCATCTTGAAGCAATTTTTGAGATGGTCCACTTGACTTTATTAAATTTGAACCATGTTGATTGCAAGGCTGAAAGAAGAAAAGAAATGCAAGGAAGAGCCAAACTGAAAATGAACTTTGATATATGCCGGAAAGAAAAGTAAAAGCTTCAAATTACACTGTTGTCTGAGTAGCGTGCACACGCTTATCTGCCTGCGGGAGAAATGACCGGGAGGGTGTGGTTTTCTAAACCTTAAATTGCTCAGGTTTGTGCAGTTCAGCTTTTCTTCGTACCTTCTGTCATGCCATAGGCTTCCCTGTCTGACACGGCTGCTGTCCGCTCTCTGCCTGCAGAGACGGGGCTGAAGGCTGAGTGCAGTGCCCCTGCCCGGCAGTGCCTGCCGAAGCCCAGCGATTTTACACCTGCAGGACTCCAGCCAGCAGTGTATGAGAGACACAGTACAGCCAGACACGTGAGTTTAAAGGCTTGTATTGTTTTTTGTGTTATTCCTGCTTTTCCCCTTCAGCTGGGCGCGAGTTGTTCCAGAGGAGCAAAGGTGGAAGGAAATGCTCCAGCAAACAAACCAGCCCCAGTTTGCGGCAGGAGGGAGTGGGTCCGAACCTCAGCCTGCGTGCTTGGCAGTGCCATGCAGCAAGGCAGTGATAAATATTTACTGTGTCTGTCATTAGTGACTTAGTCTCCCCATAATCTAATGCAGGGATTATTTTCATAATCTCACGGAGAAGGCCATATAACGTACCTGTATGTTGCTGCACTTCTTGGTAGCCAGTGTTAAAACACTACTTACATACATACTACATGCTAGTACGCAAAAGTGCCATGCTTAGTTCATTACCTTTTTGTTAGCTAGATGCGTTTGGGTTTCTGTCTTCCTCTTGCTAAGATGGTCTATTTCTTCAGTAAAAAGTGTGTTAAAATCCGACTGATTATCTGTGGAGAGGTGCCATTTGTACTGCAGCTGCTTTAGCCCATCGTTTATTAATCCTCTGGAAACCCATTTCTTCCCCTCCCCCAGGTTAAAATCCACCATGTCTCGCTGCAGCTGTAGGAGGTAAACAGAGGGTACATTCGCCCCTGCTGTATCTTGCAGCTTGATTTTATGCATATAACTGCAGCTGAGGTGAGGAGAGAAAGAGAACTTGGTTTAGTTTTTATCTTTAGCTCATGTTCTCCTCCACTTCCTTAAAGTTTTACTCAGTTCTGAACCCAAATCGTCTTGTAATTCAGTACAGGTACATGCAATGGTGCAAACCTGTGTATATGTATGAATACACATAACTTCTCATAAGTTTCATTTGTACCAGTGAGCCTGATTTTTCATGTGAGAAGATGTATATGCACAGACGTACCAACACAGAACCCAGGACTGCGATGAGGGTATGTGGACAACCTCACACACTGAAGTATATAAAGTACTCGGTAGACAAGAGGTCCGAGCACATGAATCAGCAGGACCCATTCAAATGTTTAAAGCTAAGAATGTTTTGGGGTGTTTTTAATGACTAGGGATGGACTGCTTGCATCAAGCTCTTGGCTGCTTTGACATCTACCAAGGAAAAACATAAAAAACAGGAAAGGTGTGCACATTAGACTTGTATTTCATGCTTTCCCTGGGTGCCTGATGACTAGGAAAGGGTTCCTCCAACAGCAGGAAAAGCAAGAATACCTTAGGTGACTGTACTGGGCACTTACACAAGGCACTTGTTTTCCCACAGTCTCCTGTAGAGATGGAGCTCCCTGTTCATCCCACCCTCCAAAGCGCTTTTCATTTGCTCATTCAGGTTCATGCAGAACAATATCAAGGCAGTTCCACCACTCTATTGATACAGCACTGTCTATTATCTGCTGTTGTTGGAAAAGCACAAATGCTGATCTGTAAATAAAAGCCAGGATTTATGGTCAGGCATTTGGAAAGCTACTGCCTTGCAAGGAGCTGTATCCTCAATTCTCCCATCCACTTTCCTGAGACTGAAAATTCCTCTTAAGGAAGTAATCTGTTACTAATTTGCTATTTTATATTCTTCCACCCCAAACCTCAGAGGTTATGTATATTTTCCAAAAATATAAATTGAATCAGTCTGGGGAACGTTGTCTCTTAGTTATCTTTTTCTTGCCACCTGAAAATACTCTTTCTCCTGCCGCTAATTTCTTTTACTTGTTCGTAGCCCTGTACAAGTGTCCTCCCGTTCACTCACACGAGTTCTGCTTTTGGGAAGGCTGTTCCAAGCCCATGTGTTTGAGCATTAACTGCATCAGCACTTCATTGTAGCACAGAGTTGGAAAGAGGTATGTTCCTGGCTCTGGGTTGTGATCATCTATCAGAAGAGAAAATTGAATTGTCTTTTGGAAGAAGTTCGAAGACGCTGGCGTCTTCCCCCAGCATAGCTTTTCTTCTGCAAAACACAAATAAATCTTGCACGCAGGATGAGAGGATAGATTAGCTTCATCTCACTGCAAACCAGGAAATCAAGCAACATTGTTTCCAGCAGGAAGGTAAATTAGTAAAGGCTTTCAAGTGCAGAGAGTCTCCTCCAAGCTGGCTGCTGGAGGGAAGCAGTCCCGTATTTCTGGAGCTGTCAGTCCTGTCTCCACGGCCGGGTGCTGCCGTCAGGGGCAGACGGAGGCCTGCAGCTGATTTTGAGGGACTTTGTGGCCAGAGGCTTTTGGGGAGCTAATGAGGCCCCTCTCTGGTTAAAATGGGCAGACACTGGTATCACGCAAGGCTGCCCGACTTGGCACTTGTTTGCAGTACACGTCCGGGTCTTCCGCTGGAATTTTTGTTCCTAGAAACCGGGATGTGCAAAGATGCAGTTGATCTTTCCGGGGCTTTCCCCAAAGGCTCAAGCTGAATCTGTAAAAAAGATCATTACCTGAATGATGTGATTGGAGGGGACTCAGCATGGAAGCAGAAACTTTCGCATTCAGTAAATGTTCAGGGAATGGTTAGTTGGCAGGTCCTGCCACGTACAACTGCCTCCAACTGCGTACTGTTGCCACCCCTCTGAGTAAACATCAATTACTCCTTTACAAGGAAATCAAGGAGATAAACACCCTGAAACTTCCTACCTGTCTAGCGGCTCCTGGCAACCCTCTCCTCAGTCCTCCAGTTTTACTTTAACACACCTGCAACATTCTTACTAAAACAAAGAGCTTTAATAAAACAACTGTGTCCATGTGCCAGTAATTTCTTATTAAGGGATGATGGCTACTTCTCTGTCCGGATTGATGTATCTTTTCAGAAAACAGCTTGTCTGAAAGCAGATAAATTTTGATCTGATTTTGGATATAATTCTAGTCCACTTTTTGCTTGTCTTTTCCCTAGTCTTTTGCTTTCCATGCCTACAGCTACACAGTACAGATACTGTTGAGATGCTGATGTTAAAAAATATGGGTGATGCTGTTATTTTATTTGCTGTTCTCCTTCAAAGCTGATTTTTGTTTGTAGCTCTTTGTACTATATATTTAACAGTATCAGTTCACACAGGATTTTGCAAGTAGAACTCAGTGCTGGAAAGTATCTTGTAGCATCGGTTTGGGTTTTCATAGTTTCAGTCTGAGGAGCCATCTAATCATAGTACTGCTATTTAAAAGAATATCACAGTTTCGATCCAGTTGAAAAGGCTCTGAGGCACTGAAATAACTATAACTTGTAGGAGGAATTTCAAAGAGTTAAAAAATCCCCTTGCCTGCCTGCATGCAGCAGATCACATCTGACTGTGTGGAAGGATGCAGGAAGCAGGACTCTTTGAACACCTAATCCCTAATTGGTTTCTCATCACGGGATTAAGCAGCACACAATTGGTCTCCACACCCACAGAACCGGTTCTGGAAGCAGATATTAATTCAGTCACAGACTTAACTATCTTTCCCAGGCTGGTGTCACTCGTGTGTCCTGGCTGACAAAACCTTAGTAAGCCTCTTCATTTCAAGGAGAATGTTACAAAGCCATCAGCAGCACATGCATGTTAATTAGCAATGGACTTTATCGGGGAGTTCCCACAAAATCCCAATTAAAGCAGTGATGAATCAAGTCCAGTGAGTAGTACCATACTCAGGGATGCTGTTTCCCAACACTGAGCAGATGAGGGCAGAACCAGGCTCTAGAGGATGTGTTTTGGTAGCTGAGGGCTTGGTCACTATAATAAACAAAATTTATTTGCTGAGACATTTGTTGGACAGGGATCTTAGTCATTATCCTGCTACAAAAAGCTGCCCTGGAACAGAAACTATTGCACAGCCTTAGCTAGAGAGCTGCTTCCACTCCTGCTCAAATACTTCATGTTTCCCCAGTCCTTTCCATTTGGAAGACAGTTATAAGCTCTAGTGCACAGCTCACTCCCAAATGAGCGATAGGGACTATCAGCAGATATAAATGGGCACTGTCAGCACAATTTCATAAGAGAGATAACTGAGTGAAAGACAGTATGCTGTTTGTTCAAGACCCAAAAAGCAACCAGTGTTACCACCAGAAAACTGATAGTCAGGCCACAGTAGTTGGGCTGCTGGGTTCAGCCTCTTCCGCGTGCAATGTGTTTTCCTCTTTCAAACAGCGCATTTTTCTTAAATGTGAAATTCAGCACTTGGCATTGCAAAACATCTGTAAGCTCATCCAAACTTCTTCCCCTTGTCCCCTGAAATTTCTGTTTCCAGCTGCATATTGTGTGTCTGCCCATTATTTAGGAGGCTGCTTCTGGGCTGTACCACTCTCCTAAATTGTTGAAAATTACTTGACTACCCTGCCTGGGCTTGTGCCCTCCTTTTTCCAGGTTCCTGAATGGGACTGGGCCCTGGCAGCTGTCACCCTGGGACTGGGTGGCAGGAAATGCTTTCGGATTGCGTTATTTTAAAGAGCAGAGTGTCACTGTTTCATGCAGTTCTTCAGTAGAGACTGTTTTTCTGGTTAGAATTTGTTTATTCAGTAATTTTTTGTGTATTCGAGTGGCAGGAGAAGGAAATGGTAAGATACAGGTATAATTTATGTTATAGACATTTACAGACCTATAACTTAAATTATAGATTATATATATAGTCTTTAATAATAATAATTATATACAAATTATAGTACTGGAGTTAGGTGCAACATAAGTAGAATTGACATACAGATTATTAAATCCTTGCTCCATTGAATTTGCTTGATTTTGCCATTGAGTGCAATGGGCCAGAGGTTGTACCTAAAGCATTGGCTTCTGTTGCTTAGACTAGTCACACTGGGGAGCCAGCTGCTGCAAGTTGCTACTGTTCCCCCGTGGGTGTATGTTGATAAAGCAGAGGATGCAGTCCTAGAAGTCAAGAGTTTGTGAGGGCTTTCCCGCAGAGCAGGTCTGAGAGCATCTCTGTGGCCACATTGCTGTACAAGGACTCTTGTGATGGAGGCTGGGCATCAGCATCACAGGAGCCCAGCCCTGCGGCGTGGGAGCAGCCAGCTGCCCCTTCCCCTGCTCACCTAACCACGCTGCGGGCTGCTTCTAAAAAAGGTCCCCACAGGGTGTTGTGAGAACTCATTAAGTAGTTTGTCAAGCATTAAGAGACTCCTGGATCAGAGGAGCAGTTGTAAAGGCACAGCGTAATTAAAGCACGGCTTTCTTCATTACGTGTTATTAGCAGGGTTATCCATCACATGTTCTGCACTTTGTAGTTATTAATTGTTATCTCGTGGTCACATGTGAGAAGATGCTGTGTGGTCTGAGGGTGGCAGGCACCGTGGCCGTGGCGGGCAGGGTGAGGTGTAAGGCTTCAGTGTCTCCTCCAGGGCAGAAGTCCTCTACGCTGCTTTCTGCCCCTACCCTTTCATTCCCTCTTTAGCAGCTCTTCCCACCCCTGGCGCTGAGAGGACAGAGGGGTAGCATCACCCACCTTCCCTGCTGACCCACTCGGGGTCCTGGGAGAGGAGAGTGAAGAGAGATTAAAACTTATTGTGAAGCTGCATTAAGTTAAGATTTTCACATTCCCATGCATTTCGCTTTGCCTATTACGTTGTTATTTTCAAGTTAAGAAGGGCAGGCCCACACGGAGGACATGTGGTCGGCATGCTGGGTTGTTCGTGCAGATGCTATAGCTCTTGCAGCGATTTTTTGTTGCATTGTGTTTGTCTGTGTGGAGCGAACAGCTAACAGGGGACGTACAAGTACTCTCGGGATGCATTTGTGCTGGCTGAGCCACTCTCACGTCACAAAGCTGCGAGTGAGTTGGACAGGTTGTTCTTCATCCTTACCAACATAAATGTCATCCTGCAAAACCACAGTGGAGTTTGCACCATGAAAGAGATAAAAGCTACTTTAAAGCGTTTTAGAGGGTGCTGAGGGTGGGGGTGTTGGGGTTTTTTTGGGTAAATGTTCTTGGTCCCACAGATCAGGAAGTCAACGAGATTACTTACGTGCTGTCTGAAGACACAGAATCTTCAAAGCGTGGTGAGCAAAACATTTTAATCAGGACAAGCAAGTCTTCTCTTGAGACTAAATGGGCGCCACCGGCAACCAGGGTGCCACCATCCAGCCGTGCCTTCCGTCTATCCGCAGCATGTTCAACCCCTTTTCCTTGCTCCCCAGTACCCCCTAGCCCCTTACCCTCGCATGCAGCCATCTTGCAGTCACACCGAGGGTCATTTTTTCCCCTGATGGACTAGGGTCATGGGGAGCTTTGCTCTTTCATTTAGGCCAGCTGGGAGAGTAGCTGAATGGTGCATGATGGAGGAAGGGGTATCTTGCTCTTCTTAAAGAGGCTGCATGCGTTTGGCCTTGGGAACGTAGTAAAAAGTGCATCCACTCATTAGGAAGCCAGAAAGCAACGGGCATGCCTAGGGAGAAACCTTTTTGTTCAGGTAGGTACCTCTGTTGACAGTATGGGCTGTCTCAGTGCCTGTGCTGCTGTGCATAGTAAGGCATGGAAGCTGGAATTGGGGAAGGGAAGGAGAACAAGCTTTTTGGATTACATATTGGGGTTCAGTGGGCAGAAGAATTAGTGAACACTATTTCTCTGTGGCTTTGTCTAATATGGTGTAGCTCTAACACTAGTTTTTCTTGAGGGCTGGCTATACATAGTTCCTTTTTCCTGCCTGTCTTTGTTGATATCCAGTATGGTTTGGGTTCACTCTGCAGCCTTGCTTTTTGTTGGAACATTAATTTTCTTCTCTCTCCTACCCAGTCATCTATTCTCATGGTAATTGTGGTAACAATGTATATGGAGGCTTCTGCCATTCTGTCAGAATGGGCTGAAATTGAAAAATGGATTCAAAAGGTACTGGGGAGAAAAAGAGCAGGGATGAACAAAGAGACTCTCAGAGAGAGAGAGAACAAGTGCAGAATTGCCCTATTACTTTAGGAAACAGGGTAGAAGCAGTGTCATGGAGTTAATATCAGGAACCAAATTCATGCTGAAGGTGCAGAGCATTTTATTTTATTTTATTTTATTTTATTTTATTTTATTTTATTTTATTTTATTTATGTTAAAGCAAATGCATTTTATTCCAAGTTTTGCTCTTTACTCTGTAGTGGCAAGGTTTTTGTGTAATGTCTCACTGTTGTTATGTACCCAGTGTGGGTCCATTTATGCCTGGGGGCTAGGCTGTCTGGATTGAGGAGCACCTGGCTGGAGTATCCCATAGCTCTATAGTTGTCTGCAGGCCCACGTTTCCTTGCTCTGAAACACAGGAGAAGGGTGGGCAGACACGCGTCCCCCATTGCAGAGACACACCAGACACCTGGAGCAGTGGGGATGCACTCCCTCACGCAGTTTGCATGGATTGTTGTACCTACTCCTAGCTACCAGCATCTTGAAAGGCGGCTGGGGCACGCGGTTATCCAGCCACACAAATACAGTTTTGTGATTTGGTCAAATGGCTGAAAGCAAGCTTGTGGTATTTGTGAGGCTGCCAGTCTTGCCAAAGTCAGCCAGAGCAATCAGCCAAATCAGAGCGGTAACGCACCTTTTGTTACATAACTAGCAAGGCAATTTTATAATTTAGTATGTGAAATGCTGATGGCATTTATTATGTCAATTAGGATGAGCACATATTTAGGAAGCACTTTAGGAGTCAATCATAATTGCTCACATAGTCTGGCTTCAGCCACATGATTGACTTCCTTTGCGCAGGTGAACCGTGTGCCTTTGAGAAGCAGTTACCCGCAGCCTGCCCATTTTGCTACAACTCATCTTCGCACTTGGAGTCTGAGCTTGTAGTTCTGGCATAAGCTGTTGGTCCAAGTCTGGGTTTACTGAGCTTTGAAAAAACCAAGAAACAGAAATTATTACCTCAACCAACATGGTGTTTGGCAACTAGAGGCATGCCAGCAACAAGTCTTCTCAGAAATACTACCTTCTGCTAAGGTGAGTTCATTCATAGGACGTGTTCCTTGTAGCGTGGGTAGGTTAACCTGTGGATACGTACTGTCTTATTCAAATCTTCTCTTCACTCAAATCTTGTCCAGCTGTTCCTAATATTCTCAAACTACTTCTGGGCTGATTTTTTTCATTTTAACATGCTGAGTAAAGTTTTGTATCCATGAAATCATCAGAAGGAGAAATTCAGGTTTGTGTGGGTGTGCAAAAGAGAGACAAAAAAGCAGAATATATTTCCTTACATTCCTAACAGATGTTTCAGATACATAATTCCACAATAAAAAACTTTTTCCAGCATTGGTTTATTCTGTAAATTCCAGCATAAGCCACAGAGAAAACAATTTTTTTCCCCCCAAATAATCTGGTTCTGGTTTTTGAAGTTATTGTGCATGCAGGCAGAGTATGACATTTCTGTTAGGTTTCACAGCTTGAGCTGCAACCTAAAAAGTCGGGGTTATTCACCTACTGTATGGTACTGTTGGATTTTTCTATTCAGTTGGAAATGCCTTTCATCACTAAAGGCTCTGTGAAGTGCTTTGATTTTTATAAGCTCTGAGAAGGACTTTTGCACTAATAATAACTTTGGAAAACCAGCTGTCTTAAAGCTGGGGCCAGGCAGAGGAGAGGTTTTGGAGTTCTTGTTCGTTGTCTCAGAGACATTCTGTACTGACGTGCTGAACTTTTAAATACAATTATTTTTCTCTAAGAGCCAGCTCTAACAGTCTTTCCTATAATCTTAAAAGTCAAGCTGAATTCTTATCTGCTAAATTGATATCTCCAGGATCCCCGACTCTTCTCCAGCTACTGACTTTTTACCTGGAGGTATGCATCTTGCCTCTGCCCATAACAGATCTTTGTTGGAGACAGTCTACTACTGATTACACCTCAGGCAGAAAGAAAATGTTGTGACTTTTCTATAGGTAGAACAGATTTAAAAATAAGGGGGAGGGGGAAAAAAGAGAGAGAAAGACACACAGAGGAGGAACGCTGGTCCTAAGATGATAAGGTTTTAGGCACCTTAGTGTTTTATAACCTTCCTTTGAATAAAGTTTCAAATCTAGGCAGACTGACTCACGCCTTTGGCCTCAGGTGCAGCTATGCCAAGGTTGGTGCAAATTATTATATGATGTTTTTTAGCCAAATCTTTGGAATGTGAATCACTGTCTTTTTGGATGGAAAATACTGTGTAATAGGTATTACTGGAGTATGGGTCACTCTAGAATGTTTTCCACAACTGTTGTCTAGTATCGTGAAACAAACAGGCTGCCCAATGGCCTCCAAAATAAGTACTACCTTGAACAGTAAAGTCAGTGTAATCTACAAAAAACTTCAGTCAGAGAGAAGCAGTTAGTGGTACAACACACAGTAACGGGAAAGCTGGGAGGCCTGCTACCAGAAAAGGCAGTTTGGTGAAAGATAATAAATTAAAACAGCGTTAAAATTTCTCTAACTAATGTGTAAGCATTCAGCCTGATGTCTCATTATAAAACCCTGAATATGAAATAGGTGGAGTGATTTTGTAACCTGGATTCTCACAGGACCAGTAAGGGCTATGCTCTCCTGAGTATTGTCACAGCTAATCCTGCATAACCTGAGGGTTTTGAGCTTTTGCTAGAGGGTGAAGGAGGACCTCTGCTCCCTCCTGGCTGCGTTCCACTCTTCTCCTCAGTGTGGGTGAGCCACTAGATGGGGACAATGCCCACATCTCCTGACCTGCCCGAGTCTAGCCACTGGCAGCTGGGCTAAGGCTTCATTAAAGAGTTAATTCTGTGACTGTGAAAGGTGCCAAGTCTCCTAGCAATTTTATGTGGGTATTTTTTAACACTAATAAGCAAGATGGCAGTCTGGGCTCTCAGCAAAACAAGCTGAGTATCAGGAAAGGCAGATGTTGGTTGCAGCATGCTCACAGCTAGTGTGGTGAAAGGAAGGCCAGGTAAAAGCGCCTCCAGAAGAATAATGAGCTTCTAACTTTACTTAGCAGCTGGCAATGCTGCTGTCAGGGAGCAGTTTCCTTTCATGCCTGCAGACCAGCCCCTCTGGCCATACAGCGCCATGCTGAACCTCATTAAAGGATGGCCACGACTCATTTAGAGGTGCGCATTCACAGGAGATAACAGCCCATGCAGGGGCTGGGGGAAGAATGCAGCGTGCCTTTGATATCACAGTCCGGCTGAGAAGAGCATGACAGTTCTGTTGGTAGTACCTCTACTTCTTATGGGGTTGTGCGGCAGAGAAACAGGGCATGAAAAGGCATCCCCTTTAATCAGCGGATGTAGGATTTGTTATGCACATGCTTAGAGTCCAAAAATAAAACAGGAGCATTAACAAAATGTGTTGCTTAAATACAAAAAAACCAAAACAAAACATAAACAACTAATATTTAGCGATCTTACTGTACTATTGAGAATCCATTTTCCCTTTGCATGCTGGCCACCCTTTCCCTTGACTCTGAGGATTTCATTATCCCCAAGGCGTGCTACTTCAGAGCAACTGGCACTAAATTCCTCTATCTGTTTTGCAGCTCATCTGTGTCACTCCTTCATTTTCCAGTGACGCCCGTTCGCTGGCTTGTCTTTCACCATTTGGCATTTAAGCCAGTTGCTGCCCTTCCAGGCTCCACATCACTGTTTCTCTGGCCTTTAGGCATCTGTTTATTCCTTCCTGTGTTAGCTGCTTCCTCACTATCTTTCGTCCCTTAAGTCTTTCTCTTTTAGCCTTCATTGCTCATTTTTTGCTACCTGAAGCTTCTTCTGTTTTGTGCCACACTACTTCCAAGTGCAGCCTCCTGAACTGCTGGGTTAATATTTGACAGTGTGGCTGGGCAGAGGCGGTGGGGCTTTGCCACTGCTTGCTGAGCCCTCCTTTTGCCACACTGCTGCCAGTAACTGTGATGGTAAGTCAGGATTTAAGCTTACTGTTGCTTAAATGCTTCACTGGGGTGGGACAACTATGGGCTTGGCTGTGCAAGGAGATGAAAGGCTTTCTCTCTACCTACTCTCCATGTTTACTGCCCATGCTTTTTGTCTGGGTTTGTTTTGTTGTTCTCTTAAACGCTTCCAGTGGCTGCAAATTCTTAAGCAGTGAAGACCCGTAAGATGCAAACTCCTTCAAATAGGTGCAGCCTGTTGGGTAACTTGTAAAAAAAATGTGTTACCATGATACTGGCTTTCACTGTGGACACAGCCCTGGGGGTTATTTCATGCCCTGATGTGACCATTCTCATTCCAGCTTGTGGCTGAAAGCTTGGCAATATGGATATCCAGGATGACACTGTTCTTCCTTCATCATTTACGCCGTATCCCTGTGCTTCAGCTCTGTGCCTTGGGCGGGAGCTTGACTTACTGCAGTGTCACAACACTGTGAAATTCTTACAAATCAATATTTAATTGTATTTATCTAAGCCAAGCTGTGCTCGGTGCTGTACAATTATGCTAAATCTAGGACCCAAGTTGTTGAAAACTTCCTGCACAGCAGCGAAGCGGCAAACGCTGGCATTGTCTTCTTGGGCATGGCACCACCACCACCTCTAAAAGCTCCTCCTGCCAATCATCCATGCAGCAACCGGTCCCTGTAAATACAGCTCTTGCTGTGAGCCAGTGTGAGACTGCCAAGGTGACATCCTCACCCTGCTGAGGTTGCCAGTGATGTTGACACCAGCTGCAGATGGACGTAGGATTCCTACCCCCTCCTTTCCTCTCTTCTCCTCCCCCAAGCACGGGCCTCGAAGGAGAGACGCAATGGGTAATAATTGCCTTTTTTCACTTAGCTGTGGTTTACCGTCTACCTGTACAAGGTTCCTTGCTCAAAGTGTATTTTATGATTCACAGTTAATAGAAAAAGTAGCAGTACGTGCTGGTTATCAGCAGATCAATTTTAAATCCCCTTTTCCCTCTCTTCTACATTGTTCAAGAGGAACCATTAGCACAGCTTAACACCAAGACTTAAGCTTCCTAAAAGGACATAAAATTAATTACATGGCTTGTTATGACAGCGCATAGATGTTACAAATACAAATGACTGCAAACATTGCAAACAACGTCTACCTCTGACTGAATCTGTGCAACAACTCCATCTCACACCCTCTGTGCTAACTCCTGTGGTGGTATAATCACCTCCCAAAGACAGGCAGCAATCATTTCATTGCTTGATATGTCCAGCAATTTAAGAAGGTTCATCGTGGGTTAACATGGACCAGCTTAGCCAGAAAAGGCTGATAGATTTTTTTTGGTCAGAATTTATGTTATTATCCTGTCTAAATTTTCTAAATAACAGAGGCCATAGGACTTGAATTAAGTCCTCCTAAAAATTCAATGCCTGTTACTAATTAATATGGATGTTTTTGTTTTCCTGTGCTGTAGCAAGTATTTGTAATTTATGTACACATTGTAAAGTTCAGGTACAGCTCCCCACACCTACACTTTTTCACTAGCAATGCATTATTAGCATGTCAGGTTCATAAAGAGTATCCATAATGTGGCCAGGACAGTCTGGCGTTGCGTCCGCTGGGGCTTCTCTCATCATTTTTGCTGCAGCAGAGCATGGCCTCAGGGCAGCAATGCCTCTCTTTCTCCATTGTCATTGTGGAAATAATTGTAGTCACTTCAGAGCTGTAGCACCGTTTCCAGTTGTACCTAATTTGTATCAGGGGAGTTGATGCGTTGTGCATGTGGGAGCGGTACTTTCAGGGTTAGGGCATGAGGCTGGGAGGGGGCCATTCAGATGCCCATGCTCCTGTTCCTGCAGGCTGCTCCTGCCTCAGAGCAGGGCTTTGGGTCCAGCTTTCTCGCTGGTGGGAGCCGTGCGTTGGGTCTCCTGCCAGCAGGAAGCAAGAGTTTCTGTCCTTGGGAACATCCGTGAGGCAACAAAATGTTGGGGTTGGCCATATTCTGGTGCATGGTGCCTGGGGAGAGTACCCACGTGGGTCCACCTGTGTGTGCTGGTACAAGAGGACGTGGCAGGAGAGTGGAGAAACAGCATGATATCGCCTGCCCCCCTTGGTTGCCTCGGGTGCAAGGCATTTCAAAAATGTCAGAAAGAACAAAGTTCATAAAGTAATGCTATTTTTGTCATGCTTTATTGATTTCTAATTCATTTTATGGCTATTTTTAAAGCCACAATCCCACAAATTCCCAAGCTGCATATTGCCATTCCTGGAAGCGGCCTTGTTGACTTCGGATGGGCTCCCTGCATGAGCAAGGGATGCAGAGATCAGCCAAACGCTCTCCCTCTCACTCTGCGAAACACAGCTACTGGTAGATCAAACACCAGCTCGCGGCCACCCCACTTTGTTGAGAAGTTGGCTAAGACCTGCCTACCAGGAGTCACTTGCGGTGCCCAAACAGTCCCCACCTCAGCCTCATGATCATCTTTTCTCTTGTTTCATTTTGCTGTGTGTCACCTTAATGGGACTAAATAATACTGGTTTTAATTCCTATATTAAGATAGCAGGAAGAGCTGTTTTCTGCCCTATAGAAAGATGTTCATTTCTTCACAAAGAGCTCTTCATAAAGGTCTAGTGAATATTTTTACAAAAGGAAAGATTTGCCGCAGTATAGAGTATTTTAAATACTTGCAAGAATTCTAGTAGGTGATGATTTTAATTCAAATGAAGCTACTGCTAATCAGGAGACAGTGCTTATGCAGAACTTAGTCTTGCAAGCAAAAAATAATATTATACAGCCACTTAGCATAATTGCTACAACAGAATAGGATCTAGCAAAGCATTAAAGTGAATGTTTGACATTTAAGCATCTGGTTAGAGTTAGTGGGGCTATCATTATACCTTTATGTCAGAAAACCCCTGCCATGTTAAAGTTTAATTTCTCAGGTTTAGAGCCCATGAGCTTTGCACAAAAATAAGGTTTTATTTTATATGAAAATGTGCTCTGTCATAGTCAGATTTTTTTTTACTTTTTCCCTCATTTGCCCTCAAACATGGGTGTCTGAGGCTGACACATTGTCTCAGCAAATTAAGTCAAGCTGGAAAGAAGGGTACAGTGTTATGGCAGAGCAGCAAATAAGATTTACATTTGCAAGGAAGAGTAGTAATTAGGCCATTGCATATTTTATATATTCATGTTTATTTTCAAAGCAGTATATCAAAATACATGTAGATGTAATGAGACATAAGTGGTCCAACGATCAGTTGGGGTTCATCAAGTGAAAACTACAAATTCCTCTTCAGTTTTGCTGCCACCCACAGAGTTTACATCTTTAAAATACCAGCAGGCAGGTGCTCTGGCCGGAGCTAATTGGGTCTGTAGTTAGGGAGATACTGGGTTTCTGTAATACAAATTATGAAGGGAATAGGCCTAATTTTGAGTGATACAGTACTTGGCATTGTGTTGTGGACTTCACTTCGGTGTGTGAGGTATTTGGTGCTTTGGGAAGTAAAATGAAGTTTTGAGGTGGCTATGTTGGTGCAGATGGTTATAACTGCTTGACCTGAGGCATCCAGAGCAGTGCCATGGGGGGATAAGCAGACAGGCTTTGAATGCAGGGTCCCAGGTCCCTGAAACAAGATAGTGAAGATCTGAACTCTCCCCAAAGTACATTCTTGCTCTCTGTAATGCCATTGTGCACAATGTAAAAGATGGAGTCCTGCGTTCAATGGTTTTCAAAATCGGAGAGATCCATTGCTGCTGTGGGACGAGGATGGTCTAGAGGGTCCCAAGCTCTAAATCTTCATGACACCAAGAGTGTCCTCCCTCTGGCTGCGTGTGCCGTGTCTGTATACTGGTGTGTGTTAGGTGAAGTTGCTGGTCTCCCTCGCTGTGCTGAGCAGGCGGCTTGGGCAGTAACCATTATTCTTACCTTTATTTCTGCATACAGTCTTGCAATGTTTGCCTACACATGATGCTGCTTTTCCAGCAGAAGTAATGTGACCACAAAATCAGCTGACTGGAACTGCAATTATATGCTAATTTAAGGTTTTCAAGCATTAAATGCCTGTAGTAGTCTTCCTATTTTCATAGCTTTCTTTACAATGAGAGTAATTTTGTACACTGAGTTAGATTTAAAAGAAAAGAAGTCCCTGGAGTTAACTCTCTCTTTTTAAAATTTTTTTCAGTTCTTTGCTTCACCCTCCTATCCCAAAGATGCAATCCTTCCCTAAAACCTGCTAGAGTACTTCATATCCAGATGCATACTGTAAGTATGGTAAGAGAAAACAATCCAGGTCATAACCCTTTGGCTTTCTTCCCCACAGATCTGATGGCACACAAGCCTTGCTGCAGCTCTCATGAATAGAAAACAGGTCGGGTATTTCCGTCTGCCCTCTTTTGAATTGCATCAATTCTGATTATGAGCCAGAAAGAAGAAATGGAGGATAGCTCCCCACCACTCTGTGTCACCTGCGGCCAAGCACATTTACCGGAAGAAAACCACTTGTACAGCTACACCGAAGAAGTAGATGATGATCTGATATGCCACATTTGCCTGCAACCTTTGCTTCAGCCATTAGACACGCTCTGCGGTCACACCTTCTGCACAGCCTGCCTTACGAACTTCCTCGTGGAAAAGGACTTCTGCCCCATGGACCGCAAGCTTGTGATTCTCCAGACGTGCAGGAAGTCCAGCATACTAGTGAATAACCTCCTGGACAAGCTAATGGTTAGCTGCCCTTTCACAGAACACTGCTCAGAGGTCGTGCAACGCGGTCACCTCGAACAGCATTTCCAAACCCAGTAAGCTGTTGTTCATAAACCCTTTTTTCTCTCTTTTTCTTAAAGAGAGGAAAAAATACCTTCAATGAGTGCTGATCAAAATAGTCAATTAATATAAAGAAAGATTTATAGATTTCAGTCCCAATGAATGCCTACAGTATCATGAATCTAGAGCTGAATTTAGTCATTTATTTGACAATATCTCTTTTTTTTAGAACCAAATGCATTCAAGGTACTTCATACTGTTGTTAACAGTTCTGGGCAGATACCTTGTGGTTAGCTGCATAATGGAAGTGTGTATTTAGTCATCTGAAGAGATCTGTGAGTTTTGGGAAGCTGAGCTATCATAAATATTTAGAAGTACATTAAGGGTTTTATAATTGTCCTTTCTTCAATTCTTTTTTGAATCGTAAATGACCTATATGAGAAGTAGAGCAAAAAATATTCTGGTATTGGTCTTTGGAGCCGAGCGCTCCTTTCTTCCAGGTGAGCACTTGCCCGTGCACCGCACTGTGGGGCTCACAGAGCCCTGGCTTCTCCAACGTGGTATGGAACAGCTCCCTGGCTGGACTCCCCCTCCAGGCTTACCTCTCCTGATGGCCAGGACACCCTCTCTTTGCCTCCGGGAGAGACATCTCCATGCTCCAGAGGAGCAGTTTGGTTCCTCTGCAAGGAGAGAACTGGTGACGGATGATCCTCTGTTTTGCAGGGTAAAAGCATGTACTGCTGCTTTTGTCTTGCATCTTTTGTCTTTTGAAAGGAAGGCAGAAGAGTAAAGAGGTACATTCAGGGCTGTGATTTCTGACGGCAGACAAATGCTTGGCATAGTCCAGGTAACAGCACCTCGGATTTGAGGAGTTGTGGGGTCTAAGAGATGCCCTTTTTTGTGGCCTGTATCTGTTGTCCAGTGAAATGACTTCCCCTGTGGTTTGCAGGTGTGAGTCATGTTCCTAGGTGTGTGCTTCTGCCTGTGCGTTGTGGAGGAAGCCCTGAGCAACCAGTGCAAGGCTGCAGACTGCTGCTGAGGGCACATTCCTGCACAGACATGGTAATGCTGAGGATCAGAGCATCCTTGGTGAGCAGGCTGGTGAGCCGGAGCATAGACATGTGTTCACATGGCTGCAGGCTCCTGCGTCTTGAAGCCCATAACTGGAAATGGCTCTGCAGCCTGCCATTCAAACACATCCCTATTTAAACTGGAGATGGCATTTTCTAAAGCACCTGGATTCTCATGAGGAATTTATTCACTGAAGATATTCATTGAAGTTATGGTGGTTTAACCAACAAAAATATGACCATTTTGCATTACTAACATTGAAAAAACCCATTAGCAATAAACCACTTGCAGAGGGTAAAAGCCCACTTTTCACATGCTAGAGGCATGTGGATTTGGGTGCCCTTGGCCCACCCAGTTCGGGACCTGGCTTTCCCTGTTGAGGGTGCTGCTGTCTCATGGCATAAGAGGCGGTGGCAGCAGCCTCCAGCCCAGGCCAGCGGTGCACTGCAAGGTTAGCTTTCTGCTGCTAAGGGATAAAATTAGCAAAGTTACTTATAATTTTCTGCCTTTGGTCAGTACTTCTCTGACATGCCTCAAATACAGATTTCAATAGTAATGCAGGTAAAGGGACTGACGGTCTGCTGTGAGCTGCTGTCACTGAGATTATGTTTCTCTACAGATTCCAGCCACAAAATCTTGATCCCCTAGTGCAAATACCCTTTCCCTTTGCTATACATATAGCTGACTTTAATGTATTCTAGATCCTCCTTTTTGTCTTCATTTTTTTGAGATGATGGAGCTGTGGCCATAAAACTAGCAGGAAAACCCCCCTCACACAATGAACAAGCAAATTGGAATTTTGGTTTTTTACACAGAAGCCACATAACTACCACAATTCCTGATTTCTAGTGTCGACTCTCCTACATGGACATGTACAAGTCTACATGGGCTGGGCGGCTGCTTCCTTGCCCCTCATGACACAAATTTTCCTTCCTTAGGATGGTTTGGAGGGCTGAGTTACCTTAAGGCCAAAGGGCAGAGGCAGGGCAGTAGGAAATCATAGGGAACCTTTGCTGATGGGAATTTCAGCTTCCCAGGGGGTGGGTAGTGCAGCCTCACTGCCATTCCCACCCGAGGCAAGAATTAGGAGGGAACTTTCCGAGTGACCCATAAGGGGGACTTCTGCAACCTTGTGCTTGCACTGTGCAGTACCTTTATGGTTTTTTGAGCACAGTGTTATTAATTATTGCCAAAGGTATCTTATGCCTCTGCTTAACTTGATTCTCAGAAATGCAGAAACCTCCCTTGCCATCCCACCTCCAACTCATGGCAGGGCGGGAGAGGAGAAGGGCATTGTGCTCCTCAGGCACAGGCTCCAGCATGCCCAGGCACAGAGCAGACCGAGCTGATGTTGTTCTCTTTAACTCCAGTGAATCAATAGAGGGGAGAGAAAGTGTGCGACTTGGCTAATAAAAAAAATAAAATAATAATCATAAACAATCCGGTGCCTGCGGTGAGAACGGCTCAGAGCCCGTCTGAAGTCTCAACTGAACGTGATCTGTGTTCTCAGTGCATAAATTAAAGTAGACTCCGCTAGAGTCACCAGGGCAGTCGGCAGTCCTTGCATTTCTTGCATGATTCAGGCTCGGACCAATCCTGGATCTCAGAGAGAAAATGAAACCTTGGCCTGATCAGAGATGAGGTCACTGATGGGACAAGGTGAGTTTGCTATTTTATGCTTTGTAGTTGATGAGGGAACTTTATTTTTTTTTAAATGCCGGTTACCACGGAGTAGTCTATTAAAAGCATCCTTATTTAAAATGTTTGCTCTTGCATCCTTCAAAAAAAAAAAAAAAACAAAAAAACCCAAACAAGAAGAGGCATGTCCTTGGATTATTACATGATTTATGTTTGTACAAAAACATCTGACTGGATTTGGGGAATTCAGACTGAGATGCAAACAGCCAGCAGTTGGCTGTGATCTTTTGTGGTGTTTTACTTTAAAAAGGTGTGGTCTTCTGATATCGCCTGCTTTAAAACTCCACGGGGGGCATTTTTTTCCCCCCTTGTCAGACAGCTACACCCTTCCGTGATGCAGTTTAGCTCGTAACCCATCTGCTTGTGGGCAGTGATGTAAACGTACCAGCTGCCTCTGAAGAACCACTCTGAATCCTGCAGGAGGCAGGTCTCTTCCCTGAGCATCGCTCTCCTCTGCAGCATAAGTCACTGTCTCGCCAACCATGCTGTGCTGTCCCTAAACCCTCACATCTACCCATCTGAGAGTGAGATCGAGTAATCCTCTTACAGGTCGATGATTTTTGCAGTGTAGCTTCGTTTAAGGGATTTAAGCTCGATTCATAATGTGCTACCATTGCGTTGAAATGGAAAGGCTCGCTTAGAAGGGGCTTGGCTGGCACAAAAGCTTCACGTTGTGTGTCCCACCAGCACAGAGAGACGGTGGGAAGGAGGAAACCTAGCAGCAGTGCCAGCCCTGCACTGAAAATGAAGGCTCTCCTGTTACTGGTCCTACCTTGGCTAAGTCCTGCAAACTACATAGACAATGTGGGCAACCTGCACTTCTTGTACTCCGAGCTGTGAGTACGCACAGTCGCGCCGGCGTCGTGCTCTCTGTCTGTCTGTCTCACCCGAGCGGCGGGAAGGGGGTCACCACGAGCATTTTGGGGGGGTCTGTCTGTCTGCCTGTGTGTCTGTGCGTGTGCGTACGTGCGAAGAAAATCCTGCAACGTCTTGCCAACAGCTTCAAACCTCGCTGCGAACTAGCTGCTTCCCATCCGGAGGGCTAATAATAGCAGTATGTCCCCATTGCTTTCTGCTTTGGAAGAAGCTGAGACATACTGAGTGAAGCTGCCTTTTTCCTTATCAACTTGCTTTTCTGTGCCGATGTTTTTAGTGGTTGTTGGGTTCGGGTGTATATTTTCCATTTCTGAATCTGTGTCTTTTCTTTACTTTCCATAAATAGCTTTGCAAGGGAGCTAGGCACAGAGGAGGGCATCAGGATAGACACCCCTGGCAGAGTGCTCTCTGTGTGTACATGCATAATGTTCTGTGTGTAAAGCTGCATGCCTGTAGCAAAATGCTGAGAAGCCTTTCACCAGAAATAATTCACTTGAGACAGGAAAGAAATTTCCCATATTTGTGTTTTTGCCCACAGCGGAATGTTATTTTCTCTGTAACACATATTTAAATGTAGCAATCCATGCGTATATCTTCATGTCTTAAAAAAAAATCCCACCTCAGACAACCCCACAGCTGATCTTTCCAACCCATAAAACGTATATTCTATGGTATCATCTATAAATGATACTAGTTTAATTTGTGCTTGAATGTTATTGTACTAGTTAATAAGGCTTTTACGAATAGAAAGAGAGATTTGTTCCAGTATGTTTTAATTATGTTTGTGTTTTAACAAATTATGAACTCCAAGATCTTCCTTGAGATAGTGAATGAAATCGTTAATTCTGCTCAAAAATGAAAAATGACTGTATTGTGCCTACAGTGGGAATGTTTTAGTAACAGTTATGATTAGTACCAATGAGACTAATTTCCAAATGATTTTGTCTCTACTGTCAGACAAAAATAGCAATGTTTTGCAGAAATGCAAAGTCCCCTTTTGAAATTCTTGTGTGATATGCATGGCAACTATAAATAATTTAGTCATGCTGCGTACAACTGCTCGGGATTTTTGTATGCCAGAGGTGTTTTTAAACACTTAACAAATCTGGTGTTGAGGGTTGCAGCTATGCCCTCATTTTAATTTACTGGCATTTTGTTTAAGAACGTTAATTTAAAAAAACCCAACCAAACAAAAAACAGTTAAGCCAAGCAGGCTACAGGAGCAATCAAGCTCAAAACAGAGCAGATGAACACTTACAATGGAAACAATGGCATCTGGGACATCTAGTTTCCAGGAAAACAAACTGGTGAGATTAATCAGAGCACAGGCGCAGACGCAGACTACATGCTCTTCTTGGGGAATTCAGGTTCACTGATTCTCCCAGGGTAAAAGGCTACAACGTACGGTAGCTATTCGTCTCTTATTTATTTAGCCTTCTAACCCACAGGGATGTTAGTCTCGCTGGATGTCGGCAGAGGTTCTTAATGGAGTGGGTGTGGGCTGGGGCTTGGACGTGCATCTTCGGTTGTCAGCAATGGGAGGTGCACTTCCCCTCCCCGGTGCCCAGCCCTGGATGCTACCTGGCGCCAGGAGCCGGTGCTCAGGACCTCACATACCACTTCTTCTCTGGCTGGGGCAGCAGAAAGCAGGATTTGCTGGGGCTGACATCGTCCAAAAGGGCGCCAGGCAGTTTGATCTCATTTCAGGAATTTCTCCTCCTCCTCCGCGTGTATTTGGTGCCTCTGGCTGCTGCTGGATGCCGCACAAGACACTGACATACTAATCTGTGGGGTGGATTCAAGGTCCTCTCTAATAGCAGCAGTTGAAAGAGAAAGAGGAATATTGTTTTCAGTCCTGTTTAATCAGTTTATATGAAAGTTATGACCTACAGGTTGCTACTTTGGTCGCTCAGGCACTTGCATGCAGGACATGTTTCATGCAAAGTTTTGTGAGTGGGACAGCATGGGCACCGGCATTCAGGACAGCCTGGCACCTAGGGGCACAGGTTTACTGCCCCAACCCTTTTGTGCCCCAAAGCCCACAGAGGCAGCTTCATAAATCCTTCCCCGCAGGCAACTGAAAAGCCACCGCTGCGTGTAGCATATCTGACGGCTTGCCCCATGGCTTGAAACTAGACCGTAGCAAGCCGAAAATTTTTTTTTCATTATCACACTGTCTTTGGTTGCTGGCCACTACAAATACTGGCCTCAGTCAGGATTCATTATTTTGTTGGCTGGCAGCCACCAGAGATACCAGCCGAGGAGGAGGAGGGGGCCAACGGGGGTGCGAGCGGCAAGGGAAGAGCTGGAGGACCAGGGGGATGCAGTTACCGTCACTGGTGCCAGTGCAAGAGGAAGAATAAGGGCACTGGGATTCACGCTGCCCTCCCACTCATACAGTCCATCTCTTCCCTTCTACCCCATTCAAACAAAGTTAGGTTATTTGTGTTGCATTGCGGGGGTTTGCTTTAGTTCGAGGGCATTTTTTTTTTCATAAGAGCGGAACGGGCAGCTTGGGGAATAGGGATTACAGTATAGCCCAAAGCCCGTCCGGAGATGCAGGCTCAGGAATCCACCTAAGAAATAAAGAGGAGATTTTAGGAGAGTCCAAGAGGAGAAATGAAGTTGGGGAAAGGCTGTGTCAGACCTTTGCCCTTCAGCTGGGTGCCACGAGGGTAGAAAAGAGAGGTGTGTGGATGTGTTGTGGTGGGGCAGATGGGACAGATGTTGGGTGCAGCTATTTTTAGTTTTATATTAGCAGTCTGATAATTATAGGTATTCTCAGCAAGCAAATACATATCTCCTGACACTGTTGCCTGCACTAAAACCACTTCCCTGGCTGTTGCCTGTTGTCCCTGCCTTGCTCCCAGCAAAGATCTCAGCACAGATGCTCTTCTTGTCCTTGCTCTTAGCCAAATCTTGAAGAGCAGTCCGTGGTAAGCTGGAGTGCTCCCTCCTGAGGGGAAGCCCATGGAAACACCCGGCAGAAGGACAAGAGAAATCTGTGAAGTGTCCATCGAGGAACCTCTGGGAGGGAGTGGGATGTAGCCACACCAGCGCAATGGCTCTCGGCATCGTAAGGGTATGCATGGGTCTTGAGAAGACACCAGTCCAGGGTCCATGCCTTCTCCTTTATATCCCTGTAAAGCTGCTTCAACAGGCATCTGCTCTCTTTCTTTCTCATCTAAAATATCTTCAGAAAGGAAATACTTGCCCAAGCATTCTTTTGAATTGAGATATGTTATTCCCCTGGTTTAAACACAAGGTGTGTGGATGGAGAGAGGCAGCCTGTGGCCACTGCAGGAGGCTCTTCCAGGGGTGAAGAGCCAGTGGCACTGCTCACATCGAGGGATGCTGACCTCTATCGTTATCCCTCTCACTTCAAAGCAGGACCTGTGCAGTGGGGTATTTCTCAGTAGAAGCATTTTCTGCACTTTGACGTCAATGGGCCACTTAGAAATAAAATTATGAGGGGAAGGAGGATGCAAGACTAGGCAGTGAATAACCTCACCTTGTCCTTCTGAGGACCTCAGTCACATGGAAATTGTGGGGTGATTTCCAACCTAATCCCCCCTCGGCACGTGGCCGTGCTGACCGAGTGAGCACTTGGGAGGGTGCCGGGCATCGTGTGTGCTCAGCACAGGTCGAGCACTGGGGAGCCTGTGGCAGCCATGCTTGCTGGTGCTGCTTCCCTCCAAGGTTTAAACAGCTCCTGGCCTTAGTCACTGCTGGTAATCCACCAGCTAGACCCACCCCACTAATTTGAATCAAGGCTTTTTTTTTTTAAATCTATTGTTAGAGTGAAATGCACAACCTACTCCCACATGCGAAAAATTACTTCTTTTTTCTTACCTCTCTTGGGTTTTATGTGAAACAGTCAAAGGGATCTCACCAAATTAACTGGATCAAGTTTCCCCATATAACTTTCATATGATAACTACTCTCTTAAATTTCAAAACAGCACTTTGGGCTGGAATAGCCAGTAAAGTTTTGTTTCTCTGTTCATTCAATTTAAAAAGAAGGGATACAAGTGCCAGCTGTCTCCCAGTGTCCTTGGGCATGTCTTTTTTATGGTAAGCACAATTTAGGTCAAGATATTATGTGCGCCCTCCCGGCCCCCTGCCAGCACTGAGTTGAACCGTGCGGCCAACTTCTTTCAGTTCTGTTCAACTCGGTGGGGAAACTTGTGTCTGGCTTCAAGTCTGTCCTTGTGAAGTTAGCTGTATGGAGGCTGGGGATCACAGGGCACACATTATTCGTGACAAAATTGATAAGCCTGGAGCTCCTGTTGGGCTCATGTTTTAGTCCACTGCAAAAGCCACATCTTGGCCTCCTTACTCTGTGCAAAGCTGCGTGTATGGAAATCTGTGTCGGAGTTAAGCTGTGAGGTTAATTACAGCTGAACGTGTTGGAAAGCAAGGCTTGAATTGGAAAGATTCCTGAATGAAAATATAAATGAAATGTTTATAATATCTGCATTAAATAGCCAGGAGAAAGCACATTCTCATAAAATGCAGAGGGTCTTTTCCAGTGTACTAGAGTTGGATGCCTCTCAGGGAAAGCGGAACTAAGGTGACTTAAAGCAGAAAGGTGTGGGTGCCCGTTAGCTTCACTCCTATGCTACAGCCTCACAAAGGAGCCAGGATGGAAACGTGGCAAACTCTGAGATCTTGCATGGAAGCAAGAAAGCTGGTCTCTTCAGTTCCTGACTCTCCCTGTCTCCGATGTCCTCTTTGGGAAAGCTTCTGATCTGGGTATTATCTTACATCAAGCATGAGCAGGTACCGCTGCACAGGGGAGCAGCAGGCACTGAGCACTCTCAGGCTCCCTTTCTGTTTCTCCCCAAGCTCTCTGCAAGGGCAGCAGATCCTCCCAGGAGTTGTTCTTCCTTCAGATTTCTGGGATCTCTCCCAAAATTTCCAGCAACAGCTACTGTCACTTCCCCAGCCTGTCCCCTCCCTGCCTTGTGTCTGACCCCACTCCACCAGCTGCCCGGGCTCCTGACTGGCTCGTGCGCACAGTACCGAGTCTGTGGCAGGCTTTGGGACTCAGAGCCCACCGTCCCCAGCAGGTGTGCGAGATCCTCAGACTTCATGTTGGGAGGACGCTGCAGCCAGGGCTGAGTTTGGCTGCTGTGCTCTGTGGGTTTCTTGCAAACGAGCGAGGTAGGGTGCTGTTGTCAACACAAGTCCCCATTGTACCGATGACGTGCAAAGGGGGAGGCAGCGGCAAGGACTTAGGGAGCAAGCTGCAAACTGTCCCTCGTGCTGCCACAAGTCGTACTGATTGGGAGCATAACTGCCAGCCAGAGGAAGGAGTTTATGTGAGAATTTCAGTTTAGAAAGCAAAAGGTCATCTTCTTACACTCATCTTCGTATTCCCAGCCCTTAGAATTGCACAGTAAAGATTGAAATTTTAGTACGAGTATGGCCTGAATGCCCCCAAGCAGAACCCCATGTAGGTGAACTGCAAATATACTGTATTATTCCTAAAAGTATAGGAGTTGTAATCTAACTCATGGTGTTGAGGTGCCCAATATGAATTTTCTGAACACATCAAGTGTTGTATTCAGGAGCGTTTGATAGCTGCTAGCATAAGAGGTGCAGCAGAACGTAGTTGTTTCCGCTGACCACAACAATGCTTTGACCAAGGATAATTGCACTCTGCCAAACATGCAGTGTTTTCCCCTTAGCAGGACAGTGCGGTCTGGGTCTCTCCCCCGCCTTCTGCCACCCTCTCCCAGAGACAGTACTTTTCCCTGCCCGGGTTAGAGAGTGCTGCTTTTTCGTGGCATGAGTAAGTGTTACTGGTTAGCATCTTTTTCCCCAGTGCTGTGATTCTAGGTGCAGAAATAAATTTGTCTGGGACAGCTCCAGCAACCAAAAACCCTTTGAGAGCTTTAAGAATTTGTTGATTCTGCCTCGGAATTTTGTGTGTAATGAAAGTTGGCATTTCAGTTACACTTTGAGAAAGATCCTGCTTTATTCCTTCTGTGCATGCATGAAACTTGCCTCTACTCCATTCACAGCTACCTACAAACACTTGAGATCAGAATTAGACCTTTTCTTCTGCTGGCACATTTTCTCATGGCTGGAGCATTCTCCCACCTTTGGAAAAGGCTGACGTTGGCCAGTGTCAATCTCAACAAATACATTTTGTTGCCAAAAGCAAAACCTGAATCAGCCAAAAAAAGTGAAACCTTGCCAAGCTGGAAAGGCAATGTAATAATTATGGTTGGCAGAAAGGTTTCTTTTCATGAATGAGTTATGTCTCAGTTATGTCTGATTTTCATGTAGGCTGCTCATAAGAAATGTGTTTACATGCCTTGCCCATGTAATGGGAGCACAGAGGGGGCAAACCTTATCCCACTCAGAGGCTGGTTCTGGGATGGGGACCAGAGAGGGAAAGCACCAGCGTAGCCCTGGAGGGCCAATGGGGTAGGAGGAAGGAGTGAGGTGATGGGAGTTGCAGAAGGTTGATGGTTACTCACAAACAACAGCCTCTCATTTCTTGTCTGACATTAAGCCACACAGGCCATATGCTGCAAGTTTGGCTGACCTCTGCATCTCTCTGACAATTAACCTAGTTTAGCACTGGCACTGGCAGCGTGACAAGGATATTTTTCCTTGAGCTATTTCTCTGACAAATCTGGCAGAACTGGGCTGTCCTGCAACGCGAGGATAAACACTGCTCTTGCAGATCTCTTATGCCTGTCATAGCTTAAATCCTGCTCTGAATACTGGTCCTGAGATCAGCTGCAATGCAGCTCGTTTCACTGTAGGGAAGCAGACTAGTAGGTCTGAGGGATGTCTTGGGTTTTTTTTAACACTCTTGACCTTTTGGGGGAGCCTGCCTTCGAGGTCCCCGGACTACAGAGCAGCTGGCTGTGTTTCATGACCTTCTCCATGGGCAGAGCTATCGTTCAGGAACTAGAACTGATTTTCTGCATCTTGGCATGTGACTGCATGTCCAAGCTGCCCGCCCTGAGCCATGTAGTGGCTGGGTGCATGAGGATGCCAACAGCACAGGACACAAAAGCAGAGGTTTTATAGTAACATCACTGGCAATGTTGGACTAATAGCACGGCCTGTATGACAGCATAGATGTGGCTGCTTGGGGCTTCCTAATTCAAAAGGACAGTCCAGGCTGGTCCCTCTGTGTTGAACTGGTACCTCAGTGGAGGTATCTGTTAGTCAATGACATGTCATATGTCATGACTAAAACCCCCCCACCACCAAAGGATTCCTGGCCTGGAGCTGAACTCTGTTTTGGGATTAAGAACGTGAACTTTTTTTTAAACATCTTAGAAAGCTGAATTCACCCCTAGACCTCAGCAAAGCTGCAGCTGGTGAAGATCGAATTTAGGCAGTGAATCCTTGGGCTCTCTCTAGAACATGCTTTATCCATTCATATAATTTATTAATTGACAACAGATTCTGAATATAGATTGAAGCAAGTTCAGGAGCAACCTAATGAAATGGCTGGAGATTGCAACAGATGCTGTACAACTTTTACAGAAAAAAATGAACAGTGAAGCATCCATAACTTCTGCACATTATACTGTATGTCCTCCTGATATGAAGGAAAAGAGGCTGACTGTAACAGTGGGCAAGTCAAGCTATATTTCTAGGAAGTGTCTGTCTCCTTTCTGTTGAATTTCTGTTGGCAGCAACATCAAACAATTGATAAAGTCTTGTTCTTCTCACCAGTGCAGGCAGACAATCAGATTTGTAAAGATCACACATAGCATTGACTCTATCTGCTCGGGTATTCGTTCTCTCTTCTTTTTATCAAGACACTGAGCTGACTATCATGGATACCTAGGTGAGGAGGAAATAATCACTGTTGACTCCTCTGCCCTTGTGGAGTTGTCTTGCTCCATGACACTGCTGTGACACATGACATGAAGTCAGGTGAAGACAAGATGTTTGCAGTTGCTGGAGCCATGTTCATTTTTCATTTGCTCTTCTACTAACTCACTGCATATTATTTACCTGAATAATGTAAGATAAATTAATAACATTTCTTTAGTGATATAAATTTCAGCTACAAAATTGGATCATCAGTGTATTACTTTGGGATTTATTTTTCCCTCCTTGACTGTCTTGGAATCCCGCTAGCAGGAAGCAAGTGTTTTAGTCAGCAAGTCATTTCATGTGCACATATTGGGAAGCTTACACCTCTCTCTATATTATGCATTGCAGTCCCATCATTCACTAGGCAGTGTGTAATATATTCTTAATGTAGAATTTCAATAACTTAGTAACCTCTGAAATAGAGGACGAGGGGAATTTGTCATGCTCTAAAGATTGTATTTTCCTGTCTCCTCTGCAGAACTTAGTAAACTGATGAGATTAGTAGACTCGTTATGTTTTGTGTTTTACTGAGAACACAGTACTATTTTTGAAAACATAATTCAGGTATTTTCTCCTCCCGTATGTGATAAGCATTACTCTTATACATTATTTTTAACATTCAGTTAGCACTGGTGAATGTCCCACTGTTTTTAACTTTCCTTCCCATGTAAAATGAGTAGTGGAATGGTTTCATAGGAGCATCCGCAGGGGCCCCTTCACTTGTGGATTTTATAACTCAACGGTATGAAAGGCCAGAAAACATCCCATGTGGAGCAGGCTTTTATGGAGAGGAGATGGGCATGATTAACCAAATCTGCCCTGTGATCCACAGGAGACCACTGGAAGCAGAGAGTACACTGTGCTGCTGCTACTATATGAGGATGTGTAGGTTGATATGGATGAGCAAGGCTGTTTCACTTGATACGTATGAGCATCTCCTGCCAAGAGGCTAAATTACAGTCAGAAATAAGCGCTCTATATGAAGAGCACATGTTGCAATACAGCCCTTTGCCAAACAGGTTTTGCAATGGGAGCTGGAGTCCCAGAAGGTGGTTGGGACTTGCCCTTGTCAGCTCCCAAAGGAGCCTCGCCACTGGTTCTGGTTTAAATATTTGGCACATCTCTCCCTTGAGCTTTACTACCTGGTTTGTAACTACGGCAGGAAGATGGCACTGCTGGAGAAAGGATGAATACAGTTCTTTCCCAATGCAGTGTGTATACGCTGGTGTTTCTTTTTTGCTCTTGGCACTGCTGCAGTTACAGTTGTCATTGGGATCTGTTGTGGGGATGAGCACAGTTGAAAGTGCCAGTTGCTGCTAGTTTGCCCCAACCCAGACTGTGATGGAAATATTGATACTAGTAATATTAGTAAATCAGTCCACAAATGCTGAGAAGATCCTGCCATGGGGGCCCAGTGGTGGCTACCGCAATCCATGCTCCCCTGCTGCGACCTGGGCCCTGGCATAGGACTGGCGGAGTCCTGCGCATCCCGCACAGCCTCCACTGTTGGGGACATGCTGTGTTCTCCACATCTGCTTTCCACCTGCTTTGTGCTGTCGTGGGTCAAGGGTATGGCCATACAAATGTACTTTCCTTGGTGCTGTGTCTGTAAATTTTCTCAGTGTACATTTTTAACTTGCATTTAAATTTTGCATATCGTGATGATTTTTAGCGGATTGAGTGTGCATTGTTTCTAGCAAACATGCTGCTTCCAGTTTCTTCCCTCAGAGGAGATTAAATTCCAGTACATTCTTGTTTTATCCTTCCAAGGCATGAGTGTAATGAAGTTGGACAGTAATGGTTGCTGCATTTCACTTTTTTTCTGCTCTTTCCCCAGTGGTCTAAGCATCTGTAGGTTTGAAGGCACTTACAGTTATGGTCTCTGAGTTCAGAATAAATCAGAAGAGAATAGACCAAAAACAGGACAGAGCATTTAATAAGATATATAGTGTACGTATAAACTTGCACTTAATATGTTGAGCTGACAAAGCAAATAAATGCAAAGTCCTGCAGATCTGCCTTTTTTGTAATCCAGGCTTGAATAATAGTAACATGACCCAGGTGAACAAAAGAAATTTACAAAGGGAGGCCGAGACCAAGTAACCCTCTCTAGAGCTGATGAACTGTAATCCATACCAGATATTTCCAAAACACATTGCTCCTGTTCCGCCTACCTCACAACACAATCTGCCTGTCTCCCTTTTCCCTTCCCTTCCCTTCCCTTCCCTTCC